>CCYA01000253.1:293645-326445 GCA_900000165.1 Ceraceosorus bombacis
TCACCACACACATCAACGCAAAGTCCGAATGAACCTGCGTGCCTGCTACAGCCACTCGCTACTTCTACTCTTGACTACTTGCTGACCGCGATAGCGAGAACACCTTCATGTCACCAGGTCGGCACGCCCATTGCAACGTCCTATTTCTCCCCCACTCTCTATCACATCCCCAGGCGACTGCCAACCTCTGACATCGCACATTTGAAAGCGACCAACTCGCTCAACTCCAAGCTCTTCAGCAGCAAATTTCACCTTCACAACGCCCTCGCCTCGGCGGACAAGTCGACTCGCTTCGGTTGAACAATCCGCTCCTTGAACTGTGCAGAGACTTCCCTCATTGTCCTCGCTATCCGCCGCAACCATGCACAGCACCTTCTTCATCTCCATCATGTTCGTGGTCGTTCTCCTTGCGGTCAGCCCAGTCGTCGCTGGTCTTCACGAGGACAAGCGCTCGCTGGTTCAGATGCGAGCGAGAGATGGCAATCATCACCATCATAGCCACAAGAAGGCCAACAATAGGATCAAGACTGGTGCCAAGATTACCTTCTACGCCGGTAAGTCGAGAAATAATCTTGAGTCGAGATGCTGCCAGGAAGCAGAGCGGAGCAAAAGAAATCGCCAGAGCGTAGGAACGCACTGTCATGTCAGAAGCAACGTGGTCGGGGACGCCTCGGAAAGGAACCCCACGTGTGACGCCGGTTGCTGACCAGCGAGCAGTGCGCCCTCATCACCATTCAGGCGAACAGCTCGCTAAACCCTCTTGCGGCGGAAGCACTCCAAAAGACGAGGATATGATCGCTGCTGCGCCCGCGAACAGCCCAGCCAAATGCGGTGACCACGTCACGATCAAGCACGGCAGCAAAGAGGTCACAGTCACTGGTTAGTCGTCTGCTGTCACAAGTCAGCCATTCCTTCCACCATTGCTTGAATTCCACTGACTGGGCCGCTCTTCTCCCTTGCCTGTCTCTACTCGGCAGTCGTCGACACGTGCGGGGGTTGCCCCAAGATGGGTTTGGATCTTTCCAAAGGAGCGTTCCAGAAGCTTGCCACGTTGGACGCAGGTGTCATTGAGGGCGCCCAGTTTTGGATCAACTAGACAACGACGCGTGATGATGCACCGACAAAGTTTACCGATGCCAAAGTCATGCGCAAGACATTTGAGGATGAGGCAGAGCCCCATCCCGTCCCTCCAACTCCGCTCGCCTTTGTTCGCATGCGTTTGAGCACCGACTTCGGTCCGACCGACCCTTCTTACTCTGACAACATCGAGCCAGTCATTTCCGAAAGCTTTCCCTCCCCGAGCTTCTCCAATTGTAGCCCACGTTCTGTCTGCTGGGCCTCTTGTCGAGCTTTGAAGGTCAGCATGATCGCTCTGACCCATACCCTTTTACAGGTACCTATGTCTTCCATCATCCCACCTTCCCTCGTCTGAAAGAGTGCGCTCTGAGCTCCAATGAACATTTTAGCGCGTCAACGCTCAGCGTGATCGGTAGCGTGTCCCATGCCCACCACCACCCATGGCACCCGTTGCGTCTAGTTCGAGCAGAAAGTCGACACGCGTGCATGTGAATAGAGCCCAACATAAGTTGACCTCGTGTGCGCGCTTTCCGGCCCCCTCGATGGAACAGCTGCGCATGCTCAGATACAGACCGTAGAATTGATTGTTTTGATCGCCAGACGTACGTGTGCTCATGTATGCATTCCAATGATCCATCTCACGCGGCCTTGACAAAGTTTGAGGCCTTGATCCGTTCGCGATTCTTTTTCCTAAGCTGCCTCTTGATCTCCTCTGGCGTCTTGGGGACTTCCTCCACCTGCTGCGCCTGAGCAGCGGTCTTGCTAGCCTTGGCATCCGCCAACCTTTTAGCCTTTTTCGCCCTCTTCAAAGCGATTCTGAGCTCTCCCTTGGTGGCAGCCGCACCCAACGACGTAACGTCCGAGCCTCCTCCAGTTGTCCCTGCTAGCGACCAGAGCCATGTTGGGTAAGAGGCATCTGGTAGAGCAACAGGCTCGGGCTGATCTTTTAGCAACGCGAGACCCTTCAGCACCGTTCCTTCTGGGCATGACGAGACGATTCCTGCAGGTGGACCATATCCTGACCAGAGACAGAGAGACAGCGAATGTGTCAGAGACATTGCATAATCTCGAACATTGATGTCTCCCCACTGCTTTACTTGTTGCCGCTTGACCTTTCCATCACACCAGAGCGAGGAACTTACCTGCAGCAGCAGCTTGTTGAAGCGCTTCTGTGCTAGATGGACCAGCCTCAGTGGCAGCGGTCCCAGCTTCTGCTCGCTTAGGCTCGCTAGGTGAAGAGTAGTGCCTCAGAATTGCCATAGCGCTCATGCGTGGGGCGGAGGAGACACGACAAGCGCAAGCTTGACTAGCGGTGGAGGTCGAAGCCAAGACGGTGCGGACCATAGACCGGGGGGCGCTTCGGGAAGCCATTTTTGCAGCTGCCCACTGGACGAGGCCTTCTGCCGACAAGACTTCACCTTTGCGATTCCGATTCGCTTCTGTAGCACTCAGTGAGGCGTCGATCAGGTCGCACCAAGTAGGATGATCTTGAAAGGTTGGATGCTCGCTACCTTGTGGTCTGACCCGGTCTGGCTTTTTCAAGAGGTGAGATCTGATTTTGTCCCCCAACTCGTCTGCACGCGTGATGTGCAGACCAAGTCAGAGTTCTTGCGTCGAATTCAGTCCGGCACGTGATGCGCGCGCGCGGTGCTGGGATTTGCTCACCCTTGAACTCTGCTTAGCGGTGCATGCTCACCATGACATCCCCGGCTTTCCTCTCGCCACGAAGAGTTCATCGAGTGCGCTCGCTACATCCACGATTCGCTCAGGGCTCGAGTCTTGTATGGCCGCCACTCTTGAATCGTAAACCAGATCGTTGGATCCTTTTGTCTGTGCGTTTTCGACTAAGCTCATCTTCCGGGCGTCGAGCATGGCGCAAGGCGAGTCGGGCGTCGCGCGTGAGAAGGACAAAAGGACAATCACGAAAAATGAAGGGCGTCCAGCGGCAACATTGGGCGCGCTGGCAAGCTGCTTTTGCTGCGGGTGGGGTTTGCGTCTCCAAATCGTGCACCCAGACTTCCTCACGACTCGTCAATCTATCAGCGCGCACAGCCCATGGGACAAAGGAATCCAACCATTGCCGTCGCGGCGTCGCTCTCTCGCCATGGTCACTCTCGACAGCAATGTGCTAGATGTTGCTCCTGATGGGCCATACAACTGGCAGACAATGGTGGTGCTGAAGCTGCAGCTCAAACCGCAACGTCAATGCTGTCACTGGCTTAGAGACGTCCTCGTCTCTACTCTCACTTCTCTCGCTCGCTGTCTCCTGACCCGCTCACTCGTATCGTTCTAGCATAACTCGTCACTGATCTCATCCCGCTCTTCTCACTCCAAAAGGTCGACTCTTAGGCTCGCGCTCACCCAATAGCTCTTCTAATCTCATACTCCGCGCGTGCTAGCTCGAGCTCTTTCTCGCGGCGCCCACAGGTGTTTGATACACCTGATCGCTTACAGACACAGGCAACGCGGTAACATCGCCTGCGGCGAGCCTCTTGCAAATCTGCCAATCGCCGTAGCCCCGTAAATCATCCTCGCGAAGTCAAGCACGCAACAGCATCCACATCGACTTTCCGCAAGGTCAGGTCGTCTCAATCCAGCCTCTTCTGCTTTGGGCCGTGCTGGTCACGACATGGTAGCTCCGTCAGCCCTCAGATTCATCGGTCTAAATGCGCTCAGACTTCTCAGCGTATGTATCCTCCTCCTTACCGTGGCAGCGCTGATCGACTTGATGGTTCTCGATGCCAAAGCCATCAACGAGCTATCGCCTGAGGAGAAGAGCGACGTGGAGGAGGATTGCAGCTACTTTGCGGGCACGAGCGTACCCACCCACGTGTGGGGTCTATTTTGGTGCCAGCTCAACAGAACGTTCCTCATCATCCTAGCATTCATTGGTCTTGCTTCCGGTGAGCTGCGCATGGTTACACGACAGCACATGGAACGGATCCGAACTGACATGATCTGCCACGATATCGTCCGTCAACAGAACTCAATTGGGGCGGTTTAGCTGAGCGCTTCTTCAATCACAACATTCCAATGCTCAGCTCATCCTTCTCTACCATGCCCTTGGGCGTACTCGAAATCATGGTGCGTGTCATGATGTCAAAGGCCCCTGCGTCACGCTGACTGAGTCCTCGTCCTGCGCCACTCACCTTCATCGCCCAGATTGGCACCTGTATGCTCAGCTCTTTTCTCTGGATGTTCCCCCTCGTCGTGGCGTGGATGCTCGTTGTCATTGGTCTGCTGAACGTCATCCTTGGCGCGCTCTTCCGATCGAGGGGCAAAGACCTACGCTCTGTCATGACACGCAAGCAGAAGAAGGCGGACATCAAAGAGGTTCGGTGGGCGTCCCCAAGCGAAAAAAGAATAACGGTGCAAATGCTAAGACCGAAAAACGTCCGGGAGAACGCGTGGCACGCTTTCGAAAAGCTTCGAAAGGGCAAGGACAGCACGATTGACAGAGCTGCGGTCGGATTAGCCAGCACAAGAAGCGGTACATCTCACTTGCCCCTTTGGTCAGATCCGAACAGCGCAGCGCGTGATCCTGCTGGGGCGGCAGACATCAAACTTGCTAGAGCCAATTCGCGGTCAGCGCATCCGGATCAGGCAAGTGACTTTCCTTCTTTAGAGACCAGCGGCCAATCGGAGCTGCTGAGACAACGAGCTCGTGAAGCGAATGTGCGAGCCGAGCGTGAGCAAGAAGAAAGGGAAAGAAAGATGTTTGAGCTGCGTAGATTGATGCAGCTCGAAGATGAGCAGGAGTACAACGCGGAGCGCGATTTGGAAGCTGGCATGCGACGGCTGAGCGAAGAGTATGAGTGGAATGATGAGAAGAGCATCGCAGTGCCGCGCGTTCACCCACACGCCGACGAGTCTTCAGATCAAGAGGACAGAGCGGCACTTGCAGCCCCAATCTGGGCTGCTCATCGAACTCCTGACGACGCGCGGGAAAGGAAGGAGATAATGCAACAAGCTGCAAAAAAGGACGCGCACGACTTCATGCACAAGGGACGAGTGAAAGCTCGTGAGGATTCGACCGCTTGGAATGAAGGGGCTGGGGATCCTTCTCGTGCAGGACCGTCTGCTCCGGCACCACGAGAGCCTCAAGTCAGCGGCAGAAGATGGCCCAAGTCACCTGGCTTCGGTAGCAGTGCAAGGGAATTCACCGCGAGAGTGGGCAGACGTAGCCTTGTGCTGAGCCGACACCTGAAGGAGCTGAAAGCGACAGCAGTATCTCCCAAAAGCCCGAAATTCACCGTCGGAAAGGGCAATCCCAAAGCTCGCGTGCCACGTCTGCCCTTGGGCAAAGCTTCTGTCGGCCAACCGATTCCTGGAAGGTTTCCCAAATCTCCGACGAGATACCTAACGCGTCCTAGACGGGCAACGAACGCCTCGTCGACTGCGAGATCGTCCTATTACGAATCTGCAGATGAGGAACCTGCTTCCCCAGCCGATCGACAACATCCGACCCAGGATGCTGTAGAACATCATCATCCAATTTCGACCCACTACGACGGCGCCAACTTTGACTTCATCGAGGTGGGACCACCTCCGCTTCCAATCCGTGCGGAAGAAGTAGTCAAATTGGGACGGTCAGCTTCATCCGTCAACAAGCATACGATGCCAAGAATGCCTCCTCGAGCTTTTGTGGAAGCAGGCGGAGGTCGCGTGATGAAGGCTGAACCAGACGACGAGTTCAGAAAAGACTCGCTCGACTCTCTCACTTCAACGAGCCAGCCCGGCATCAACGCGTCGCGAGGCGAAGGGCACATCATCATCCACGAAGCCGACGGCAAAAAGAACAAAGCTTCGCAGTACCCAATCGCTCGACAATGGGCCAGCGAATGGAATCGCGATCGCCTATTGCGCGACGATACCGACGACGACATTTCGACAAGAAAGAGACCACTGAACATTCCTGCTGGTCGTTCGTTGAAGAGCAGAGCTCAGCAGACCTCGCAAGTCGCAACATACCGTACCGATGCTTGGGCTCCCAAGAGCAGGAGACACATCCCATCGAGCGGTCCACCCATCTGACCCAGCTTGAGCGCCCTCCTACCCTCAAATCCACCATCCACTCATTCCTTACCATCGTAGGACAACTTCTTTCTCATAATAGTTTCACATCTTCTCACCTGATAGCTTGCCGAAATCCACCAGATGTGGATGTTTGCTGTGCTCGCGTGTCGCCATCTCTGCTTGGCGCTGCGCGCATGATTCGTTCCAGATCAATGACTCTTGTTCGATTCATGAGACTAGCGGTCCAGCTCGCACTAGATGAGAGGTCACGCACCAACACAAGAATCTGATGGGATGCTGTTGAACGAGCCTGTTGAATGGCTCTTGTTGATTGCGACTAAGCTTCCGGAGAAGCGTTTTTGTGTGAGTGTATTGATGCGATGTGTTGATACATTGGCAGGCTCGGGTCATTGACTCGTGGACCGATAGAAGAGAAGTTGGCGTTGAGCAGCAAAAAGATCTCTTGAGGCGCGGGATTTTGGGGGGGATAATTGTATGGTGATGAAGCGGGATTTTGGCAGGTTCAAAGTGGTTGTGACTGAGGACGAGAAGCGTGAGAATCGGTGTTGAAAGATCCTGTGCTATGCGTGTGTGACGGGCCAAGAAGAGAGAACAAAAAGAGCATTGTGGTGGACACCAAGCTCAGGCCGACAGGGGCTGAATCGCTTAGTAACGGTAGTGCTCCTGCTTGAAGGGACCAGCGCCGTTGGGGTCGAGGTCGAGGTACTCGGCCTGCACCTTGGTAAGCTTGGTGAGCTTGACGTTCAGCTTGCCAATGTGGGAAGCGGCAACCTCCTCGTCCAGAATCTTGGGCAGCATGTAAACCTTTCCGCTCTCGTACTTGCCATCCGTGTTGTTCTTCCACAGCTCAATCTGAGCCAAGGTCTGGCAAGTGAAGCTGAAGGACATGACACCCGATGGGTGACCAGTGGCGCAACCAAGGTTCACGAGACGCCCATCAGCCAAGAGGATCACATGGCGGCCGTTGGCCATGGTGTATCGGTCGACCTGAGGCTTGATGTTCACGACCTCCTTGGCGTTCTTCTTGAGCCAAGCAACGTCAATTTCGACGTCGAAGTGACCAATGTTGCAGACAATGGCGTCCTCTTGCATGTTCTCGAAGTGCTTGGAGGTGATGATGTCACGGCAACCAGTGGTGGTAACGAACACGTTTGCGATGGGGGCAACATCGTCCATAGTGTTGACTTCGTAGCCGGCCATAGCAGCTTGCAGAGCGTTGATAGGGTCGATCTCGGTCACAATGACGCGAGCACCGTAGCCACGCAGAGACTCGGCGCAACCCTTTCCGACGTCACCGAATCCAGCGACCACGGCGATCTTTCCGCCAAGCATGACGTCGGTAGCACGCTTGATACCATCGAGCAGAGACTCTCTGCAGCCGTAGTAATTGTCGAACTTGCTCTTGGTGACGGCATCGTTGACGTTGATTGCAGGCAACTTGAGGGTCTTGCGCTTGGAGGCGGTGTATAGGTGGTGGACGCCAGTGGTGGTCTCCTCAGAAACACCCTTGATGTCAGCCAAGAGCTCAGGGTGGTTCTTGTGGATGAGCCAAGTGAGATCACCTCCATCGTCGAGAATCATGTTGAGAGCCTTGCCGTCAGGGAAAGCCTTGAGGGTCTGCTCGATGCACCAGTTGTACTCGTCCTCGGTCTCGCCCTTCCAGGCGAAGACGGGCACACCAGTGGCTGCGATGGCGGCAGCGGCGTGATCCTGGGTTGAGTAGATGTTGCAAGAGGACCAGGTAACTTGCGCACCAAGGGCAGTAAGGGTCTCGATGAGCACAGCGGTTTGAATGGTCATGTGCAGGCATCCCGCAATGCGAGCGCCCTTGAGTGGCTGGTCTTTGCCGTACTTCGTGCGAAGAGTCATGAGACCCGGCATCTCTGTCTGAGGTTGCGCGTGCAGGAGGGGTTCACGGGTCAGAGCGATGCTATACAAGTGCATTGAGCTGACTTTCGTGATCGACTCACCTCGGCAATCTCAATCTCCTTGCGCCCGAAGGCGGCGAGCGAAATGTCTGCGACCTGAAGTTGGAAGGATTGTGAGGACATTGGACGGGCTGAGCAAACAGGACGATCGCTGCACTCACCTTGTAGTTGTTCGACATGCTGGGCAGGGTAATCAGATGACTGCAAATACGAATATGTGCTGAGTGCAAGAGTGTTACCAGAGAGGTGTGGTGTAGAAGTCGAAGAGGATTGGAAGCGCGCACGGTCAAAGAATCCCAAATTTCTTCTCTGCGAATCGTGACAATCTGAATCCCTCTTGCCTAGCACACCCACCGCATACCAGCCGCCCTATCACTCAAGACTACTACTACAGCCTCGATACAGCAGTCACGAGTCAGAGTCTGCAGAAGCTCGAGCGAGCAGCGCTGATGCACGCTGCTGCTGGTCACGAGAGAAGCGCCGCAGACCGCGCCGAGGCGCCAGCCATGCACCGAGCGGCGAGCGCTGGCGCTGCAGACCTGCCCGCCGTGTACCCAGCCCAGCAGCAGCACAGCTGAAAATTTGCCTTGTGCCTCTTGTTGCGTGCCGTGCATGCTGGTTTGCGCCGGCGCACGTTTGCTTCCCAGCTCGCGACAAGCTATGATAAATCGCACGACCGCTTCTGAGGAGGAGAAAAGTCAAGAATTACAAGTTAGAAGTAAGCAGAATCTTGAATACTAATATTGAAGCTTGGTCATAAATGGATCTCACGTGATTGGCGTTGGTGCGACCCTCTGGATCAATCAAGGCTCCCCAAGCATCCAGACCCACCTCGAACCAGGGAAAGCCAATCACGAATGGCGACAGACCCGCATACTTGTGACCAGGTAGACCAGAGGAACAGCGTGCACAGTCACGTGTTTGCAGCGCTCGCCAACCTTTCATACCCTTGATTTCGACAGGCTGCGCCAAGGACGATGAAACACCTGGCTGGCGTTTCTTTGGTGACATTCAAATTTACCTGCTGTAGATTCATGCTGCAGCGAACTTTTTTGTTGATTTTCTTGTTTTGCCTGCTTGCTGGATGCCTTTCAAGGTCGTGATACCGGCTAGCGCCTGCGGCAGCACACTGAAATCCGGAAGAAACGTGCGCACAGCTTCCAATAGACATCAGCAGCAGGCACGAGAAGTGCGCCAGTGCGCGCGCGGGTGTGCATGAGTCCTTGATTTAGTGAAGTGCAGCCGCGGCTGCACCTATCAGAACGGCCCGTGCGGCTTGTCGCCCAGCATGCAGCGGTGGAGGCAAGAGCTAGGGGTCAGCGCACGGAGGCTCGACTTGGCCATTATTTGCACAGCAGGCTGGTTGCTGCTGATGCACGCGCGGCTCTTGGGAGTCACGAGTCCTGCTGCATGAGTGGAAAGAAAGGAGAGCGCCGCATTGGTTGACGCGTGGTCTGCACGCTGCTGCATGATGTGTGAGCTGCACCCCGAGGCCGAGGGGCGCGGGGAGACACGGCAAGACGATCGTGCGCTCATCTCGCGCTTGCTGCTCATTGCTGCTGCTGCTGCTGCTGCATGCCGTCATTTTGGAAACTCACGCTCTGAGTTGGCGATTTGTATCCAGCAGCATGGCAGCGCAGCGGCATCCGCACCAGCGCGCGCGGCTTGATCGCTTCATACCGTACACAGTGAGCATAATCCAGACTCTGACATTAGTGCATGCAGTGATGGCAGTGCTGTGCTGCTGCTGATGGCCTGAGCTGTGAGTGTATGCGATGCGAGGCACTGCTGCGCCTCGACCCTGACCTGAGACGCCTGCTGATGAGGACCACATAGGGTGCTGCTGCCTTTCTGATGCAGCTCCACGCATAGCAGCCACAACTTACGACCGCTGATGTGACTCAACTCTGCAATTGAGTGACTTCAAGTGACTGTCGATGATCCGACTTCGCGCGCGTGTGTGCGTCGCGGCATGCATGCAGCAGCAGCAGCGGTGAGCATGCAGCCAAGTTCGGCGCCCAATGACAATCACAATGACAATAATGAGCGAGCGAGCAGCAGCAGCAGCAGGGGCAGCGCGATGATGCGTCGGTCGTTTCGTCAACGATTGCACACGAGCGAGCCGAGTTGGCTTTCCCCACGTTCCGAGCCAACCCTCTATCTCCAACGGACAACCGGTCGTGTGGCTCTTGCATCCGCACCACCTCATCTAGCATCGTCAACGTGAGCGGATCAGCTGCTCCTGACCCCTGCTTCATTCTCCACCGACGCAGCGTCGCTCTGACGCTGATCATTCGATCTTCGGAAGCTGCATTCGCCGCTCCGTGTAGGCATCAAGACAAGCTCTGCTCTGCGCGGGCAGCACCTCATACCACAAGCTCGCTCGCCGTCCACTTGGTCTCCTCCAAAATAGCGCTTCTCTTTCATCTCGCCCGAAGTGCTTGCCGAATATGCCGGGAACGAGCACGGCGACAACGGACAGTGCTTCAACCTCGGCCACCACCGATGCCACGTCCGTGGGGGGCAGTCAAGCCCAAAGCTTGTCCAAAGAAGGAAGCGGCAGCAATGCTGCTGCAGCCTCTACAGCACCAGCCGAAGCTGCTGGCGATGTGAGCGCGGAAGAGTTGGAAAAGGCGCCCGAGGCTGTGCAAATGACGGACGAGGAGGAGCTGACGGCTGCTGGCGAGAAGGACAACAGTGAAGGCTCAAAGATCAAGACGCTGCTCGGAATTCTCAAGCGCATGATCGGCGTCAAGGATATTGCCGCCATGTGAGTGCGAGAGTCGCGTTTGCAGAGTTGATCTGTCAAGAGGCTCCTAGCTTGTCTTGTGGACCAAAGCACACTGCTGGGCCCCGTCCAGCTTTCACCAAGCAACTTCCTGACGCTCTTTACCCCCACATCTCGACAGTCGACTCTCTCTCCCTGCCAATCTGCTTGAGCCAGTGCCCAATCTGGAATACTGGAACTACCTCGGTGAGCTCGCAAGCTTGCCGGTGAACACTAAGCCCAGCGCTGACAATCGCTTGCTGTTCCTGGCCTGCACTTGTAGACCGAGGCGACCTTTTCACTACGTGAGAATGCGCACCTACTGGCCCCTGGCCGGCTCTCGCTGAGCTGACCATACTGCAATCCCATCTGCCCTCCTTGTAGCATCCCAGACTTTGACGATCCGCTAGACCGAATGCTGGCAACGCTGCGATTCATGTTCACGAAGGAACTCAAATTCGTAGTGCGTGAAGTAGCCACGAGCCCTGCGGGCAGCGCGAGCCCCGAGCGCAGGGGGCATATGGCGGCCATATCTTGGTGACAAAGCTGACCGGCCTTTCTGCACTTTTGCAGCGGGGCAAGATCTGCAAGCCTTACAATTCAATTCTGGTGAGCGCGCACACCGTGTTACTCTGCAGCTCAGCCTGCCTGGGACTGACGCCCAAAGACGTTTCTCACTGGTGTAGGGGGAGCATTTCCGGTGTCATTGGGATGTGCAAATCCCTCGTATCACGGATGAGGGAGACATCGTGCCGCTGCAGAATGTCTCTGTAAACGAGCCCAAGCCTTTGCAGCAGTCTGCATCCACGAGAGCCTTCAAGTCTACTTCTCGAGTCTCTCGGCAAGGCGCTACCGAGACTGGCAAATCGCTTAGTCCAGCTTCAGCAGGCGATGGAGGCAAAGCTGCGAGCCGACCTGGATCTATCAGAAATGTGAGCACCAACACAGTTGCTACCTCTGCCAGCACGGTCGGATCTACAGATGAGGGCAAAGCGAAAAAGACCTTGAGCAGATTCCTAGGCAGACGCACGACAAACCAGAGTATCACAGAGGCTAGCCAAGCCGCGGAGACACCTGCCGCAGCAGCACCGAGGATAGAGACGACTGACTCAGCAGGCAAGAATCAGAATGGTGATGATGACGATGACGATGATGCAGGATCCTTCAAGACTTCTAAGAGCGACGGGCCCGAGGCGCTTCCCGGCTTGTCACAGGGCCAGCGCCGCATCACATTCCTCACAGAGCAAGTCTCGCACCACCCTCCCATCTCTAGCTTCTTTGTGGAGTGCAAGCAGAGCGGCGTTCAGCTTTGCGGCGTCGACCAGCTGAGCGCCAAGTTTACGGGCACATGTACGTTGTTGCCGTGGGCCCTCGCTCGTGTCAACCGTGCTACGCACACGCTCACCATCATCCTTATCTCTCTGGCGATGCGCAGCTGTACGAATTTTCTCCGGAGATCAGAATCAAGGCATCTTTGTCAAGCTGCTCGACAATGCCAAGGGGCCTGCTGGGGAAGAGTACCAGGTGGAACACCCAACTGCGTGTGTCAACGGATTGTTGAGGGGTTCTCTCTGGGTCGCGATCTGCGACACCCTCTCCGTCACCTGCCGAGGGGGTGTTCGAGAAGGCGAGACAGCCGATGAAGACGGACGTGGATCTGGGCCTAGGCTTAGAGCGCTTTGCGAATACAAAGATGAGGTGCGTTTGGGCAGAAGAGCTTTGAAGAGCTTACCTGCATCACTGACGCGCGAGGTCATGAACTCCCATCAAAGAGCTGGGTGTTGAAGGCGAAGTACGCCTTGGAGGGCGTGATCTACGAGTACGATGAGAGCAAAGGTCAGCCTGCTACGGAATTCGACAAGGTCCGACAAGTCCCTCAAGATCGCATCGTGGCCACTTTTGAGGGTTCCTGGAAAGGACAGATCACATGGAAGAAGAAGGGCGACAAGGTGAGAGGATGTGTGGGCTTTGTCGTGATAAGCATTGAGCCTTGGCTAACGTCTGACCTTTGATTCCCTTCTCTTGCAGGAGCCTCGATTGCTCATTGACTTGAACGAGCTCGAACCCGGACAAAAAGCTGTCAGGCCATTGTCCGCTCAAGAGCCTTATGAGAGTCGCAACATCTGGGAGCCGGTCACTACTGCTATTCTTGCCAAGGACTTTAGTGCGGCTACCAAGCACAAGCAAGAGATCGAGCAGAAGCAAAGAGACGCCGCGGCAGACAGGAAAAGGAAAGATCAGCAGTGAGTATGTGGGCGAATCATTATTTTCACCAAACTTTTGAATTCACGAGCCAATCGAACGATCTTGCTCATTCCCTGCTTGCCCCATCTCATCCATCAGATTCGTCCCGAGATTCTTTGACGCGGACATCACCGATGGCAGACCCAGGCTCACCGCAGCCGGACGTGAGGCGCTGGATGGCGAAGGCAGACTGGAAGGCTACTGATACCCTCTGGAACAGCAGCTATCCTCTTCACATACGGTTTTGATGTCACGGTCCCGCACCTTGCCTGAGGATGGGATCCTCGAACTTCGCGATGCGCCCATTTCATGTCTCTCCTTCTCCGCTGACCACCGAGGCTCCAAAAGTGACCAACGAAATGCAAGGCAAAGCCCCTGCGTGGGATGTTCAGACCTCCCTCCCCCTTGCCCCTGAGATCGAAAGACACATACCAAATCTATGACTTTCGCACGCAATCACATCAACTCGCACGCCCTTTCCCATAATCTTGCGTCGCACGCAGGCAGACGTCAGAATCGCCGCTGGAAACGTTCAAATGCTCGAGAATCGTGTGTCGATTACGTCTGCTGAGCGATGGCGGACGTGTGCAGTCTGTGCAGCGAAGTACTGGGTGAGTCCACAAGAGATGAAACCAAAGATAAAAGTCGATGCGTGGGAAACTAGGAGAAATGCTCGAGTAGTAGGTTGAAGTGCTGTTCAAAAGAAATTGGACGGTAAGGAGAGCAGGAATAGAGGATCGGAAAGATTTGTGGGAGGCGAAAAGGGAGAAGAGCTGGAGGAGAGAGTGGTTGCATTGCGATTGCACGCAAGGATCGAGTAGCGAAAAATGGTTTGTTTGTGGAGTCGCCAGATGAATAGTCGTGCGGCCTCGTGGGCTATTGACGGCGGCGCTCGCGAGGGGCAAATGCATCTACTGCACGTCGATCAAGAGCATTTGTGCATTATAACTTTCGTTCAAATCAACCTGAAAGCTCGGTATTTGATCGTAATGCAGCTGCTCCTCTCTTCTGCGCGCACCGAGGGTGCAAACATCTTTCTCGTCAGGCAGGCAGATGGTAGTTGCGCTTGCTGATATCGAGCATTCCACCCAAGCCTTCAGCAGCGATGAGCCCGAGGGTCTCGCCATCCTGCAAGAAGGACAAAGACCAGATCCAGATCAGCTAAGAGCGCATTGAGGGGTACTTTACACGCGTAGCAGACTTACGTCAGAGAGCTGGTCATCGTCGCTGCCGTTTGTGGGCGCATCTCCGTTTTGAGAGGCAGAGTGGCTTCGGCCAACAGAGCTAGGCGGACTCGAAAGCGCGGTAGAAGACTTTGATAGACTAGCGTCCGTAAGCACAGTGTTTGTTGTGGATAGCCCGTCGCCGTGGCTCGCAGTGCCGCTAGGTGTATCCGGACCACCACTTGCTGTGCTATCCTGACGCTCAACATATGGCTTGGACGAGCGCGGAGATTCTTTTGAGCCTAACGAGTGATACTTCCTTGTGCCATTCTCTCCTTGCTCATCGGCACTGCATCCTGCCTGATGGAGGACGTATGCTTGCCAGTCGTCTAAGCGCCTCACGCGCGTGCCTATCGAGTCGACCTCAAGGTAGGGTGATTGTAGTACTGAATCACGTACTGCATCGATTTCCGAGGTGATCCTGCGCACGCGGTTGAAACTGGCAACCGTCGCTATGGGAACCCAGCCGTGGGCATCCATGCACGATCGGAGATAGAAGTCTCCCTGTAGGTTTTGGTGACTGAAGTAAAACTCTATCTGACGGAGCAGTTGATGCGAAACTTCGTCTTGAGAAGCGGACGGTTCACCGTATGCAGCCGGTGACTGTCCTTCAAGCGGATATGCGGGAGATGCCAGCGGTTGATATGGTGCTTGAGGAGAGAAGTTTGGGGCTGCCGCCCACCCGCCCACCATCATCGGGCTGTACGTTGGCATTGTAGAGTGTGAGAAGGCCCTGGATCCGTCCTCAGGGTGGGTGAAGAATCGTTGATGGTATGAGGAGTCGTATCCAGGCCCAACTTGCTGACCAGAATAAGCGCCGTTCCATTGCTGACCTCCCGAGGCCAAAGGCTCGTGACGTCCGGCTTCGTAAGGCCCAGTCTCCACGCCCTCAGCAATGACCGGATGATACAACGGCAAGCCTCTGCTGTCGAAATGGTTAGAGTAGGCACCAAAGAAGCCGGGTCCTCCTCTTCCACGTCCTCTACCACGTCCGCGACCGCGACCTCTATAGCCTACCCGATGCCCCTTCCAAGCGTCTGATGCCAAAGGAAGGTAATCGCTGGCACGCGTCGGAGAAAATGAGCCGTCCTTGTTGATGTGAGAGGGCATAGGTGGATAAGCGAGAGGCATGACCTCCTCGGAGTCTGCTCTCGCTGCCGTGTCTGAGTGATCAGGCGCAAGGGGCGTGATGAGAGATTCATCCTCTTTAGAACTGGTGAGATCGCTGCTCGGTGCTGGTTGTAAGTCACTGGCGAGGTCACGAGCCCTTCCAGCTCCATTCGATGGAGACTGTGTCAGGGTGTCATTGGACGAAGATGAGCTAGGCTGATGACGCTCTGCGTCACGTGCTGGAAACGCCAGGGCACCATGTGGCGTGCTCGGTGCTGCTTGTATGGCATTCGAGCGCGCTGCGTCAGCAGACTCGGCATCGAGCGTAGGTCCCACAGCGCTAGGCGTCCCGGTATGAGCGGCCCCCTCATCTTGCCCACCATTATCAACCTGGGACGCGCTCTCTGACGGCTTAGACAAAGCTGAATGCTCTGCTGACTTCCCCTTGTTCGCCTTCTCTACCTTAGTCCGGGAAGCTCCTTTCTTAGTCGCATGGGTCTGTACTTGCGCAGAGCCTGCATTAGGTTTCCCTGCTGTGCTTTGCGTCCTCGAGTCTTTGTTCGTGGGAGTTGGTCTTTTGTGTGTCGCCGACTGAGCATGTGTCAGCGTTGGTACGATGGAGATCCATTGCTTTCCTTTCTTGTTGCCGCCACCGCCCTGCTTCGCCACTTCCACGTCCAGCTGCTCCAACTCTGCAGCCGTGGCTTCGGCATTGTGAGAAGCGCGGCTCTTTTCGCCATGCCCTGGCTCCTGCGTTAGCCCAGAGGCGTCGACGCGGCTCTTGCTTCTCCTTCGTTCTGGAGTCCTCTCCGCTCTAGCAGCCAGCGGGCTTGGCCATTGCGCCGATTCATATTCCGCTACTTCTTTTTTTGGCAGGGATCCATCTGCCAGTCGGGCGTTCCGACCACGAGAAGCTCCTACAGCGCTGGCCTCATCGTGATTCGACGAGGCATCGCTCTCCCCTCTTCTACGTCCCGCGCGATCTGCGGTTTGGTTGAATGCAGCTTCAAGTGGGAATTGTTTCAAAGTACCCCAAGCATTGGGGCGTGTCTGAGCCGTGGCTGATTGGGCATTCGGCTTATCGGTACTCTGGGAGTTGCCAAGATTATTCCGGGTTGGAGAACCGGAAGGGACGAATGATGGCATGTTCTCGCCTCCATTGAGTAGATGTATGCGTTTCAACCAAGCATCATCATCGGCAGCAGCAGCAGCAGCAGCTGGGCTTTCTTGGAGTGATAGGCTAGTAGCTTGGGCAGTGGCACTTACTTCTGGCGCTGGCATAGCAGCGACCGCTTCACCAGCAGCCTTCTGCGGTGCAGACTTGGATATCGCCCCGTTCCTTGTCCTAGCTGAAGCATCATCCTTTGCTTGGGGCGGCTTGTCGCCCGGTGAATGAGGCAGAACCTGGGCAGGGAGATCCGCGCCGGGCATACCGCCTTGCACCAGAGTTTCATCGCCGTTCTGTCCCTTGCGAGGAAGCGTAGGGGTTGCTGAGGCGGGATCCCTTGCGATTGCACAAGTAACAGATCGACCCGCTATGGCTTGCTTAGGGAGCCGAGGCGGCGCGGTCGTGTCAGTGGCTGTGTCGAGTCGTTGAGCTGAACCAAACGTAGATGAAGCTTTGGCCGAAGCCTTGTGAACTCCTTCGCCGCCTCGCAAATCGGCTTTGTTCGACCTCTGATCAGAGCTTTTGGACTTGCCCTTTTGAGCGCCCACAAGTCTCTGGGTCTGAGCTGAGCCGCTGCTCTCCTCCGGTTGGCCCTGCTGCTGCTCCTTCCTCCTTTGGGCCTCCTGCTCGCGATGCTGGTGTTCCTTTTCTGCTCTCAATCGGGCCGCTTCTGCATCCTTGGCGGCTTGTTGCTTCCTGCGCACTTCCCAAACATTTACTGCTGGTGCTGGAGCTGGGCCTGATGCGCTTTGCTTGGCCTTCTCATCTTGGTGTCCGTCTGCCCCAGCACCGCTATTGCCTTCGACTTCCCGCTTCTTGGGCCTCTCTGAGCTGTCCAAAGATGAGGTGGCTTTGGAGATTGCAGAAGTCTGCTCAGGCGTCAGCCCAACCCTTGCTGGTGATTCTGAGGTTGTGCCAGCACGATGTGAGCCGCTTGTGGAGGGCATGGCTGACGACGCCAATGTTCGTATCCTCGAGGGGGAAGCTGGAGGATGATGCAAATGAGATATTGTGCCAGATGCCTGCGCGGCAGAGCTCTCTGTGACGCTCGACGAGGCGATGCCATTTGCAGCAAACTTTCCTGAAATGTTATCTGGCGTCGAGAGCTGGGAGAGGCGCCTAGGCTGAGCACCAGAGCTGGAGGATGTAGATGCAAGGCTTTCCTGTGGCTGCGCCTTGCTACCAGCGGCAGGTGCCGTCCCGCCCTCTTTTGCTTTCCTGAGGCGCTCAGCATAGGACAGTCCTCCCTGACCACCCGCGATCGAGGACCACGCGGACATTGTGGCGAGCCTGCTGGGCCAGTAGTCGTGAGTAGTAGCTCACTTTTCGAAACTTCGCCAGATCGCGCGCAGGCAGAACGGGCGTTCTGAGGCCCCTGCCGTACACAAGCTTTTCGAAGCTGCCACTGCCGATGCTAACGAATCGGTACGACTAGTGTGCAGGAGAAGGGGAGCGATGGAGGCGTAGAGCAAATGCAGAGTCGAGCTGAGGCACATAAGAGGCTTCGACACCCGCGACAAACGCAGATCACCTGTCCTCGTGACTGGCGCATCACTGAATGCGTGACTCGTGAATCGTGAATGCGCATTCAAATTCGAAGATCCGCGCGCTTGCGCTGCTCTCACGAAGGCGCGCGTGGCTCAACTCAGCCTCGGAAACGTGTTGCGTACGTGCGAGTAGGGTGCCACGCTAAGCGACAGTCACAACAGGCTGATGAGTCAAGAGTCAAAGTCCCCGCACGCTTCCCCTCGCGACCCCAAAAGCTCAACGTGATTGAGGACGGGTGCGGTGAGCTCGCGCTCCTGTTGCTGAGGTCACGTATCCCGACGAAGCGACGGATTGCTGGCCGCCTCGCCGAGATTCGAGACTCACGACTAGGTTGACACGTTGAGTCAGAGCAAGCACAATGAACGAGTGGCCATTCACGATTCTTGATTCACCAATCAGAATGGAGAAGGCACGCAGCCCGCCAGACCAGACAAGCCACCGCCCTCCGTTCATGCAATCACGAGCCATCTGACGCCCATGCACTCACTCATCAAGCATCAATCCTTGAATCGTGAATGCGGGGCTGAGTAGCGCCGCGTGCGCTGCTTGCTGTGTCCCGGTCGTGACATCTCCGTCGTACGTGCTGAAGTCGTCAGCATTATAAGCCGCCCATGTATTTGTGTATATGAATATATATAGCTGAGCCACATGACAGGGCTATGAGTCTCATTTCCGCGGGCCTTTTCTCGATTCAATTGTGAGACCGTTCGTGACTCGCGGCTATATAAGCTGTTCGTGATTCAAATTTGCAGCTCCGTGTCGAGTCACGAATACGAGCCAGCATAGCCACAAGTAGCGCATCGCTCAACGAGGGGCCGCGCCTACAGCTTCGCGCTGTTTGGTTTGTCTCACCGCACAGCACAGCCATCAAATCCGACATTTTGATTGACTGCTGCGGTTGCGCTTCGGTGCGGCAAGGGCCCATGTTGAGAGCCTTTTCGAAGCTGCGGATTTTCAAAATAGTTCAAAATCCAGAGCAAAGCGCAAGGTAACAGCCCGCGCAGACTGCACACATCCGTCAGGCATGCCTTTTCTTGAGTCTGCTCTAGGATATGGCATGTGCGGCCTCCATGCCGTGACCCAGCCCATCTTTACTCACGACCAAAGGACTGCATGGACACACAACGTCACGCTGCCACGGCTTCTCTGAACCTGCTGCGCGTCAAGCTTGCCGGCGTAACAACAGACGTATGCTCACAACAATTGTGTCACTTGAACTGAGCTGAGTTTGTGGGACGGAGATGGAATTTTGGGAAGGTGACGTTGAAGACAGCATGCCGGGTGCGGGATTGAAAGGTTTCGAGGCGACCTTGAAATGGATTTGAAGACGATACAATAGGAGGCAAGGGAAGATGCTTGAGACGACAGTTGCTCCGTTGAGGTGCAATAAGTGCAGATGAGATGGGTGTTCCGAGGAGGAGTCACGCAGAGTGCCACTCAGACGTGGCCATTGGCACCGCTGGGCCTCTTGATGGAGGAAGTGTCCCTGATACCTGGCAGAGGGAAGCTGGTAGCGAACGCCTCGACCTCCTTCTTGAGCTGCTTGACTCCCTCGTGCGTGTGAGCAGCCTTCTTGAAGTCGACAAGCTTTTTGCCAACCTTGCCCTGGATCTCGAGAGCGATCTCGGTCATGCGGTGCAAGAAGTCTGCCACCTTGAGCATCTCTTCCTCCTTCATGCTGCGACTTGTCAGAGCGGAGGTGCCTAGACGGTAGCCACCAGGGGTGAGAGCAGAGGTGTCGCCAACAACGGCGTTTTTGTTGACCGTGACACCGCAAAGGTCAGCAAGCTCCTCAATCTTGCTTCCGGTCAAACCAATGGGCCTCAGATCAACCAGGAGCAAGTGGTTCTCACTTCCGTCGGTCTGCAGCTTGTAACCGTGCTCGATCAAGCGTTTGCCCATTGTCTGGCTGTTCTTGATGACTTGGGCAGCGTACTCCTTGAAAGCGGGGTCAGCAGCTTGCTTGAGAGCGACTGCAATACCTGCGATGGTGTTGTTGTGAGGGCCACCCTGGCAAGCGGGGAACACGGCGGCGTTGATCTTGCCTTCGACTTCGGCGTCTTTGTCCTTTTTGAAGAAGATGAGGCCTGCACGAGGGCCACGGAGAGTTTTGTGAGTGGTGGTGGTGACAATGTCGCAGTATTCAAAAGGGTTGTTCTGGACCTGGGCAGCGACAAGGCCGGAAATGTGTGCAATGTCGCTCATCAGATACGCCTGTTGGCTCTTAGCGGTCTCGGACAGTCGCTTGTAATCCCAGTCACGAGGATAGGCAGAGCCGCCAGTGATGAGCATACGAGGCTTGAAGAGGTCGGCATTCTTGTGCAGACCCTCGTAGTCAATCAGCCCCGTCTTGGTGTCGACCTGGTAAGGGAAGCTCTGGAAGTAGATGCTGCTAGCGCTGATCTTCTTCTTGGCCGTGTAGTAACCGTGGGTCAAGTGACCACCGCTGGGTAGACCAAGACCCATGATGCGGTCTTGGGGCTGCAGGAGAGCAGTAAAAGTAGCGAAATTGGCAGTGCTACCCGAGTATGGCTGAACATTGACGCCCCAGACGGCAGGGTCAAGGTTGAAAGCCTTGAGTGCACGCTGCTGGCAGAGCCTTTCAAGGCGGTCGATGTGTTCGTTACCACCGTAGTAACGAGCTCCGGGAAGACCTTCAGAGTACTTGTTGGTCAGAATGGAGCCGTTGGCCTCCATCGTGGCCAGAGAAGTGAGATTCTCTGAAGCAATGAGCTCCAGACCAGAAAACTGGCGCCAAGTCTCATCGTCGATGATCGACTGAACCTCGGGGTCAGCCTCTGCAAGGGGCGTGTACAACGCCTTGTTCTGCGCCAACGACAAGGGTGATTGTGAGCATTGCTTGAGTCCAGAACATGGGACGACGGCGACCAGTACTCACGTAGTCAGAGGGAAGTGCAGTGGCCATGTTGCGCGCGAAGTTGAGCTGCGACGAACGAAGCGGGGTGGTGTATGGCGGGAGCGCTGACTTGACCAGGGCAGGAGCAAGTCGAGAGGTTGAAGCGGCTGCACGGACAAGACCTGGGATGGAATTCAGTACTCGAACGGGCATGAGCGTCACTGAGAGCGAGGTGGAAATTTGGCACTGGAAGATGTGATGTGAGGGAAAGGGTGGACAGTCACGAGTGGCGGTAACCTTCGCGCGCGATGACTTGAGATTCGCCCAGAAAAAGCTTTCTTTCCTCTTTTTGGCCGCTGCTGTGCAGTCACAGAGATTTAAGTGACGGCCGATGAAGTGCCCTGCTGCCGGCCTGCCCCGCCACGACGCGACACGACACGCGGCACGGTGTAGGTCGTGCGGTCAAGCGTCTTATTAGCCCCTCGCGCCTTGAGGTTTGGAGGCCCACGCATCAGCACAAGCAGCACAACAGACATGCAGCGAGGGTACGCTACCGGTCCATCACCGCGGCGTGGCCATTGGTGAGGGCAAATCCATGCAGCTAAGCTTGCCCGCACGTGCGATCGTAAGGAGAACGCTCGATGCACGTGACTGTCTCCCGATACTTCTGCCGGCCGAGTCAGCTCATCTGTCGTGTGTAGCGTAAGCGCGCGGAGTGTGAGTTGTGAGTCGTGAGGGATCAACGGCGGTGTAAGATCCTGACCCACATGAAGAAAGCACGCTCGCAAGCGAGCGAGACAGCCCGCACGGCCTTGCTGACTACAACCTCACAACCAAGTGGTCGTTCAGCTCAGAGGGAAGGCCGTGTCAGCAGAGCTCAGGTGCAAACCTGAAGATCGAGTCGGCTCGCACTACGCAGCAACAGATCTCACCGCAATTTTCCACGACCAACATCGCGAAGAAAAGATGGCGCAGCAACAAGCAAGGCAGGCACTACGGCGCCTGTCCCAGCAGTTTCAAGAGCAGGCCAGACAAGGCTACCAGCGTGGTGGTGGGAGCAGCTCAGGAGGCAGTGGCGGAGGGGGTCCCGGAAATGGGCTTCGCAACGCCTTGGGCGGCGGGGCTGGCCTGTTCCTCCTTATTGGTGGCGGTCTGGCGATCAATGCCAGCTTGTTCAATGGTAAGTAGTGCTTCTTGATGCATGGAGGAGACTCATCGGGGTTTGGGAAGAAGATTTGCCGTCCGACCCGCATTGCTGGGTAGTTTTAGCAGTCGCGGCTCTCAGGACGGCGCACCATGCTATGTGCTAGCGAAGTGATGACAGCAGGGCCACTGCGGCTGAGAGAGCCCTTTCCCGTAACCCCCTGGACGCTGCTCACGCGTGCTTGCTCGTCCTCGCAGTCGACGGTGGTCATCGCGCCATCAAGTATTCTCGCCTTTATGGTGTGAAGCCAGACATCTTTGGAGAAGGGACGCACTTGATGGTGAGTCTTCTCGATGACCCCTCTGATGCAACGTTGCGACATCTGACTGAGCGTCGTGCGTCATATCTTGCTTAGATTCCTTGGTTCGAAACGCCCATCGACTACGACGTCCGAGCGAAGCCAAGAAGCATCGCTAGTCTGACAGGCACAAAAGGTGCGCATGCACGCGACTTTGTCCCTGAATTGGGCAGTCAGCTCACTTTCTGTCAACCTTGATCTCGGCTGCAGACTTGCAAATGGTCAACATCACCTGCCGTGTGCTTTCACGACCTAGCGTCAATGAGTTGCCGATCATTTACCGAGAGCTGGGAAGCGACTATGATGAAAGAGTTCTCCCTTCAATCGTGAATGGTAAGCATGTGCTGGCTGTGCCTTGCCCAAATCTCACGAGCCTGGCTGCTGACGTACAAGCGTGGCACACAACTTCCGACCACAGAGGTGCTCAAATCTGTCGTTGCGCAATTCAATGCGTCTCAGCTCATCACTCAGCGAGAGATGGTGTCGAGATTAGTAAGAGAGAACTTGACACAGAGGGCGAGACGATTCAACATTGTTCTCGATGATGTGTCTATCACCCACGTCGCTTTTTCACCGGAGTTCACCCACGCTGTGGAAGCCAAGCAAATCGCACAGCAGACCGCCTTGCGCGCTGCCTTCCTGGTCGATCAAGCCATCCAGGAGAAGGCGTCGATCATCGTTAGGGCCCAGGGTGAAGCCAAGAGCGCTGTGCGTGTGATCCCAAGACTCGTGCCACCTGCCAAGTTGCGACACTGCGCTGACTTCGCAACCCTCAAATTTTCGCACAGGAACTTGTTGGACAAGCAGCCCGCGGGGGTTTCTTGCAACTGCGAAAGCTGGAAGCCGCGAGGGACATCGCCGCTATCCTGGCAAACAGCAGCAATAGGATCATGTTGGACGCGGATAGCCTGTTGCTCAACACGTAGGTACCGGGTGCATTCCATCGTCTCGTGTTGGGGTTTACAGTGGCGGCTGACCATCCTCTCCTTCTCCTTGACGCAACTGATATACTGTAGCCAAGACATGGACCCGGATGCTGCCAGGAAGAAAAAGTAGGAACCCATGCCATACAAGTGCACGCCTTCTTGTTGACGCCGCTGATCAGCATGAGCGACGCGCAATTCACACCATTCATCCGCTTCGCTGTCTTATAGAGACATGCCCACGCGTGTGATCCAACGGGATGATTGCGTCGCGTCATTCGCGCTCGGTGGCTCGTTCCAGGGGGCCTGCTCAGGGACTCGACCGATGCCAAGGTTAGCAGCTACTGAACGCTGTGGTGTCTGATGGAGACTATGAGTTGCATTAGGTGAGCGCTTTTGATTACAGGTGCAAAATAAGTGGGGGGCTCGTCTTGCAAAGTTTCTGTAAACGTTGGCAAAATGGCCGAGCTGGACTTCAGTCTACAGCGGGCGAAAATTTACCAAGGAGCAAAGCCAGCAAAATTGATTTGTTGTTGATCTTCGAGCTTTGCGACAACTGACAACTGCTCTCCGTCGATCTTGAGGATGGCTGTTGGCGCAAGAGTCGAGTAGCCTTGAGCGATGCGCTTTGTTATGCTTGCAAAACGAAACTCACCAAGCGTGCCACTGGCCTGGTTTGCTGTGGCTAGATAGCGACCATCTGGAGAGATCGAGAACTGCGAAGAAACGATAGGTCATGAAGTCAATAGCAGTGTGGGACGTACCATATGAATCGATTGCGAGCGTGTATGGTACGAGACGAGGAAGCTAAGTGACTCACGTGGCGGGTGTTGCGACCTCCAGATGGATACCAAGCTAGCCACTCGAGGCGGTCGTTCGGCAAGCGTCTCAGCACGCTGATATGATCCTGAGTAGAGTCGCCGCGGTTACTGACATAGACCAGCGCGCCATCGACCGAGGTTTGGACCTCTGCCAACGTTCGAGCTGGTCCGTTCTCAGCGTCGCCACCCAGTTGCGTGCCAGGAGGGACGCTGAGGATGGGTGCACCGATCTGCGACAACTTGCCAGTCTGCGGGTCTTGTGTGAATGCGGTCACTGTGTTGGCGAATTCGCTGGTCAGATATGCAACGTGCTTGACGTCATGGGAATGGCGTCGCAATTGTCCATTCGCGCTAGCGCCGTGACCATGTGTGTCGTACTTGGCATCTCGAACGAATTTGAGGTGTCGAGGGCCGCTGCCAGGCTCGACAGGAGTCTCAGCCAACAACTCGGCCAGGTCCGCTCTCTCGCCGACTTTGATGGTCCTAATCACATCGCTGCCCAAGTCGGGGACGTACACGAATTTGCCGTCAGGGTCAGCGACGGCATCATGCGCATACGGTGCATTTTGACGCTTGGTGACTGGACCAGTCCCTGAGCGTGTAAAGTTGAAGACCTTGGCTGGAGGAAACGCAGCTCCATCCGGAGATAGCGGCAGGACGGCTGCTGACCCGCCGTCGTAGTTGGCTAAGTGTCGTCGGCAAGGCGCAGCGGGTCGTAATGGACGCGCAACGCGCAACGCAGAAGACGCTAGCAAGTTTCAGCTCGCCTAACTCATCGGGCCAAACCCCGATTCGCGTAAAATATCAAAACCATATTCCCGCATCGGCTCACCAACGAACAGCTGTGCTTTGACCAAATCACTGGCTACAGGGCCATTGCCGCCCGTGGAGGTGCGGCTGATGCCACCCGAAGCTGTTAGCTGTCCGTCAGCTTCACTTTTGAGCACTATCGCTTCGCCAGGCGTCGCCTCATTCGTGGCGTAGATGATATGGGACTGCTCCAGCTTGCCTCCGAACGTCAGCCACGAGGGCTTGCCACCTGTTGTCTCATTTCCTACCTTGCCAATCTGTGCGAGACCGGCAGGCGGGCGGAAGGTAAAACTCTTGCTGTTTTGAAGGCCACCGATCAGGGACAGGGCTGGCTGTCAGTCTCAGCCAAATTGTAATTGCAGCCGCTCACTGGCCAAGGCTTGTTCCTTAGGAGGAAAGTTAGCAATCTTCCTGCACTCACACATCCCCTGAGTAGCTGGAAGTGTAAAGCGCGTACTCGGTGGCGAGCTGCCCGGTCTGTTGCGCGCTCATCACGCCCTGAAGCAAGCTCGAAGCGGACAATAGCGCCAGAGCTGCGATGGTACTTGGGCGCATCAGAGCCGCTGGTCGTGCTGGTCCAAAGCCTTGCAATCTGGCCTCAAGATGAGCGTCGGTACATGTGAAGTGCGAGCTAGGCGGTCTGCTGCTCACGCATCTGCTGCTCAAAGGCGATGCGAAGCGATTCCAAAAGAGTCTCAGAGTGTGAGTCACAGTCGTCACCTCAGAGGCAGTGGGCAAGTTCTGATGAGTCGAATGTGGAGCCAGAATACGTTGGTTGATTGGTCCGTCTGTGTTGAGCCGATAACGACGTCACCACAGATACCAGTTTTGCGTCACCAATCAGAGTCGAGAGTCATACAGCCACGTCACGAGTCTGAATCACGTGAATCGCGTGATGGCCATTCTCAGTAGTCCTATCTTGCATGCTTGGGAACGCCGCCGTGTCAGGCTGTACAAACGGACAAGCAGCACTTGTATTGCTGATGTACCCTATCAGTGAAGGTTAGGCCAGAGGATCAAAGTCTCCATTTGAGTTGGAAGGGTGGCCAACGGTGAGCTCTGGGTTCGAAAGTGCTATCGGAGCTTGCATTTACGAATAGACCATCCAAGTCACAACTGGTTTGCCATCACGAGTCCGTGTGACATCTTGACGGCGCTTCCTTAATCGTACTTTGGTAAAGCTCACTCCGATCGTGATTGAGCGCTACTTAGCGGCATGAAATCCTCTACCCAGACGCGGAGAATCTGACCATGACAGGAGCCGATGCCTCCACGCTGCTACGTGGGATACGTGTGAATGAATGTCCGGGTGTCGGGTGCGTGCATGGCGGAGTCAATACGGAAATGTTCGGAATCAGAATATGTGAATTTCAAACAAGGCTCGCCTGGCGAAGTCGGTTGGTCTAACTTCGTCATTCCCCCGACCAAGCATGACATACACATACCATCAGTCCCGCCGCCCACTTGTGACTCAGGCTGCGGTTCGCGACTCTCCAGTCGCAGTGCACGCGGCGGTCTGATGTGTGCGATGTGATCAGAATCATTTGGGCACTGAATCAGCCCTGAGAGTCATCGGACCTACTACTGCCGGCGCATGCATGGTCACGCGTCTTCTGCGAGTGAGGTGTCTGAAACAAGCTGCGAGGTGGAGGGGGGTTTCGTGGCATGAAGGCAGAACGCGCAAGGAAGCCGTGCTGGCCTTGCACCCGCATCGAGGAATTGACGGTTTGAGCAGCGTTAGGCTCACAAAAATTCTACGCGAGGACGGTATGTAAAGCTTCGGGTGATTAGGACAGAAAAATTCTACGCGAGGACGGTAAAGCTTTGGGTGATTAGGACAGAAAATGAGCGGCTGACAGAGTATGCCCATGAGCAGTGACAACAGCCGAGTAAAACAGGAATGTGTGCGTGGATTTCTGCGACACGCCAAGTCGAAGTAAAGCTTGATGAGGCAAGCATGGGTGCGAGCAGTCACGGTCGTGAGTCGCGAGTAGAAGTGTAGGCGAGAGTGGGTGCCATCAGTCACGAGTCACTCATCCTCCGGGGCCAACTCACATCCACTTTGACTCACTGACTACGTGACTCACGAGTCACGACCGTATACTCAAAACTGTGCAGTCTTGAGTGCGTACACTCACGACTCCCGCGACTACTGCTCGCGCTCGATCGTAACTCGATCGCCATGAACTCGCGACTACATGCATGCATGCATGCTCGGCAGCAGCTTGCCGCGCTAAGCAGCTTCGCCCTCGGCTAAGGTACAAGTACTGTAAATCGTCATCGGCAAACAGCCAATGCCCGACCCCGCTGGCTCGGCCGTACTGTGACTGATTGCATGGGATGATGTGCATCGGCTGGCTTTGTCAGACTTACGCATGCAGAGCATGAGTCCAGAGCCTTGCATATGATGACTGCATGCTGTTGTCAGCACTTTGACTCAAGACTCAAGCATGAATCACGAATGCGGACTCGTCTTCATTGGTGCGGCTCACCTCGAGCGCCCTTTGCACCTCCTGGTGAGGACCCTCCTGGTGAGGACCCTCCGCGCATGTTGAATCTCCACTATACCGCTGACCCTATAGTTGTCCATGCACAATCACAATTATACCCTGTCTCGCTAGGGTCAGAATATGATTGCAAGTATACTTCGCGACTGCAGATAGCTTACTGTACAGCTTTACGCCGCATGCTTGAGTAGTACGGTACAGATCGAGCAGGCATCGGGCCTCTCTATGTGACTTGGCGCGGCGCGTTTTCGGCTTTCGGCGAGCGTCGTGGTGCCGCGCGCGTACAGTATCGTGCCAAGCTGCAGAGTACCGGTGCGCTGCTGCTGCACGCAGAGGCGTCAAAGGAGAGACCGGGGCATTTAGGAATTCCAAACAGTCAAGAGTAGCGAGACGCCGCTGCATGGCGGTGGGTTTGCGAGGATTCAAATTCGCAAAATTGTAGCACAGCAGTTGTGATTCACGTTATGAGTACGTATAGCAAGTAAGTGGGCAAATGCAAGTGCATGACGGCAGGCGTTATTGAGTATTATTGATACAGCGCACCGCACCCAGAGCGCCAAAGATTGTTCATGATTCACTGGTGGTGACTTGCGCGACACTCCTTCACCACCACCCAGACTACCACACACCACTTTTCCCTCTCTGCTCGATCGCGTTGCTCGATCACACGTTTCGGCCAATACGATAATACCTGGCGCTGCTCCAGTCCCTTGGGCTTGCACAAGTCAAGCTCGCGCTCCCTGCCTCCCTGACTAGCAATCGCCAACGCGGCGCCCATCCTTAGTACAGTCACACCACCTGATCTCACTCAGACTCATTCCCTGGCACGCTGGCTGTGACCACAGCACCGTAGCTGCGAACCATGTCCGCCACGCAGTCTTTCGCCTCTACCAATCTTCCATTATCGTTGGGTGCACCCATCACGTCTTCATCGTCAGCCAGCCGCACCGGTAGCGATCTCTTCGCTCGCAGACTGGCCAAGAGCTGCGGAGACTCGCAAAAGAACGAAAACCAAGCACTGCTGGCTCAGCTGAATGGAACACCTTCGTTTGAAGCTCAGAGAGCCGTCGCCATGGCCTTCATATTGCGTCGTGCAAGCGAGCGCTCCAACGTTTGTACGCAAGCAGAACCTCATCAATTCTCTCAGGCTGAAATCGATGAATCTCCTCAAGACCACCAATCCACGCAATCTCGACCCCACCATGACAGCAGCGATGCGAGCTCTCCCGTTGCAATGTCTCCCTTGACAGATGAAGTTCACCATGCTTTGCGCCAGAACACGGTCAACCATCACGTGTTGGCGCCGTGCCTGGATCTACCGATGCTAGCCTTAGGAGTCCAAGAGCATCGCTACTGTTCTCCAGGACCAGCAGCGGACCTCGCCAGTTCCAGTGCTGACTTCGCTAGGGAACTCAACAGATGGGCTGCGACGCCAGGAGGCGGTCTGGTCTATCCTTGGTCTGCGTCTGCAGCGACGCCACCGTCCGCATCACCCCAGCATCACTTTCCGCCCTCTTCTTCGTTGATGTCTGCTCATAATAGAGATGACGGCTTGAGCGTACTCGATCCGCGCTTTGGCAACCTCACTGCAGACACCGCTTTTCGCATGCTATCTGACGGACCAGACTTTGCACGCATGTCTCGCGCCGAATCTAGCAACACGTCCAACAGCTCTGAGCACCATTCGAGTTCGCACTCCGGCTTTTCCGTTTCGACTGGCATAGCTCCTAGCAGCTCTCTCACGACCTCGGCGTCTTCTTTCGGTCAACCTTGCGAGCCTCACGATCATAGTCGGACACCGTCGCCCAAGCGAACTTCGTCTGGTTCCCTCCACAATTCGCAGGAGGCTCGTCGCAACACTGCACCGCGCAATCAATTGCGACACAAGGACGAACCTCTGTCTAGCGTGCACTCTGATTTCACCGGGCTTGAGGCCTCGACAGCTGTCATGACATCTGCATCCACTGCACCCTCAAAGACGCAATCGAGACGCACATCTGCCGTAGACTCGAATGGCAGATACGTCTGTCGCCATCCAGGCTGTGACAAGACGTTCAGCACCAGCGGTCATGCCCGCCGACACAGCCACGTGCACTCGCCGCTCTGCCCCTTCATCTGCCCGCACGAAGGCTGCGACGCGACGTTCTCCCGGCGCGACAATTGCACACAGCACCAGCGCGCCAGACACTCGCAGGTCTTGGAAGCTCATCGCCTTGACGATCAAGATTCCGGTTAAGGAGTTTGTATCGGTTCATCTTCACAACTCTACGCAGACCTCGCTTGCGAAAGGGTAGCCCGGCACGTTCGCTTGGACTGTCTCCGAGCCGTCGTCTTTCCTGCATCGAACCGTTATGGAGCGCTTGGCTCTTCCATATGTCCTCAATCTCCTGCTGAGCCCCACGTCTCATGTATCTGACTTCCATCCGCATGGCATCCGCAATCGTCCCCCCGTTTTCGCAAAGTACCCTCCTCTTCGTCTACTTGTCTTCGTGTCTTGCTTTTGTTTCCCCCCTCTTGCCTTCGCAAACCCCTCGCAAACCCCTCGCAAACCCCTCGCAAACCCCTCGCAAACCCCTCGCAAACCCCTCGCAAACCTTTCTCGATCCCTCGTCCGTCACGTTGTCTCGAACATGTTCTCAGCCACCTTTGGTGCTCATACACGTATCATCAAGGACAAGACACTTCTGCCCACGCCATCGTTGATGAAAAATCGTTTATCAGCAACTGTTTGCACGACAATCAATCGCTCTGGTCTTCCCCTAAGTCTCACTAGCCACTCGTCTTGGCCTCATGCACCCCGGTTCTCTCGCACTATGATGCACCGTCTTGAGATGTGATGTACGTTTACTGTGCAGCCATTGGTTAGGTACGTCAAGCCGCAAACTAACTGTGTCCGCCCCCAGTTCTACTCGCATCGTTACTTCTCGCGTGATGTGCGCCTTGCCTTTTTGCTGTTGACTGTCTGCCTCGTGGCAACGTGCAGGGCGGTCGATGCTCTTGCACCACACCTGTCTCCGGAGATGGTTACTGCCCATCTACCTCGAAGCGTGCTCGAAACAGGCTCTCGCCCTTCACCCTCGAAGTGATTGGTGCCCATAGGGACGCACTGTGCGTCTGTGGTGAAGACCAGAATCAAGAAGGCGCATAGAGCGGCTTTGACCATGGTGCAGCACTCAGTCTGCTGCTCTACGTCAGAAAGGACGCTGCTTCGATCCGCCGCGCGTTCTAGCGGTGTTCGTCACTCGCAAGCAAGCGAAGAAGCTCCGGGACCAAATCTGCAGACAATTGGACATCGCAAGTGTCAATCCCGTCAGGCAAGCCGTGTGCAACAGCACGCAGCTGACCCAAAGTGCATAATCAAGACAGACAAGGGTGAAGCAAATGAAATGGTGCATTGAGCCGCAAGCGTAGTAGGTATCTCGAATTGTATCAAATGTCCATCAGCGCGTCTCGCACTGGGTTGCTCTTCGTCTAAAGGAGCTTCGCGTGAAAGCGCTAGCGAAGGAAGTTTCCCAGCTGGCCACCGAGTCCGCCCTGGCTACCATGACCGTGGCGGTGATGTGTCTCGTGGCCATGATGTTTATCTACGATCGTGTGAGACGTGAGTGAGATGAGTCAGCATGCTGAGAAATGCCAAACAGCTTCGAACCACATGCTTCCACAATGTTGTGTTCCCCAAGACTGCGACTCACGGTGATCCTTTTCCTTCCTGTCCAGAAGCATCTTCACACCTTGCGCAGCAAGTGCGCCACCAACGGCCCCCTTCAAACCACTGCCACCGCCAAGCAACTTCGTGCCTGCAAAACCTGCGACACCTCCCAATGCCATGGTGCCGATGCCTCTTTCTCCGGGAGGCAGTGGGTTGCCGCGTTCATCGTACTGCACTTGGCCCTCCTGTCCCGCACCAGGCTGTTGACCGTACTGCTGCGGGTGAGGTGGCTGTCCATGTGCGGGAGCCGAAGAGTAGTAATCGCTTGCGTGGCCTCTACTCTGCTGCTCTGGCTGGCCATATGGGGATGAGGGATAGCCGCTAGGTGCACCAGATGAAGAGGGGTAACCATAGCCTGATTGCTCGTGCGGAGCACCGTAGTTGGGCTGAGAGTCGGGATAGCCGCTAGGTGCACCAGATGAAGAGGGGTAACCATAGCCTGATTGCTCGTGCGGAGCTCCATGGTTGGGCTGAGAGTCGGGATAGCCGCCGAAGCCACCGGCGGGTGGGCATCCGCCTTGCCCATTGCTGCCTTGACCGTATGCCGCCGAGGTATCGGCAACGGGCATTGATGGTCCGCTGGGATAGTAAGACATGACTTGGGGTTCTGGTGTGTGAGGTGCTGAAGTGCGCCGTTGGTGATGTTGTAGATCTATGAAAGTGATGTCTTGCTCGCTCGCGTTTCCTGTGACAGTTGTTGGATGTGCGAATGAGCAGAAGGGGTCTCTACTTGAAAAATGGTGAAGTTGAGTGGGAATGTGGATTAAGAAGTTCGGCAGCGAATGCGACGCCTTTTGTACCTTCGCCGTCCTGCTCGATCACTCAAATTTGGGAGCGCAAGACGCAGATGTTCGTGACCACGAGGTCTCACATCGGCAACCGCGACACCGTTAAGCAGCTTGTCTCATGCACGTCATTTATCGCAATCAGCGGCGTGGCAGTGCTGCGTGCTAGCTATAGGCGCCCACACGCGCACATGGGCGCAAGTTGCCTCAAGCGCCGAGCATCCGACCGCCTGGTGTCCATGCTGGGCGCAGCACCGCGCCAGCCAATCACGACTGCAGCAGCGCGGCTCCCACACTTGCGGAGTCGCGTCATTTGCGTGATCGCATGAATGCTGAACTGCAAGCCAAGGTGGCTGTGACTTGCTGAGCTTTAGATCTGGCACGAGCCGACGCAGCCTTCCGCGGGAAATGACCTTCACAGCCAGCTATATAGCTGATGCTGTGCACAGCCGTCTCGAGGTCGCTGGAACATATCGATCAACAAGCCAGACCGCAAAGCCGCCGGAGCGTTGCTGAAGGTGCATGGTGTTAGGAGCTGTGCTGGGCAGGACAGACGTAGCACAGCCTTCTGTCTGGGCTGAGGGGGGACCGTAGGCGTATGAGGCGAGCGCGCGCTCTCTTGGCTCTATCATGGTGGGGATGGGTATGCATGCAGCATTTGTTCGCGACCTTTCTGTTTCGCGTGCTGGCAGCCGACAGATTGAAACTGTCAGCCACGTGGGCTTCGCGTCGCTTCTCGGTACGCGTTCCGGGCACGGCCGTGCATGCAGCGCAGCGCAGCGCA
>CCYA01000253.1:326647-350414 GCA_900000165.1 Ceraceosorus bombacis
GCTTTGTGAGCGCGCCTATAGCTAGCTGTTGCCGAAGCGAGCGTAGCGCACGCGCCGACTGAATCGAGAGCTTCTGAGCGCGAGCATGACAACTTGGTTACAGATCGTAGTCGTGAGTCGCACCTTCAGTGCATGCTCTTGACGATTCTCGGTGCCTCGAAAGCCATTATCACAACACACTAAGTCTCGACCTCTTTCCCAAGCAGCTTTGGCACTGGCAATTCTGCTCACAAGCTGCCTCACCTCGCCTCAGCTTCTGCTCTTCGCTTCCCGCCATGTCCGTGGTTTCTAGGTCCACTGCGTCTCTGCGAGCCGCAAGAGCTCCACTCTCTCTCTCGACGAGTCGAAGGAGTTTCACCACCGCAAACGCCGACGGTATACGCGTTGCCGCTGCCGTAAGTGACTGGTAGTCGGGGCACACCAAATGCTTTGCTCGCGCAGGACGTCGGGAGAGGCGTCTCCTCAACTTGATGCACATGAAGGTCAAAATCGTGCCCAGAGGCTCACGCTTTCCCTCCCCACAGGACGATGGAGCGCAAACTGCTGCGATCACGGTGGCACTGAACGCTGGACCTCGATTCGAGAGCTCTCCCGGTGCTGCTCGTGAGTGGCCTCACGCTATGGTTGTGCCGGCGCTTGCGCGCTGCTGACCCGAACCGCACCCGCTTCGTGCCCTACCTGTCCCATTAGACGCTCTCAAGACGTGAGTCTCCTCCCTTGGAGGCATCGCCGTGTTCTCAAGAGGTGCGCGGTACTAACACAACCTGCTACGCGGATCTGTTGCCCGCTCCAGCTTCGCCTTCAAATCGACTGAGAAGCGATCTGCACTCGCTCTGATCCGCGAGACGGAGCTCTACGGCGGTGCCCTCTCTGCAACGCTGTCCAAGGAACATCTTTTTCTGACTGCGGAATTCTTGCGTGGAGATGAGTGAGTGTGCACGACTGCAGGAAAAGCATTGCAATGGCGAGGGACCAAATGTGTGGCTCATATAGGCGCGGAGAGTGCAGAATGGCATACCGGTCCACAGCGAGGAGGGCTATGCCGATTAGGAGCTGAAGGTAGAATTCGAGTTTCTTGCCCCATTTCACAAGGTATCGCAAGCTGATGAACGTGTCATGCACCACAGGGAGTTCTTTGTGGAGATTCTCGGCGAAGTGCTCGGCAAAAGCGCCTTCTTGCGTCACGAATACGACGAGGTAGTTGTGCCCTCTCTCAGCGACGAGTACCAGATCAACCAATCTACTCCAGCCGCTCTAGCCCTCGAGGACTTCACGCAGACCGCCTACCGTCAACGTGGGCTCGGTGCCAGCTTGTACGCGACTCCCGTCTCCCCCCTGAGCTACGACACGGTGACCTCTTACGCGAAAGCGGCTTTCGCCAAGTCCAACCTTGCTGTCCTTGGCACCGGCATTGATGCCTCCAAGCTGTCATCATTGGTTGGCAAGCACTTCAAGTCCATCTCCGCCGGCAGTGCTTTGAGTCCTGCACCATCGAAGTACTTTGGCGGCGAGAACCGCATCGCGTACCTGCCTCCTCACGGCTCCGACTTTCCCCGCGCACACGATGCGCACCTTGTGCTCGGCTTTGAGGGTGCACCACTAGGATCTCCTGAGCTTGCCGTTCTGCGTGCACACCTTGGAGGCCAAGCGTCAGTGAAGTGGAATGATGGCTTGTCAGCGCTTTCCAAAATCACCGCCTCCAACTCCACCATCTCTGCGAACGCTTTCACTTTGGGTTACTCTGACGCAGGCTTGTTTGGCGTTCAGCTTTCTGCTCCTCACGCCAAAATTGCAGAAGTTGCAAAGGCGGCGGCTCAAGCAATCAAAGCAAGCGCTGACAGCCTCTCCTCTGAGGAGCTTGCTCGTGCTGTTGCAAAGGCTAAATTCGAGACTGCTTCCGCATTGGAAAACCGCGCTGGTGTTCACACTCTTGCTGGCAGCCACGTAAGTCCCGCCAAAGACGCTCGAGAGTTGAACAATTTTGACGCCTCGACACTGTGCTCTCTCCATGCGCGTAGCTGTTGTCGGGCAGTCCCATCACAACGCTTGAAGAAGTTTTCTCCAAGCTCGAGGGCGTCAACGCCTCTGCTGTTTCATCGGTGCGTGACCCCGCAAGCTTGCTCAAATCATCGCTGTGGAATGCGGCACTGACTACGCTTGCTCATTCTTCGGACCCACAGGCCTCCGGAAAACTCCTCAAGAGCAAGCCAACAGTTGTGGCAGTCGGCGACGTGCACAAGTTGCCTTACGCAGACGAGCTTCTGTGATCTGATCCCAGCGAACTCTACTAGAAAGGACGCAATGCATTCGATTCACATTCACTTGACGCGGCAAGTGCTCGCAGCCTGCGACGGCCCGTGTTGAGGGCGCCTTGACCAACGATTTGATAATCCCTTGACGCCGCCGAGTCCTGGCTGGCTGACTCCACCTCGCCAACCTGCGTGCGTATCATTCGCCTCGCTTCCATTCATGCGTCACATCTGGCTTCCCATATTTCAGGTGGGGACCGCTAGCTTTTCGATCATGCAATTTTTGCGGTTGTGTAAAGGCCGCGGCGTACTAATGTGACATGTGAAGGATCGACCGCCAGGGCAGGCCAAGTGCATGAAGCGATGTGCGCATCACAGTGTATCTGCCTGTCTCTCTTCAAAACGGCAGGGTCTGGTGGAAAGAAAATGGCGTTCGCTATGCGAATGAGCCAAATATCTACTCGGCGGGGACCTCGATCTCTCCCTCGTTGATGCCGTCGATGATGTCGTGGGGAGGTTGACCATCGACAGCTACAGTAGCAAAGAAGCGCGAGAAAACGAGTCAATGTACTGACTTGCACAGAAAGACTAGCTCTACTCACTGCAGCCAACAGATTGCGCTGTGCCAAGAATCTCCTTCACCGTTCCAGCGAGCTCCTTGGCGAGAGACTTGTACCTCATCTTCCTGGCAATCTCGACAATTTCGTCGAAGGGAATGTTGCCGGCGTGCTTGATGTTCTTTACCTTCTTGCGGTCACGAGGGGGCTCTGATGCACAAAGCAATGTAGCGATAGCGTAAGCGATGATGGGCGAGGATGGGACGGCATCCAGCGTGGGGCTTGGCCAGGGCCAGCAATGTCAGGGGCAGAGAGAAGTGGTCTTGCTTCATCGACTCTACCAACGCATCCCGCATGACCCGACTTGTCCCTATTGCCGCTTGTGCGTGGCATCGAGCGCGATCCAAACTCACCCTTCAGCGCCTTGATTACCAATGAGCTAGCAGCGGGGACGATAGAGACGGCAGCCTGACGGTTTTGGACGGTGAGCTGGACAGTCACTCGAAGACCCTTCCAGTCACCCGAAGCTTTGGCAATGTCTTCTCCAACCTTCTTGGGAGACTGTGGCCACGATGGGGAAGCTGTGTGAGGGGGGATGCCTTGGAGAGCCCGACAGCAGCGTCACGCTCTACTTACCAGACCAAGAGGACCGATCTTGGGAGCAAGCGCAGAAGAGGCACCGACCTCACCACCGACGGCTCGGAGGTAGATGATCTTCACCTCATTGGGGTCAATCTTGGGCGCCATCTTGTGAGAATGTCTTGAGGTGTCACTACATTATGGGGCGCACGAATCGTCGGGTTGTCAGCGATGGGCCGTACCACGCCAATCCATTGTACCAAAAACAAGGTGGCGCGGAGAACGCGAGCCGACGCTCTGACTCGAGAGGCGCAACACTTGTCCGCCTGAGCCTTTGCACAGGCTCCACAACAAGACGTCCTCTCGGCTGTCTTGCTTGAGGCTCCTAAGCATGCCTTAGCGAGACTCGGGTATTGGGAACATTGGCCGACCATCCCGCGATCACTGGCCCCTCTGTCCAACGTGACCATTCTCCCGTGTGCAATGCGCCGTCCTTCTCCTACCCGACCAAGACGCGATCCAATTCTTCATCATTGGTCAACATTGATGTCCACCTCGTGGATCATATTTCCCGGCTCCTTGCCTGTTTTCCGCGTGCCCGCCGTCGTTCGCCTCGGGCAAGCCATGTACTGGTATAGCTCCGGAGCGCTTTCCCTTGGCAATGGACAGCAGAAGAGTGAGAAGCGGAGAGGGTTGATACTCACGTAGCGTTGACTGAAAGTGGGTAGACGTGGTAAGGTCCTGGAAAGTCGAAATTGCTCTTGGGAGAAGTGTCATGTCCCTCGCTGCAGAGCCAGGAAGCACGCGGCCGCGGCGCCCGGCTGATTTGAATCTCTAGACCTTCGCGCCGTGGTGCATGTTAATGCCTGTGGTGCGTTTGTATTGCCTCCAGCGCGTCCCTTCCATCCGGTGCGCCACGTGGTCAAAGCCGCACGCACTGCGGTTCGAGCCCCAGCAGCGTACTGCGAGAGGGACGGTGAAGCCTGCATGCAGCTTCTGGCCAGGCTGATGCGATGCGATGCGGCGCTCAAGCCTCAAGTTGATTGAAATGAGTGAAGGGTCGCGACCATTGATTCCACCATCTTCAAGACCCACCCACGAACGATCTTGTGAGCTTTCCAATCTGTTCAGGCGCCCCAATGGCTTGAACACAATCAGCTAATCCAGTCAATTCGCTCGAATTGTGCCTTGACCCGTCTTTGCCCCTTCTTCTTGACGTTTACAGCAAGATGACTAAGAAGAGAAGAAATGGCGGCCGCAACAAGCACGGACGAGGCCACGTCCCCTTCGTTCGTTGCTCCAACTGCGCTCGATGCGTCGTGAGTCACCATCTGGAGTCTCAAGCCTATCCTCTCGACTGAAGTCACTGACAAGCTGTCATCTCCCTGCTTCGCTTGCGATTCTCACAGCCCAAGGACAAGGCCATCAAACGCTTCACGATCCGCAACATCGTTGAGGCCGCGGCGGTTCGTGACCTGAGCGACGCCTCGGTGTACGCTGGTGAGTATCGCTGCTTGCGTAGATGTCCAAGCGGGGAAGTGAGGTGGCAGAAGGTCAAGGCGGCGACTGTGAGGAGGTGCGGCGGATGACATGGAGAGGCGCGAGATTGTGGTATCAGGATGCATGGGGCTGGGCATACCAATGAGACGCAAGCGGCTGTCTGAAGAGGATGCTGTGACTAGCCTAGCCGATCGCCAGCCACTGGGCTTCATCGCGCACATGCTCATCACCAAAGACGGTCTTTTATTTTCCTTTCAACAGAGTACGCTCTGCCCAAGCTCTACTTGAAGATTCACTACTGCGTCTCCTGCGCCATCCACGCTCACGTCGTGCGTGTGCGTTCGCGCGAGGACCGTCGCAACCGCGAGCCCCCTGTTCGCGTTCGCTACAACAAAGACGGCAAGAAGATCAACCCTGCCGTTGCTGCTGCACAAGACCGTGCTCGCACTTGAGCGCGCGTCTAGTGTCATGACCAGCAATCCTTCGGCTATGGAAGATCACAGTCAAGGGCCAAGCTGGACGGCGATGGTTGAGGGTAGTTGTGATGCGTAATACAGGTGCTTTGCGCGCTGTAATTCTCGGCCTCACTTGCGATTTGGACAAAAAGGGACACAAAGACAACCATTTCCCAAAACCAAATACATCCATGTACGCTATGACCATTGTCGAGTTGCTCTTCAAGCATTGAAGCATTGAAATAGCTCTCGCTTTCGCTACCATGCGGATCGCGTGATAGCCCGAACCTCGCCTCCAACTGCATTGCGCTGAATGGTCATGTGTGGCGGAGAGTCATGAATGCTACAAGTTACCAACGTGAATGTGGGTGGATACACTGCTCGAGGCTCATGGAATGGACCCTGGCGCAACGCCTTTGCGCCTCCTGCGAGGGCGCAGCAAGGCGGCTGCGATCGGCTGCTGGCACACCGGCACACCTCGTACCGGTCTTGCTGGGCATCTACAGCGACAGTCACCAGTGCGTGTCAGGGCCAATCAAGTCGCGTTGGCGCTCGATGGGAGGCAGTCGATCACAATTGTGAATCACATGGCCAAGCTCCATCTCCATGGCAGCCGTCGTGAGTCGTACATCTCTACAACATTCAGGCCTTGAGTCTCGTGGGTGCCGCTGGATGTGGTCTGTTTCAGTACCCGTCTCCCATTCGCAGTCCCATTCGCATTCGTGCCAAACACCCTCATCGCCTCTTGAAGATCTTGCACGCCATACTCAAACCTGACTCATCTTCCTCTCACACTCGGTCAATCGACGAGCAAGCTGCAACTGGAGCTTTGGACGTCGTCCCCTCGCAACTCACACTATTTGTCTCCCGCTCGTACTCGAATCCCGATCATCCACGACTCAATCGTGAATTCAGGTTTGTGATCTGTCTGCCTGCAGGTCTCTCCAGCTCCCTCCAGCTCCCTCCAGCTCCTCGCTAGGTTGCGCGCGGAAGAAATTCGTTCGCCAAAGAACGAGCGGGAAAGAAGGAGGGAAGCATTTGGACAGGGTTGTACGGTACCCGCCGATCCTGCGCGAATGCATGCGCTTCTTTGGGCACTCGACCGGCATCGTCATTCTGCGCTAGCCGAGGGGGACGAGCGTGTTGGAGGCGGGCAGCAAGCTGCTCATCAAACCGCGGGGAAAGCGCCGAGAACCCTGCCTCGTATGACCCGTCGATGCGCAAGCAAGTTTGCACGCTCCTCACCGACCTTCCTCATCTACTGATCGAGCCTCCTCTCCGACGGCCGCAGGAAACAAGCAGCTATGCGATCTCAATAGATAAGGCTGAGCGCAGCGCCGCAGCCTTCATCCCACCAGCCATCTCGAGGACCAAGCACTTAAACGCTGCACTGCGTCCACACTTGCCCGCGGCCACTCATCAGACGAGCTGGCATCAACCACCCTTGCACTCCACTCACGCTCTGCAATAGACGTCCAAATCGCCCAAATCTGCTCTCTGTACGTACTGACAAGTCAAGCGTTGCCATGCCTATCAGCCTTAGAGCTCGCAAGTCTCTGGCTAAAGAGGCAGCCCCAAGCGGCAAAATGGGTGCAATAGGATCCTCCCCAAATGCAGAGATCAGCACTGAGGCTCCCTCCATCCTGGGCGCGCAAACGCGCATTCTTCCTCGTTCGGTGTCTCACAACCGCGCTGAAAGCGCTCAAAGTCGACCGGCTTCGGCTGCAGGGCCCTCCTCCGAAGCTGCACACCAGCCCTCAAGCAGCCTCAGACCGCTGCGCCTCGTTGCCAGCTCTAGCAACATCTCACCCAAGCTCACTGCTACAGCAACGAATGGAAGGGGCAACATTGGGGCGTCTGCTGATGCTGATGCTGCCTCTGATCTCCGTCGGCCAGCCTTCAAGCGCGAGAAATCTGCATCAGCTGCTATGATTCGTTCGAGAGCAGCTTCTCCAGCACCGAGTGCCGCCGAATCATGGACACAGGCAGGTGATGCCGAGGGCGCATACATCCGCAAGACTTACGCACACTTTGACTCGCGCGGCGTCGAAGATGACGGATTTGTGGAAGGGCAAGAATGGACGCGAGAGAGGGGTCAAGGGCATGCGTGGGAACAGCCAGATCTGGGCAGAAAGAGGAATATTTCTCGTGCACGATCCGTGACACCTTCGGTAGTTGGAGCAAAGCTAAGGATAGCGAGTAGCCAACTGCGCAGGGATGTGGCTAGGTCAGTCCCTTCTTCGCCGTCGGTCGGACATAGGAATCTTGCGCTCTCTCCCGCCTTCGAAGGGTCCTCGTCTAGGCAGATCTTGCCTGGTCGGCTTAGGCCTGGCCCAAATGGCCCGGATCGCTTATCGCCTATCCTCGCCGAAAGCTCACTAGAATCCGATAATCCAATGCACCGCGCTGCTATCTCTCCACCACTTGCCTTCACGCAAGACAGGCCCTCGCTCGATCCCATTGTCACTGATGGCGGCGGCGCAGGCCTCGGACTCGTCCACTCCACAGGCCTGTCGTCGGCAGTGGAGGAGCTTGCCCCTTCGCCTTCGGCGCCGACTCTCGACATCATCCCCCCGACACCAAATCCAGCCTTGTCACCTACCCAGCCTCTTGACCAGAACGCTCAGCAGAGCGGTGCTTCCAGCACTCTTTCGCCGCGTGACTCCTCGCATCTTGGCAGCTCGTCCACAGAGACCTGCTACACTACCGTCGATCATTTCTCCGACTCGTCCGGTGCTCGCCGGCCAGATGACGATGTAACGCGGCCTTTCAGCAGCGAAAGCATCGTCAGCCTCGCACGCAGTGAAGAGAGCGGCTTGAGCGACTCTAGACGTCTGGGAGTGCTGCAAGGGCGCGTCTCAGGAACCGAGGAGCAAGACCTTGACTACGAGGGAGAGTCACACCAAGAGAGAGAGGCGCGGATTGCTCGCGAGGAAGTCATGAGCAGCATAGATCGTTATGGGTTTTTCGCCAAGGAGTTGAATGGCAGCTCATCAAGGCCCCCAAGGACTACCATCCTGCCCGCGCCTGCGTTTGCCAAGCTGCCTTTGAAGCGGAGATCAGCTCTGAAAGCTGTCCAGAAGAAGCCTGCTCCTAAAGGAAGTCCGACAATGGGCAGCGAAAAGTCACCCTCGCTGGTCGGAGCATCTGGCTTTGCCAAGGGTGTCAATGACGATGCCAGCGCTATCGATAGAGTGCGCACACATCGGACTGCGCTCGAAGAAGCGGTGAGAGCACGCGAAGCGTTGCGGGTCGAGAAATGGCAGCGCATGCTTCGAGTCGATTCCAGAGATGCAGGCGGCAACGTCAGCGGCTACAGACTTGCGTCGAATCTCGTTCAGAGCAAGAAGTTACGGAGAAGGATTTACAAGGGTGTGCCTGATCGATGGAGATCCGCTGCTTGGTGGGCATTAGTTTGCGACGGCCATCACTCAATCTTCGTGAATTCGGATGCGAGGCCTGTCGCAGCCGCTGCGAAAGCCAACCCAGTGACGGGACACGGCCGCCATGAAAGCGAAAGGAGCAACACCGGCACAGTTGCCTCCACCTCTCCAGTAGGGACGGCCCGCAACCGGAGCGTTGCGAATGGGTCTCTGGCAAGTGACGCTGAGCATCGATACGCAGAGTTGATCAAGCAACCCAGCCCTCACGACGTCCAAATCGATCTGGACGTGCCTCGAACTATCAGTGGTCATGTTCTTTTCCACACGCGGTATGGACAAGGTCAAAGAGGTCTATTTCACGTCTTGCATGCATTCAGTCTGCATTGCGATGACTGCGCTTACTGTCAGGGAATGGGCCCGATCGCTGCAACGTTGCTGGTCTACTTGCCGCCGGAGAGGGCCTACGCATGCCTGACCGCCATGCACGATGCGCGCGAGTACGGTCTGCACAAGACTTTCTCTCCTGGCTTTCCCGGGCTAGTGGAGAGTTTCTACGTCCAGGAGCAGTTGGCTCTAGCGTATATGCCTGACATAGCGCGACAATTGCTGGAGCAAGACATCACGACGTCAAGCTACGCCACGCGCTGGTACATTACGCTCTTCGCGAACGTCGTGCCCTTTCAGACGCAAATTCGTCTTTGGGACGCCCTACTGTTGGACGGTGCAGACGTGCTCGTCATCTTCAGTCTAGCGGTGCTGTGGGCGCTCAGAGATCGCCTCATTCATCCCAATGCGACGTTTGAGACCATCCTGGGTGCTCTAGGCGCCGAGCTCTTGCCGGAGGACGATGATGCGCTCATGAGGTGGGTGGAACATTTCAGTGCCCGCGACGATGTCAAGAAAAAGATCGCGAAGGCGCACAAGGAGTGGCACGTCCGTGAACTTGCCGGTGACGCTCATTTGACGTAGACTGGGGCACAAGCCTTTGTGCTTCGGTCTGAGGGCACTTCAGTCTCGCCACTCATCGTACCAAACCTCTCCTTGGGTCGCTGTGACGAGATGCACGAATATCATTCACTGCACAGATCATCGATCTTGCATCACTTGTACCTCGCACCATCGCACCACGTCTTGAGACTTTAGGACCGAACCTGCGAGCCGACAACAGTCATCTTCATCATTCTCCCTGGTGAACTTCATGCTTGCTTATTTGTGAAGGACCTTTATAAATCCCGCCATGTCACCTGAGGTCACGAGTGAGGGACCGGCAGATCAATTCGGTGAGGGGGAGCAATCGGGTGAGAGGTGCATTGGGAATACGATAGCGATGTGTGTGCTGAGTGTGGTCTGAATGCGCAGAGACACTATTTCGGAGCCCCACGACGCCAGGATGTCGACGTGTCAGCTGGTTTTGGCGGTGGTGGTCCTTGAGGCTGGACTTGCCCTTCCGCAAAGTTGCGTGGTGCACCACTTTGCCTCGATCCGTTGGACCCGTATGGAGGAGTCGCAGGCAGTCCTGACCCTTGCAACGCAGCAGCGGCCATATGGCTGTTTTCGCTCGATCCGCCTCCAAAGCGCTGTCCATGGGGAAGAGCAAAACCCTGATCGCCACTACCTGCGTGTGCAGCACCACCGATGTGGACGTTGCGGAACGAATTTAGACCAGCAACATCCGAAGCTCCGAACGAGCCTGAGCACCGATCACCGCCGCTCCGCCCGTGAGGTGGGAGTGCGGAAGAGCGTGAGACCGGATAATTAGGCAGAGCTGTGCCAGGACCGGCTCCCAGCGCTGAGTTGGCGATTTGCTGCTGTTGCTGGGACGAGAGCGGTGTACCCTGCCCGGCTCCTGGAACGAGGCCGTGTCCCACGCTACGGTACCCAGGGGGGTAAGAAGGAGCAGGCGTTTGGTAGCGCGACTGCAAGCCACCAGAGCCACTGGATGCGCTACTATGGTGACTACCGTCAAAGGGAGAGGCCGATCTCGTCGACGATGCATTCGCAAAAGCAGCACTTCCGGCCAGAGGATACCGGCGCGGAGCTGGCAGTGCTGCCCCGGGCGGTGGACGATGTGCACCGTGCTGGGCGCCGATCGCGCCGGTGCCGCTTGGTCCGAGCTTCAGCGCTGGTGCCCCACTGGATCCTGGAGCCGTCAAGCCTCTTGGATAGGTTGGCATTGTGCGCTTGCCATTCCGTTTCACCTTTCCATCCTTCACCTTCTCCTGGGGGTTTCCAAACATTTTGGATCCTACACCTTCCTTTCGTTCATAATGCTTGCGCCACGTTTCCTCCTCTACCATGGGCTGGCCTGGATACGAATCGTAGGATATGTCCATGATAGTGGATTTGAGACCATAAGACCGCTTTTCGTCTTCATTCAGTAGCCAAGGAGTGTGCACGAAGTCCGGATGCAAATTGCGCAACGCGGGCAACCACAACTTCACGAACTCTCCGTGCGAATCGTAATCTTTTGCTTGCTTGATGATGTTGAATTGCCTGGAGGCTCGAGGATCGTTGCCGACGCCTGCGACGTACTGCCAGTTACCGTAATTACTGGTCGCATCATAATCTATCAGTTCACCTTGGTAGAACTCGGCCCCAATACGCCAGTCGTAACCGAGATCCTTCGTCAAGAAGGAGGCCACGTTCTGACGGCCTCTATTCGACATGAACCCGCTTTCTCGGAGCTCTGTGATGTTGGCATCGATGAAAGGTATACCCGTACGGCCCTCAAGCAATCGACTAACGGGATTCTCGCGACCATCCTTGACCGGATCCCACATCTTCCACCAACCCGGTTGGAGCTTCTTCTCAGCTTGCCGGGGATCTGTCGCGCCCTCGAACCCTTCGAGCTTGAAGAGAAGGTCACCATACTTTTCGCTGACGCAGAAAAAGTAGTCCCGCCAAAGCAGCTCGAAGCGCACCCAGTACGTGTTGCGATCTTCACCAAATTGACGCTCGTGGATGTCCAAAGCCTCCCATATCTGCCGCGGTGAGATTGAACCGTAAGCCAAGAAGGGGGACATCTTGGTCGAGTACGCGTGGCCAACGAGGTTGTTGCGCGTTTGCTTGTATCGCGCGACCGGAGGGGGATCCGCGCGTCCCCATCTACTCGAGTCGGCGCTCTTGCCCCTGATAAAGTACCACTCTAATCGCTCTAGGGCGGAGCTTTCGCCTCCACGATTTGGAAACGCCGAAGCGGGGTGCCGTTGTTGAAGAAGCTGACGAGAGGCGATCGGTTTGCCGGCGCTCAGAATGGTTGGAGAGTCGCTGAGGGGGGCCAACAAATAGCTGAGAATGTCGAGAAAAGAGACTTGACTTTCCGTCTGTGCTTGATCCTCTGGCGGACGAGCAAGAAGGCCATCAACGTCAACCTCGTACGATACATCGAGAGAATAATCGGGGGTCTCGGGAAGGGCGGGCGGAAGCGGCTTGAACCGTTCAGGTGGTCGAAGGGTGGGCCGAACCATAGCTGCCTTCATCTCTTCGACGCGCTTGCGGTACGGCGTGAACACGTCGGGCGTCTCGCTGATGTCGAACGGCAGATCGGCTGGGTGGACCAACGTCTTGCCGTGGACGAAGCGCATCGGCACGTTGAGACCTTGCAAGCGTTCTTGAAGCTGCGTCTCCAACTGTTCCTCGTCGTGCGTCACCTCCTTTTGCAACCATACGCCCTCGACCTCATCGCCCCTAGCCTGGAAGGCTTTGACGAAGTTCTCAACTACCACCTCTGGGAATCCAAAGCGGATGACCAAGTCAGAGCCAGCGGCGCGAAGACGGGACCGTAGATCATAGACAGCTTCTGCGATGAATCTAGCACGGAACCCTCCAGTCTTCCAAAAGCCGTAGTTCTTCGTTCTTGCCTCTGGTCCATTCCGCTCATATCCAGGCAGGCCGCTGAGTTCTATAATACGCTCGTCGAAGACGTACAATGGCATCAGGTAATCTGCACGGCTGAACAACGCTGATCCTGCGAGAACGTCTTGATTGAGTTTGGTAGGAGGCCTTTCGGCTGCGGGTCCAGGAAGAGGTTCCGTCATGTGTGCACTGTCGGGCGTGCAAGGCAGGCGCGAATGGGGCAAGGGTGAATGTATTAGTACGGCGGACAAGCACGCCCTGGATCGCAATGACACGGTATCGTTGGCATTGTGCAAAATGACTGCTAGGCATGCGATGACTCACTAGTGGAACAACGCGTTGTCATTGACTCGAAGATCCAATCGCATCAAGCATATAAGCACCCTCCTGGGTCCCCCCTCCCCGTGAGTGTCACCGCCAGATGACATGGCGGCTCCAGTCGATGCGCTCGATGGTCTGTGATGCCGACCGATCGAGCGCAGTGAGGGCGGATGTAGTTTGGAAGGGACGAATCGTTGATGGTGTCAAAACAGTGTAACCAGCGTGCGGAGGCCGGGTGGGCTTGCTCGACCAAGTGCTGCGGATGATTCTTGTGAAGCCTGGAAGAAATATTGATTGCGTTCTTGAACTGGCGTCACAGCGATTTGTAGGAGCTCAATGCGGCAGGTACCACTATCTCCTTGGCTGCGATCTCGCACGAAGACCTCCGTTGTGATGCCGAGAGCCACAAAGAGCGTGCAGAGTCCAGCTCGGTGGAGAAGCGGCCAGATCCGCCGAACCAAACGTAGGCGGAAGAGGAAACCAGGTCGCGTCCCCGTCAAAAGCCAAGGCTTGGACTGGAGCAGCTTCGCCAGAATGGAATATAGACTGGAGGCAATGCAGAAGAGGAGAGTCGATGCAAGGTGAAGATGCTGAGGCGACAAAATCACGCTGGGAAGCAATGCGGCCGAGGATGATTCAGAGTTGTGGCGGGAAGTGAAGAGCCACGCGAGAAGGGCATGAATCAAAGGATCTAGTGAGGGACAAATAACAAACCTTTCTAAATGCCACGGCGGAGCTGAAATCGTTGAATTGAATGTGCACGAAAGAGTCAACAAGAGGTTTACAATTTTGCGCTAGCTAGATGTAACCGTTTTGCGAGGATTGTAATCTTGAATGTGCGACACGCAAGTTTTGAATACTCGTGGGGCCAGCGCCTGTCCCGCACGGCGGTCATTTTAATCAAAAAGTGAGCTAGCTTGCACGAGGTCTGATGCCTCAATCTGACAAACGCTTACACAGCTGCAAGCCCGTTCCTCACGCAGTTGAGTCCATTCAAGAGGGGTTTGGCCAAGCAGCAAGTGACGTCTCTAGACCCAGTTTGAATTTGAACTCTCAGGACTGATTCACGGTGGCAAAGCAGCTGTATACGGTCTCGAGTATGAGTCAAGAGTTGGGAATCTTGCATGGAGGCAGCATGCAGGCCCCCTGCGTTGCGTCGCCCCGCAGTTCTCGATCGCTTGCAGTGGAGCAAGGGTGGGCGCGATCAGTGCGGAGGGAGAAGCGGATCGAGATTTAAAATGAGCTTTGAGTGGCGTCGCGTGACTGGTATAGCTGCGCACAACAATTTTGAGTAAATAGTCTTGATGAGTAGGTGACACCTGCGGCAAGTGGTCAAGCTTGACTTGCATCAAAGGATTCAAGTCCAGATGGAAGGATGAAGCGGTCTGGATATGAACTCTTGAGGGACTCATGCACCGAACAGACTCATCAGGCTCAATCATCAGAATGCGGGACACGAGAGAGCGTGGGAAGTCAAGACTGGAAACGATCATCAACACCCATCCATCACATGCAATCAGTCGTCTCCACAATCGCATCTCATGTCTGCTCCTGAGGCCATCATCAACTCAAATTCTACGATTCGAGCTTCTAATTGCTCTCGAAGCGCGGTCTGGCCGCTATTTGAGCGAAGAGTAAAATTGAAAGCAGGTGAGTCTTGAATGTGAGCCGCGAGTGGTCTTGAACGACGCACTCGATCGCGACGTGACTTTTCTTTTCTCATTGTGACTTTCTTCCAAACGTGGGCCGCCGCGGCGCTGTCGTGCATGGGATATGCATGCAGCATGCGGCAGGCGATGGACGCCTCGCTGAGTCCCTTTTGCCGCCGTGATCGAGCGGGCGGCACTTAGCGGGCGGGCCGATCTGGACTCCTTCCACCGATCGTCGCGCTTGCAGCAATTAAACCAGCAGCTCCAGCAGCAGCAGCGGCACACAGCTACGGTACAGTCACGGGAGTAGTATAGCTAGCATGCATCTTCGCGCACCCATCATGAACCGCGTGTGGCGAGCAGGGCAGGGCATACCTCGCAAAGAATTCCCCGTAGCCGATAGGAGAATATGTTGTATATCTAATTTCCTACCGGAGCATTTGAGCCATTTCAGTAGCACAAGGCAATCTAGTGTTACACGGCCGCTGTGAACCGCTGTTAAGAGGCTCATCATACTCGGACCAAACGCGGGGCGGGAACGCGGGGCGGGGCGCCTCATTCGCTCGCGCGTCTGTCATCGCAAGGCCGCAGCGCCGCGTTCAGCATGTGCCACGCTTTGCAGCTCGCGGCTGAAACAATCCCAATCACGCGAGGCCACGCGACGCGACGCGACGTCTTCCAACACTCAAGACTTGACTCAAACTCTGACCCTGACTCGATGCAGCTATGGCCATGGTCACGCCTACTCCCGAGCTGCCTTTGAGCAAGGCAGACTACCGGCACGTATACGAACCGGCAGAGGATACGTTTGCGCTCTTGGATGCGCTCGACGGTGATGCGGATCGCCTACGGTCGCTCAACGGTGGCGCTGGCATGCTATGCGTCGAGATTGGGTGTGTACTTCTGCTCCAGCTCGTCGCTAGCTAGCTAGCTCTAGCTGCCTCTACCCCAATCTGTGCATTTGCGCGGTATGCGGTTGCAGAATATGCAGAGATTTGACCACGCTCCATCTTTTCCTTTTTTTTCTTTTTGCAATTGGATAGGAGCGGAAGCGGGTGCGTGTCCGCTTTCCTTGCCGCGCTTCTAGGCGCCACAAATGCTGGTGAGAGGCCCGCTTTCTTGTGCTAGCCGTCAAGCAGCGTGATTCTCTCTCACTGACGAGATCTGCGCCGCTTGTAGCTTTCCTGACGTTGGATGTCAACGACAAGGCAAATGTTGCGACGGGGCGCACAGGCACGGCAAATGGGGTGCGTGACTGACCGGGCAGGATGGGCAGGATGGGCAGGATGAGTGGACGTCATCTTGGCCACTGATCTCGACTTGCTCATGGCTGAATGCAATGCGTAGGTGCACTTGTCTCCCATTCGCTCGGATATGTTGTCCGCCCTCTTCTCGAGGTGCAGCAGTCGCAGTGAGACCGCCACATCCGCTCTCATCGACATATTGCTCTTCAACCCGCCCTATGTACCCACGACAGAAGCCGAAGAAGCTGCCGCACAGGCAGATCAAGCCATTGCAGGCGCATGGGCCGGCGGATCAATGGGCACCCGTCTGGTCGATCAACTCATCGAACAAGGCATCGAGGTGAGACAGACCTCTTTCGCAATTCGTCAAGAAGCTCGCGTGCTAGAATCTTCATGTCAAATCCTTTTCAGACAGTACTTGCTCCTCGAGGCATCTTTTATCTCGTAGCAATCAGAGGGAATGATCCGCCAGCTCTGATTCGGCGACTCGAGGCCCGCGGGCTGTCTGCACAGGTGATTGACGCTCTTCCTCGGCCGCCGTGAGATTCTCTTGACTGACCTTGGTCGTCGCTTACCTGTACAGATCGCTTTGCAGAGGCGGGCTGGGGGAGAGCATCTCTTCATCATCAGAGCACAGCGCAAGTGAACAAGTGCTCTCCAAAGTGGGCATCAGCGCGACCAAGACAAAAGGTTCTTCGGCGAGTGCTGACATCTCGCTAATGAGGATCAACGCGCATAGCATTTCAGCGCAAGCTACAATTTCGGGACCATTCCAACCGCAAAGAGGCGTTTGCTTAGTTCATGTACGTCGAGGCCTCGATGGTCTCCGGCATCTCGGGAATTTTGACCGAGAAGCGACTTTGAATGTCCTCGAGGACCTTCTTGTCGTCCTCCGAAGAACTGAACAAGATAGCTAGACCTTTCGTGCCGAAACGCTAGAGGGGCCAGGGAAAGGTCGAGTTGGTCAGCGACAACCGCGCCTTTGAGAATGTATGCAGCACGTCACTCACACCAGCACGTCCAGCACGGTGCAGCCATTCATCGGCAGACGTGGGAGCATCGTACGAGATTGACAGGTTTACACGTTCGACATCGATACCTCGCCCAAACACGTCGGTGGCTGTGTAACGCGACTGTATCAGCCCATGTACGCATTCAAGCGTGTTGCGCACGATGTCCTGCAAGTACGCACCTACGAGAATACGCTTCTCAAACTTCTTGAACTGCTGGTATCTCTCGATACGCTCGTCCTGTCTCATACCACCGTGCACGCAGATCGAAGGGAAGTTGCACTCGATCAAGAGCTGGTTAAGCTGATTCGCTCTCGCTGTGCTGCGAACAAAGATGATGACCTGGCGAGAACGTGTGAGGGGTCAGCTCATGGTCGCTGCCTGCGCATGACTTGCGCGCTGCTCACCTGATTGAACTCCAAAGAGTCGAGCAAGTCATTAAGCTTGCGGTTCTTCGCGTTCTCCTCAATTTGCACATAGTACTGTTGCAGGCCGTGCAAGGTGAGCTTAGCGCCGTCGTCGACATAGATCTCTAGAGGCTGTGTAGGCAAAGCGATTCCAACACGGGGTCAGTCGGACGCATGTCGAGCGATTGGGATTCGCAGCACCCACATTCTGCATGAACTTCTTGCAGGTCGGTCGGACTGCCTCAGAAAGTGTAGCACTGAACATCATCACCTGCTTGTGGTGTGGCGTTGCCCGGAAGATGTCCTGCACGTCTCGGCGCATGCCTGTCAAAATGCGAGGCGACCAACATCAGTCTTACGGCGGACTACTTTTCGTCCGGGCCTGACTTACCAATCTCTTCGAGCATCTTGTCACATTCATCGAGGATGAAGTGCTTAACGCCGCTAGCTTTCAAGCTCTTGTCTCTGACAAGCGCGTTCATACGGCCTGGCGTACCAACAACGATGTGAGGGCACTTCGTCTTGTCCTTGAGCGTTGCCTGATCAGTAGCAACGGGTGTGCCGCCGTAGAACACCGAGGTCCTGACGTCCGACATGTACTTAGAGAAGCGGGCGTACTCGTTGCGAATTTGGAACGCCAACTCTCTGGTGTGGCACAGGACGATGACGGACACCTCCCCATCGACGGGCTCAATCTGCTGAAGAGTGGCAAGGACGAAGACGGCAGTCTTTCCCATACCCGACTTGGCCTGGCAGACGAGGTCCATACCGAGGATAGACTGAGGAATGCATTCCTGTTGCACTGCAGCGTGAGGAGCATGATGTCATTCAAAAGCTCGTTCATGCTGAGAAGGCTTGGTATGCTCACCTTCGGAGGGATGCTCAAATCCGAGATCGGCAATGGCGCGCAAAAGTTCTGGCTTCAAGAGGAAGTCTCGGAAACCTGTGGAGTGAACACCAGCATAGGAGTTCTGTGGAGGTGAAGAAGGTGTGACAAGGAATGCAGGGCGCAGCAGTAATTTGCCGTCGTGCAAATTGAAGTGTCGGCGAAATGGAGCCGAAGGATGGTGGGGTGGAGTGGAGGGCAATAGATGAAAAGAGACTGTAAGAAGCATGCTCAACATACGGATAACATGAGAGAGGCAAGTCTTCTCCACTCTGACAATGTCGACAAATGTCTTGCGCTCAGCACTCGCACTAGGTCTCTGCTTCGCCTCGAAGGTCGTTAGACGCCTAATCGATGTTGAGCCGCCAGTCCGGCGTCCTTGAGCCGGATTCCGAACACTGCTCGCAAGCAATTTCGAGTTGACCAGTGCGAAAGGGCTCCCTGTCTTCGACATGTGCATCTCTGTTCGTTGTATTACCACGACGAAAGATATCGCTATGGCAAAATCTCCGTATTTTGTGCGTTTGCCCTCGACTTGCGGTCCAGAGGTCACAACGAAGAGAGAGCTGCCCTATCCCGACGCCAAACTTCCGCCACATGCCAATTGTTGAAGGTCTTATACCACTGGACCTAAAGCGTTCTGACCCGGATACGCCGGGCGCTCTTCCCCACGGACGAATCACGTAAGTTGAGAAGAGATATGGGTCTGCGCCCCGACTGCAGACCAAGCTTCTGACTCGAATAGCCGCGCGCGCACTAGACAGCAGGAGGCGGTCGAGATGAAGAACGAAGGCTAGAGATCCCGCAGCTGAAAGGAAGCGAACTGAATAACGGTGCTAAGGTCTGATGCTCGCCTTTTTGGTGTCTGTGGCTCCCTCTGCGCCGTTAGCTGCGCCGTCAGTGGCACTGGCTCCATTGGTGACGGTAGCGTCGGCGACTTGAGGAACCTCCTCCTCGTAGTCGATGAGACTGCAAGGTCAAGGGTACGCATCGATGAAACGACGAGTGGCGGAGCGAAAGGGTAAGAGAAGATGGCGTTGCCAAAGGTCAGCAAGAGTGGAGCATGGTTCTAGTCGTCGATGAGGCCCTTGATCTCGGCGGAGCTGTAGAGACGCTTGGACAGAATACGTACTCCTCGTTGTCCATGATGGCAGCAATAAGAAGCGTGGGCGAAGCTGGAAATGTGAAGAACAAGCGACGGATCTGACCAAGATTTCGTCGCTGTGCGCGTGGCGGATGGTGATGGTAGGGATGGGAATTGTCAATGCAGACTCGTGACTTTGACCTTGCTCTCGACGCATGCGTGACGACGGCGACGACGCGCCGTGATCCAGCGTGCAGCATGCGCGGCTCTGCTGGAGGCGGCGAGACATCACAGCTATAGGCCTGAGACCCACGTGGCCTGTCGGTGCAATGCTGTGACGGATGGTCCGAGCAAGTCCGCGGAGGTGCGCTTGCACGGTCCTTCAATCGCACAGCTAGCATGCTGACTCGTGAGACGCTGCTGGGGTTGCATGCGCGTGCGTGCACCACGTTCGCCCGGTTCGCACAAATACCGAAGCGTTCCGGTGTCAAATCACGCGCATTCAAGATTCTTGCGTGTAATGTAATGGTCACGACTCACGAGTACCGGCACTGGTGACTCATGACTGTGAGCGGAGTCGTGAGTCGAGATCGAAGGCTAAGATGCGATAATCTACTACTCGCTCGGCACCCTCGACTTGCACACCACCTCTGAGGCCACATGGACGAATGGCGAACCAAGATGAATGGAGTATCAAAGTCAGACTCCAAGGCCCTCCTTGGTAGCTCTGGCACAAGCCGGCACGCGCACAAGCTTTGCGAGCACTCGCAGCTTCCTGAATGGGCACACGACAATGCCTTCATTGTTGGCGGCTATCGCAGACCAGGCGGAACCAATGATGAAGCGCAGATGATCCCCGCCTCCGTCACATCGGCTGAACAGACAGTGCAAGTCTCTGGTCTTCGCAAACGCGCCAAGGGCAGCAGCAACCAGGCCGACGGCGATTCGCCGGTAGAGGCCTCCGCGCAGAGGCCAAGACTCTTTGAGCACAATTCAGTCAAGGCGTGTTGGGAAAGCGTTTGGCTGTACTGGCACAACGAGACAGGTGAGAGGCGTGCGGCACGGCACTCGTTGTTGGCCGCGCAGCGTGTTCTCCCGGACGCGAAGCTCACTTCATTCAAACCCATCCCCTTGCCCACTTCAAGTCAACATTCACACGCATCTCTGGGGCTGCGTATTCGCCATCGCTCTGCTCGCTCTCCACTCCCTCGCACACTTCAATCTGCTTCCCCGAGCCTTGACCGCACACCTGCCGGGCAGAGCACTTCTGCTTGCTCACGCGCCTGCACCTGGATCCAGCCTGGAGAAAGCCCTTCTTCGAGCCCACTCCTCCCCCAGCATCCCAGCAGCCGCAGCCTCGGGTGGATTCTCACGTTTGCTGCGATTGAGCGGCAGCGCTGCAGCATCAAGCAGTGCGTCTCGCGATCTCTTGCAACAGCAGTTGGCCACACTGTGGACCTTTGAGAGCACCACCAATTGGGCTCCTAATGGACCTCTCGACGTATTGGGCTTTGCCATCTTTGGTCTCTCAGCCGTAACCTGCTTCGGTTTCTCCGCCACATTCCACACGCTGCATGCTCACTCGTGCGACGTTTCAAAGCGAGCCAATGCTCTGGATTACATTGGCATCGTCGTAATGATTTGGGGATCTTTTCTGCCAGGCCTTCACTACGGCTTTCAGTGCCACCCGAAGCTGCAAGCATTCTACGCGAGCATGATCACGGTTTTGTCCACTTGTGAGAGCAGATAATGCAATTGCGCTCGTTCCTCACCTGCTGGTCCTTACCACTCTACTCGCATCTCCCGGCAGTCGCTGGTGCAGTGGTCTTATTACCTAGATTCAAGACACCTGCCTATCGGCCATGGCGGACATCTGTGTTCATACTCCTAGGTTTGAGTGCCGTCTTTCCCGTCGCGCACGCGTGGGCTCTTTACGGCGTGAGCAAAAGTCATGGGTGCACATCTCATGTTGAGACGCGCCGAGATACCGCTTTGCTGACGTCACGATGGGTGTCTTGCGCAGATCGAAATCCTTGCACGAACGATGGGGATATATTGGTTGATGTACGTATTCAGCTGACGACCGGCGCCAGTGGCTTTTAAACGAGTGGCTGACCAAGTTTGGATCAATGTGGCGTTGATACTAAAGAGCGAGTGGGGCGATGTATATCGTCGGGGCTCTGCTATACACTTTGAGGATACCAGAGAGATTCGCTCCCGGCAAGTTCGACTACATTGGAGCAAGTCACCAGATGTAAGCAAACATCAAGCCTGCTTATTGCGCCTTATCATCGCTCCCCGCTGAGCCATGACGAATCTTCTCCGCAGCTTTCACGTCTTCATCCTATTCGCAGCTTTGGCGCATTATGTGTGTATACGAAGAGCGCACAGCTTCTGGAAGGTGGCAGCGTCGCTCTCCACATCCACCACCCTGCAAGGTGTGTGCAGGGCTCTCGAAGCGTTGTAGACTACAATCGGACCGAGCACCGCAACACATTGGCACGATTTGACCCAAATAGAAGACCTTTTAGACGAAGACACTGGTTCGAGCTGCCTTCGCCATCGGAGGGCTGCTCGACATTTGCACACCGGCGAGCCGACAGGCTTGTACCTATGCTGCAGTGCCCCTTAGACGCGTGCCGAAGGGTCTCAAAGTTTAGGCAATGCTGAGTAGCTGAGCACGAGCCTCGTGATGCACCGCTCGAGCCGACCGTTTTTGATTCTGAGCAGAGGCAGACGGGCTTGTCGTCCGCAAGGCAGGAGCGACCGAAGACGAGACGAGAGTGCTGAGGGTCAAGGATCTCTTGCGGGGGTAGGAAGGTAATGTCTGGGGAAGCTCGAGGATTTCGACGCTGGCAAAGGGTGACGTCTTCTCTGATTGTTTATTCGGGACCGGCGGCGGCGGCGACGGCAGCTGCACGAATGCTGTGAGGGGATTCATCTTTCGCCACATCTTGCTAGCGGGAGATGGGGTATTCCGTGCTGGCGCTTTGCTGTGCTGTCGCTGTTCCTCAAGCGACGTTTCTGGGGCGGGCGGATAGGATAAGTCTTGGACCGGCGAAGAAGGTGCTGACGGTGGCATGCGTGCACGACGTTGGTCCGGCGTGCTTGATCCGGGCTTAGTAGGTGCGCAGATTGCATCTTCCAGCGAAGTGCGCTCACGGATAGGATGGCAGAAGTTTCTAACCGGAATCAAGCTCCTGTCTTTGCCGGCGTGCGGTGTTGCGGTTGCTTTCGACTCGTGTACCATTGAGCCAGTGAGAGCGACTGGCATGATCTCGTTTGGAGCGCGTTGAACAGCGCCTCGTGGAGAAGGCGATTCGTCGGCATTGCGCCATGTGCTCGTTGCACCTACCCTGCTCAGCTTCAGCTCCAGGCTCTTGGCGCGGTTCGTCTTTGACCTCTTGCCTTGCGCAGGCCGAGATCGAGCATCTTCATTCACCTGCGCAAAGTGCGCGTCGAAAATGTCGATGATCTCTCGAAGGGCTCTGGATCCGGCGACTGGATCCGTCTTGGCTCGCTCCTTGCGCGTAACGGCCAACGGGATGTCGACCCTCATCGCGGGTGCGCTGCGCATAGGCTGCAAGCGTTGAGCGTGCTGCACATCGTACCTGAGCACGCGCTTGGACAAATTAGAGTCATCCGTTTGAGCACCCAATGGTGAGTCGCGAATGAGCTCGTGGGGACCGAATTCGTCTGTTCGGGTCGCAGCCTGTGCGGACGACGACCGATGGGAAGAGGAGATCGGGAGTTCTTCCACACTGCGTGTAGCCTGTCTTCGGTCAAAGTATCCAACGGGAAGCGGAGATTTGACCGGGTATCTCCAATCCCTTAATTCAGCAGTTGCCTTTTTGGGTGAGAATTGCATGGTGAAAGCAGATATTCGTGCTGCGCAAGATACCTCGAGTCGCTTCGGACAGGATGAGCGCCACCAAGCCTGCAGATGGTGAGTCAAGTGGGTGCGTTTCTGGTTGGAGAGTGGAAAGATGGTAGAAGGGATGTTGAGGGAAGGTAGAAGCGGCTTATGAGGCAGAGGAGGGTGAGGGCGTACAGGGACACCTTTGAAGCACAGTCACAGTTCTGAGTGTACCGTTCGCTGACATGCCGAGTTGAGCTTTCAGTCAGACTCTTGACCAACGTGACGCCACGACGTGGGAATGAAGCGGTATCAGTGAAATGAGGCAGCCAGCTGGACCGCCAGTTGCAACAGTACAAGGTACCTACCGATGCGCGGTGGTGGCATCATCATCAGCAGAATATGAAGCAGGCGAGGCGAGGCGCGCGTGCTGCCGGTTCCGTCCAGCGACAAATTCAGACGTGAAGCCGAAATTGGCGTCGTTTCTCAAGAATCATCCTTCCATCCACCGGCTCCGTCGCGGCAAATGAGACCGATGTCTTCACAACCAGCCTGTATGGCTATATACGCCTGGCCGCTCCTTTCTTCCCTCAGCGCAGAGCTTGAAATGCGAGCCGCCGCACCCTAAATCTGCTTAGCCGGGAAGCAGAGACCGTGCAGTGCGGACTTGTCGATGGTCGCACGTTGATGGCAACAGTGCAGGCGCGCAGCCAGTCTACATCCATCATCATC
>CCYA01000254.1:7989-33668 GCA_900000165.1 Ceraceosorus bombacis
TATGCAGCTATCTCTCTGATGTTGGTCGTCGAGTGGGCTAATCGGCCTTCATCGTTCGTCTGGCGCGTCCACAGTGACAAGCCGCCATCGATGACCTTTTGAGCGGCACCGCGGCCCAGCGTCGACATGATGTGGAGCAGTGGCAGGCTTCAGGACGCGTTTTTGACCACAGCCGGCAAGATTAATGTGATTGCGCTGACGCAGACGAGCTATCGAGAAGCGCTCGTTGAGCGCGCGCACGTCATCTCGAGCGCTTCGGACGAGTCGTCCGGACATGGAGGAACGGGATGCGCGCGCTGGTGGAATTGGCGGAACGTACGGACGGACTGCTTGCGACGGATCAGACGAGCGACGCATTCGTGCACCGTCGCCGCTCATCGCATCGAAATGATTGCTCGAAAAGGGATGCCGTCGAATGAGAGCGCCCCCTACATTAGCTCATTCAGGCCGGCAAGACCAAGCATTCTTTCAATGTACCTGGCACATCAGCCTCGCTGTCCGACGTGACGTCTAGGCAGAATCGCAATGGATGGCATTGGAAAGGCAGCGCGAGCTTTGGCATGGACCAAATCATACACACTTTATGCGTGTATATGGTGCGCCAAGTCTCTTGCACAATTGATTGGACGTCTGCGTACGCCGCCTGACGGTCCGCGGGCAGTCTGCCTCCGATGCCGAGGAACAAAGAGACAGCACAGTACAAAAAGGGGGGCACAAAGTTACTGTCTCGGAGGCGAGATCTGCTCTCCTGACCACCAGCAAACTCCTCGTCTCTTCCTAGCCTTCTCCCCCCTTTGGCATCTTTCCAAACGATGTTCACCTCTCTACGCCCCCTCGCCATCTCGACGTTCCTCTTGGCAGCGATCGTCAGCGCTGCACCTAAACCTCAGGCGTGGTCGAGCTCGCGCGCCGAGGTGGCAAAGACTTTGCGGCACTACATCGATTCAGCGTTGGGTGGGGACCTGAGCGACCTCCAAGCGATTTGGCTTGGTCAGCTTCAGAAGAAGTGCGTAGCTAAGATGAGAGTTCCACCTGGCGTGCGCGCCTCGCGCTAATCATGCCCCTCGCTATGCAATCTCTTTAGGCTGCCCTTCACGCCGTATGCGTCCGACGCACTCACGAGCACACTGCAAAAGATTCCAAACGAGCTCAGCGAGAATAGCTGGTTCACCTTTAACGCAGCCACGGCTATGAAAGTGCTGTACGATTGGGACACGAAGGGTTATGAGACCTTTGCGATCGAGATGACCAAGCAGAACGTACTGCTCAACGCCCGCGAGACAAAAGTGTCGACGACCGTGCACGATGCGGTGGAGGAAATCCGAAAGAGTTGGGCGGAGGCTTGCAATGCTCTAGGCACGCTAGTGTGGGTAGACCCCCACCTCTGCTCTCACTCTGACCTGCGACTGATCCTGCTCGCACATCCGCCAACCCCTCTATCCAGCGATCCTTACGCCCCCGTCACGACACATTTCATCAACAGCTGCGTAGAGCTGAGTGACGCGCTCAAGGGAGTGAGCAGCGCTTATGCTCCACCTTAGTGCCTGGTGGGACCGCATCTCGGGACGTTATCACAGATTCGACAGTCTGTCGTTGCAAGGTGGCCCTGCTTGCCGGCTGTGACTTGTGACGCACTCACTCCGAATGCTGTACGCTTCTGAATCGTAGCATCAAAGCCAATGATGCGGTAGTGCATTGCTTGAAGGATTACAGTCTGGCTGCGCGCGTCGTGCAATCTGCCTGCAGTCTGAACGCCTACTTCTGTTTGTGGAATCTCGACGCAGCTAATGACCATGACACGTTCCACCGCAAGCGTCGAGGATTGTCGCGCCCACACTGCACAGGCTCAACTTTCGAACAGGGATCTGTGATATTTCCCGAGGAGGCGGAGAAGCGGCGCTGGTCATGTCAAGACCATGGATCTGCGTCGATCGCTCGAGCATTCTCTTGCGCCAATATCCAGTGAGCATAATCTTCTCGATTCGGTTTGGTGCAGCTAGTCAGACGAGGTTTGGGAACTTGCCGGCGCTTTGCTTTCATCAACGAAAAGAGCCCGACCATGCGACACGCAGAATTTTCCACCTTGAACGCGAGCTTTTGCGTGTTGCCAGGCGCATTCTTTGAGACCGTGCCAGGTGCCTCGCCATCATCGTTGCAGCGCACGGCCGACGAACTTGGATGCGTGAGTGTCTGCACCGAAAGGAACGACATGCAGCGGTTTCGACGGAGGCGACGCTTGACTCACGTTGTCTAGAGTCTGCCACTACTCGCAGAGCTGTGACCGGCCCGCGGCCGCTTGGCAAATGAGCACCGCGGACGCCAATCAACGCAACGCAGACAAAGTGGGGCCGAGGTACAACCCATCATCAGCAGGTTCATTTGAGGCGATTGATGAACGATTGAGGGGGAGTCTGAACGTGCAAAGTCGCGCAAAACGGATGCGCAGACTTGCGCCCCCTCCCCCCCGCGACTGATACCTGCGACGAATGAACATGCCGTCACTTTACGCTCACGGAGGGCATCCAGCGCAGCGTGTTGAGTTGCCGAATGGCCCCATTCCAGTTCCAAATGCTCCTGTCGCCCAAATGTTCGCGTCGAACGTGATTGCGAAAAGTCCGTGAAGCTCGCTGGCGCAAAGAGAGCAGAGCCAGAGCCAGCAACATGCAGAGAACGTATAAAGCAAAGAGTCGCAAGTCGAGGGTGCCCCATTAGTGTCCTTTCTTTCCTCATTCGTCTTGCAGCTCCCCTGACTGATCGCCATTCCTGCCATCCCCATAGCTCAGCTCAAAAGATGCCCTCGTTCATCCCACTGGTACTGGTCTGGGCCCTCGTTCTCGCCACAGTAGTACGCACTACCCCTCATCCTGAAGTAGGACCGCAGCCCGGAGTGGACAAGTCAATCGGCGATATCACCAAAGACCTGCAAGGCTACGTCTTGTCAGCATTGGGTGCCAACACGGCCAATTGGGAAGGAGCATGGAGCGCTCAGCTTACTTTCAAGTGCGTAGACTTCATGAGTCTTGTTATCGTGCGCGCGTGCGAGCTGTTGACCATCCCTTGTCTTCCACCTCTGCACAGCCGGACCTTTGACACTCAGGCACCGATAGCCCTCTTTGACACTCTACAGGCCATCTCGAAGGAGGTGACCACTCACGACTACTACTGGTTCCAGGGACGTGCACCGGCCTTAGTAGTCGGCAACTTTGACACGAGGGGCTACATGTCCTTTGCAAATGAACTGACACTGAAGACTGTGGTGGGCAATGCCCGTCAATTAGGCCTTGCGCCGATTGTAAGAGCTGGGGTTATCACAGCCAAAGACTGTTGGAAAAGCGCATGCCAGGCTCTCCTTGGTCGCATGTGAGTCCTCACTGCTGCCACGCCTTGCCGTGCCTTTCTAGCGCGTTGACGATGCAGTGTCTTTACGCCATCAGGCCGTCGGCCGACCCCAGCACGAAGAAGCTCCATACTGGATGTCTGTACATCGATGGCAGGCTTGGCCTTGTAGAAGCAGCCTATGGCTAGGGCTGTGATGCGCGGCGCGGCGCGTCACAAGGGCTATTGCTGCGTCCGCGGTGTTTCGCACGCCGAGGATGAGTAGGCCGGCAAAGCGTGGACGCGCAAGGGAGAGCTTGACGCTTTCTTTGCTCCTCCCTCTCAACCTTGACTGTCCTTCGCTCCTCTCAGCATCCACTCCTGTCACGCACACAATCCGACTTTGCTGAGCCTGAACCCTTCTCCCATTGCGACGTCTTATTATAGTTCCATGAGACAAGTTCCCAAGGCTCGTGGTGCACACGCCGCCTCATGCATATATGTACATCCCACATATGCAAAGTTGAGATCTTGAAAGTCGAACCCCGTCATCATTCTTGCTGTCAAAGGCTCGCAAAAGGCTTGGAGTGCGGATGCAGGGGCTGTGCACGAGTTTGCAAAGGGCAGTAAGCGGTTGTCACGGTGAGAACAATGTACCGCAAGAGGGTTCGCAGCTGCGTCAGCCACTCTGGAAACCAATTAAGCTTGCGCTTAGGCGCCAAGATCGATCGCAATGAATGAGAAGGCTCTGCAAATTTGTTGTCAGACGAGCGGCTCTTATTGGTGCAGCTTAGTGTCGATGAATACGTGGGTTTAGCAGAGGGACTCGGCAACAAAGTCCGTCGCGCTCGAAGCGCCAATGCAGGGCGCCGTACCAGGATGACTAGAAAAGCTCGCTCTGCCTCCTCCTCGCACTGCAAAGTACACCAGCTACCCCGAGCTGTCACGAATTTCTTACGCAGCGTTCCAGCCGCCCCACGCTCTCCTCCAAAATGCACATCACGAAAACAAGCCTCGCATGCGCTACGCTTTTCATGACTACCTTCGTCTGCGCTGCTCCTCGGCCGAGGCCTTACTCGTTCAATGGACAGCCATGGGGCACTTCGCAAGATGATACTGCAAAGGTCCTCAAATTTTGCATCGATGCAGCTCTGGGTGTTGAGTTTGCAAAATTGGCCGGGACTTGGAGCTATGAGCTGAAGACCAAGTGAGTACAAGCCGACCTCAGAGTATGATGGGCAGCATGCCCGCAGCTGGTCAAGTCTTACGAAGATCCGCACTTTACAATCTCGAAATCATGTAGCGAACCCTTCACTCCGATGTCTTCTATGCCACTACTGGAGACCTTGCAGCGCATTTTGACCGAGCTCAACGAGCAGCAGAATTTCAGACTCAAGGGATCTTTAGGATGGGATTTGGTGGGCCAACTGAACACTCTCGCCTACAAGTCCTTCGAGGTCGACATGACCCAAGACGACAAGTACGCCAGCGCTAGAGATCAGGCTATCTTGAGTGGGGTTTCTGACGCAGTCAGAGAGATCCAGGATGCATGGAAGACTGTATGCTCCGCCTTATCTTCCCGCATGTGAGTGACTTCTTCGTCTTTGAGATATTTATGCACTAAGCCACCTCTGTGTTTCGGCTATGCAGCGAGGCAGCGGACCTGAATCAGCTCTTTGAATCTAGCTGCGAAGATATCGCAGCTCATCTACAAGCGGTGATGGATTTCTATTACAAAGGATGAGCCTTGGTCGAGATTAGATAGTGAGCGCAGGATGGACGACTTGAAGAGAGACTGTGCTGATCGGGCGCAGGCTTACTTCATGTCCTTTCCTCCGTCTTGCTTGTCCTTGGGCTTTCGAAATGAGCCCAGAATGTCTGATGTATACACATGCTCTGACGAATTATTGACAACCCCTCAAAGTGACGAAAAATAAGCCACCACTTTACGCGAGCACTTTCGTCTTGATACAAGCGTGTTTTGTCTTGCGATTGCGGGCCCCTCCCTATTCATGAGCCCATCGCTACCGTGATCCAGGGGCCTAACGAGGTGAGCGGGGTCCTTCGAGGCCTTTTGCCTTTGCAGAATCAGCTTTGTCTGTAGGGTTTACCTTGATCAACGAGAGGCGTGTTTTATGGCGTTTCGACTGTGATTGAGATGACTGAGAGCCAGGTTGGCACTGGTTCTTACATTCTCCTTCGAGTGTTTGACCAGACTAAGCAGCGTTGACCATCCTTACAGAGACCTGCGCTGTGGAACTCAAGCCCATCGCTACCCTGTCTTTGAAGATATGCACTTCTCTGATGACCTTGTCTTTTTGCATAGCAAGACCTTTGCCTTTCGTCCATCACTTTGCTCCCGACTCGATCTTTGTCTGCATTTGAACCCTCCAATTTTGGTCAGCTCAGCAGAGTGGAAGCGCACTGCCGTCTACATCTCTCCCTCGGGATTGCCTCCATGATCACTGCCATTACGACACTTCCTTGGCGTCCTTCAGTCACCATGCCTTCGATTGTGGGCGGGGTCTTTTGAACCCTGCTGTTGGTCGCAACAGACATTGTGCGCGCAGGTTCATACCCGTACGGCTTCACCGACAAGTCCATCCGTGAGTTTTTCGGCGTGGCTCATCGCGCGACGACGGATGAGACGTCCCCCTTTGACGCGTCGATCCGATTTCAGTCGTGCTGTACGACTCGTCGGACAAGCCAATTTGCCGAGGTCTCGTGGCAGCTCACGACTGTTGGGTTGCAGAGGGCTACAATCAGTCAGGCGGTGGTCACGCTGCTTTTGACGCTCTCATCGAGTCTGACCGACCTGGAATCGCCTGGGCGGAATGCAGCAAGTAAGTCCGCAAAGCTGAAAAGAAATGTGTTTTCGAAAATTGACTGTTGAGCATTCGACCCTGCTCTTGACCAGTGCCATATCGGACTGGACCGCGTCAGTGAGTCGCTTTGGCAGAATGACTTCTGTTGGGCTGATTGGGCTCTTTCTGACCAGCTCAACCAAAACTTTGGAAAGGTGATGACTGCCATTGGTGTCCAGAAGGTGAGCGACGGATGATCTATCCGGGGGTTCAGATTTCAGTGTTTGCTCTTGCACGCGCAAACCTAGCCCACCAGTGCGTGGTGGGAATTCAACTCTGCCTGGACGACTGTTAAGCACAATAGTTTCGCAAATGATGATATTCGACCATGCTACGTGCTGCAGGTACTTTGGAACCAGCATCTTGCAGTGAATCGTTCGCGTGAAGCGCTCAGCTACGCTGATGGAGGGAGCAGCTGGACTCGAAATTCAGTCAAAGCTGTGATTGGCTGCGTCGCCGGAATAAATCAGCAGCTAAATAAAGTAATAAAGGATGCAGCTAGACCAATAGCGAAGGGTCAAAATGCAGAGCAGGCAGATCGCCAAGCCAGCGGCATGAGTGATCCGCTTGACCGCCAAGAGCATTCTGCGCAGCCTCCAGCAGATGCAACCGGGCCATGCGGCGATGCTGCCAAAAGAGTGCCGCTCCCATCAGCAACTCTGCCGCTTTGGGCAGCGCGATGATCTGCTCGCCCCTATTTAAAGGCGTGTCTCGATGATCAATCCGTCGACTATCCGCCTTTCGAGCACCGCACAACCGATCCACCTTTTGGAGCACCATGAAGTCTTCCATCCTCTGTGCACTTCTTGTGACTATGACCGCGCTTCCATGCAGCAAGTCGATCAGCATTCTGCCGAGAGACGGATACCCTGATGGATTCTCTGCCAAGTCCATACGTTAGTGTCGCGCTCTCATTTTCCTTTAGCCGTGGAGAAAACGTAGAGAGCTAAAGACGCTTCCCTGTGTCAGTCATATCGACGGCCTCCGCCTACAATCAAGACTGTGTGGGCGATCGCGCGTATAGCTGTTGGACCTACACGTGCTTCGAGAAGTCTGGCGCTCGCTCGCAAATCAGCGATCTGCAGGCATCAGGTGACAATTCGTGGGCAGAGTGCAGCAGGTGAGTCGTTGGGCGGATCGAAACAGTCGCAGTGTCCGAAGCTGAACCGTGCTTCTGTACTGCACAGCCCCACGGATGACTGGACGCTAACGGTGAGTGCAGCGTGCAATGAGACGCAGATTCTTTCAATTTCTCAAGCCCGTTCTCATCCTGTGGATAGGTGCAGCAGTTATTGGGTTTCCCAAAGATCAGAGATGATTGAGGCGGGGCGCCGACCCATGGGCTTTGCTACGAAATAACAGAGCGAGAGCAACGAAGCAGACGTTTGGATGGGCAGAACCGACGCTCGAGATGGTGGCTAGTTGTATTGAGCGCACGGTCCCCTTTCCTGCATGAGGAGGTACCTGAACGGTCTGAATAGCGCACAGGCCTCCATTCTACGCATGTATACAAATATCTGTTCCTCCAGTCGAGCTCCCATTTGATTTGAATTCGATTTCTTCTCACGACAAGTGGGAGGGGGTGGCGGAGGTGGCCAAAAGCTCTAGAAAGCAAGAGCTTCGATTTCGTGAAGGCACCAATCGAAACGTAGCTGGCCAAGCCAGCGTCATGCACGATGCTCTTTTAGCGTCACTTTTCATTTTGCTTCTCGTGAACGTGTAGCTTACGGGCATTCATTCTGTCCACTGGCCTCCAGCCGTGCGTCCTCACACATGCATGTCCCTGCAAGTTTGGGCCGTCGCATGCGCGACAATCACGAATGCTCGCGACTGCAGTTCCCACTTCACACGAAAGACGCAGCAATCGTGGCTTCATGTGTGCCAGCGTCTTCTCTTCCTTACTAAGACTCCACTATCACCTGCCATCGATCTGCTCACTTGAGCCGCCCGTCGCCACGAATGGACAGCGTGGTGCGTGCGTGACGAACATCTATGGCCTCTGATCCGCGGCCTTGGATGGGACCGGGAACGGCGGGCACCTCGGACTTCTGGCTGCGCCGGAGGTCCAGCTCCGGCGCAGTCAACAAAAGGTATCGTGGCGTCGAATAGGTTACCGCTTGGATCAATCAGAATCGTCTGCATCCGCGGAGCTCGACGTTCCGAATAGAGGCTTGCATACGTCTTGTGCACTCCGCGTAAAGCCTCGCGGTCAGCATTCATTCAGCCCGACAATAAGCAACTGATCGAGCGGGGTACGAAAATTGGACGGCCTGCAACGCGCCGCGCGCGTCGAGTTACGAGTGTCACTCATGACCCGCACCCGCAATCAAGAAGACCATAATGATCATTCACTCATACAGCCAACAAAGCACAGATTACTGCGCATGCAGACGGTGGTGTCTGCGTTTCCGACATCAACATCACTACGGCTGCTGTTCCGCACTCGTGGTATGCCATTAGTCTGTGCGCCGTGCGCGCTCGACCATTGCGCTCAACTGACACTTGTCCCTTGTTTTCGATCGGTTGAGAAGCGGCAGAACGCAGTATCGAATCATGAGTCTTGTGCGATGAATTGGTGGCGTGTTTCCTGTCTACGGTGTAGCATCAATTGCGCAGGCAATGTGGCTCAGATTGAATGAACCAGGAGTCTTTAGCATTTGAAGCCGTGTACCGCTGCTCAATTGCGCTGCGCATCCTACCCCAAACATTTCGAGACGTGCTTGTCTTCTCAAATTTTGACCATAGATGACGGAAACGAGGTCAAACATGACTGCGCGCCCGTCAGCACAGAAGCGCCCTCTTTCATCCAGAACCAATGTCATGCCACGTCAACGGAAACGGGTGCTGGCTTTTGTGGTGCCAAGGTCGAGGGCAGAGACAAACGTTTCGCCTTGCTCAAACGTCGCGTACAAGTCAAGCAAGTTCTGGGAAAGTGAACAAAGCATATAAGGACGCTACATTCCGCAGATCTGGCCTTTCTTCTACCGACAGCTTTCTTCGAGACTGCAAAAAACCTATCTCAGCGCCCCAACATCGCCCAAACCTCTTCAGAACGATCTCTTCATGATGGTATCTGCATTCAACCTCGCTTTCATCCTCTGTGTCGTCTCTGTTGCACAGGCAGCTACTTATAAAAAGCCTCAAGGATTCACTGAAAACGCGATTCGTAAGTCAGGTGCTCATTACTAGATTGCAAAGCTTGCTCAACCCTTCCCCTCACCATTTCGAACATGTTGTAGTCGTCAAATGGACGACTGCGCAGGATACCAAGTGCCGTATCAGCGTAGCCGCCGCGGACCAATGCTGGCTCAAAGCCTGCTCCGATAGGACCTCGCAAGCGTTCGTCGTCAATTTATTGGTCCCTACCATAGAGGAGGGACCCAACAGTGGTAACGCTTGGGCAGAGTGCACCGCGTGAGTTGGGTGGATATCGATGCCGGAGTTGCTCTCTCTCGACGTTTTGCTTATGTGCGCTCTTTTCTGTCTGGTTCCAGCAAGACCTCGACTGGGTGAGTGACAGTGATCGAGGCTTGGCACATTTGAAACGGTCGACTAACAACTTGACGTTGCCCTCTAATCGATCGATAGCAAAACCTACAGTCTCTCGGGAACTGTTGCCGAGGACGACGTGTACATGACTGTCATTGGCTGAAGCACTGCAGAGCAAACAGGTACATGGTGCGGACCTCTTTTCATTCCGGCCACTACTGCTCCAAAAGAAGTGGACAAATTCAAGAAAGTAGAATCATCACGAGTGCTGTCAAGAGCCACGCCACGTGTTAAAATGCCGATCAAAGAATCCTCTTACACACTCACGCTTTCGACAGGGAGCAACGATGTGCTAGCTGCCCGCAATCGAATTTTTGCTCCGCGCTGAACGGCTGCAGTCACTCGCTCACCTGAGACCGTGCTGGTAGACTGCCCTAGAGCTTGCCTGGATCAATTTTCGAGTCTAGAGACGATGTCGGTGCTCATATCATCTCCTGGGCACCATTGACTCGGCCCGGGTGGGTTATCGAACCAATAGTGTCTGCGTCTGCGTGAATGAGCCACGCCAAGGGGAGAATAAGCGCAGCGTTAGTGCGCTACAGAACAAGTTCCTGAGCAGTGTTGGTCTCGCATCACCATCTTGACAAGGTGAAAGCACTGCGGCCCCCGGTCACTCGACTGCGCCAGTCTTTGAGTGTTTGAGACTGGGCATTGATGGGCAAGTGCAGCACCGTTGAAGGCACGGCCCGTAGTGAGCACTTGTTCAGCCCGGCGTGCTTGTCTCGTGCGCTGCCGTCCATCCGGCACATGTAAGCTGTAGATACGACGTGCGCGCCATTCGGGTGCCATCCCTCCAGAGGTATAAATAAGCTCTTAGTTTCAAGCATTTCCCATCGTCTGGCTTCCAACCATCTTGCAACGCAGCATCGACTGACCACAAATTTGAAAATTTGATCGACACTCCTCCGCATCAGCATGATTTCTCCACGCGGCATCACTGTTGTACTCGGTGCTTTGGGTGCCATGCAGGCGGCTGCCGAATATGTTCCACCTCAACCGTTCACTGATAATGCAGTGGGTGAGTCGGCAGTGCAAGATGAAGAGGAAATGCGCTCGCGTTCACATTCCCATTGCTTCCATCCGCTTGCGGCGGGCTCCAGTCGTGAGTTGGAAGACGGCAAAGGACGCAAAGTGCTCCGCCAATGCTGGGGCCGCTTCCGTGTGCTGGGTCAACGCCTGTAACAAAGTAACAAGTACATCAGCACCGGTCAATTTGTTCACTCCGCTGCACGAGGAACCATTGGCAAACGGGCACGCTTGGGTAGAGTGTACCGGGTAAGTTGCATCGACCATGTGGCAGATTACCTGATCTTAACCACTGACCATTCATGCCTGACATGCACTTTGCAGAGAGACTTCGAAAGGGTATGTAGCATGTAGCAGACGTGTATGGCCGTATCCAACCGACATCTTACCCACGTCATACTGGATTCTTGCGACACAGCAACAAGTACAGCGCCACCGAATACGTCCGCAATTACGAAGTAGGATTTCCGTTGGCCTGAGCGATGCTGCTGCGGCACACAATGAAGAGTAGAGATAGATACATGTAGATGCTTAGGCGCCGTGCACGGGCTGGACCGCTCCGTCCGCTTCGATGCCATCGTAATCATCACATGTGGGAAGACCAGTCCAGCAATGACTCGATTCTGTTGTGAGAAGAGATCAAATTCGCATCGAGTGGGAACTCGACTGAAGGCAGTGGAAGAGACTTCTACAGAGGGCCGTGCGTTCTTAGACCTTTCAGCTGCCTTCAAATTGAAGGCGGCCGTGCGCTCAGCAGCTTCATTGAAATGTGTCAAACGGCCACACAGTAGTGCGATGGTAGATCAACGCAAGGTGGGTGATGAAAGCTCAAGAAAGGAAGAAGGCCTCACTGCGAGGACTTGCGTCATGAACAGAGCCGGACCGCTCTTCCACTGCGATTGTCACCCACGTTACAAATCGCTTTCGCTCCGAGTAGAAAGACGCGGCGCGTGGCCGGGAAATGATCGTGTAATATTGATGTTATGTCTGCTCATCTGATTCGTGTTTGTGCACTCTATGCGTTTAAATTCGTCGGAGTCGGAAGATTCTGTGATTGGGACAAGGTCCGCGTGATTTGTTATGTAATGTATGAAACTGATGTTGTGAAGTCATGCTCGCCCCGAGTCGAAGGGCGGCTAAAGGAACTGGCATAGAAATACATACATGCATAAGGAGGCCCGTGCACTACTTGGACTGCTCAGCTGTTTTTGAGCTTCAAAAGAACCGTGCACTTGACAGCTGAGACTTTACAGACGTCTCCTGCTTCGAGGTCCCTGGCGCTCGGCGTGTCACGCGAGACCCGCAGGCGCCTGCAGACAGATAGATGCACATGTAAACACCACTCCTACACGTCTCTCTCTTTCGTCAAGGAGCCATCATCATTACCCGTGACAGTGTGTGTTGTTACAAAGCACTGCGTTGTCCGCGGCAAGCCGAGGCTCACGGCGCTGTCTTCGATCAACCGATCAAATTGAGGACGGAGCAAAAGCCAAAACGTGTCTGCTCACCTAGTGGCCGCTGCTACTCTGAGTGAGAATGCTCAACGAAACGCAAATCGTCTACCTTGCTCCGCACCCATGCAACACATTGCTAATCGATATCCGCGTAGACAGCGGCTGACGTGTCACTGTGAGCTGGAGTGATGCTTAGAACGCACAGAACGCGAGCTGTCAGCTCGTTAGGGCTGTCAGTGCCTCGTGCTATGTCAGGGACCTGCACAAGCTTTCGAACAGAAGTGGTATAAATCAACGCTTCAAGAGGCCCCCGACTCTTCCATTGACTCCTACAGCTCTGATCATCCAGCCTCGGCCAGAGCGTCAAGAAGATTCCTCGCGCTACATCGACTTGCCAACATGTTCAAACACCTTAAGACCAGCGTCGCCCTCGCCGCGATCGTGGCCTTGGTGCCGAGCCTTGCAAAGACGCCCAAAGGCTTCTCCGACAACGCCGAGAGTGAGTCGGTGCTGCAGTTGAATCGAGCGTGTTGGCAGATGAGGACGCTGACTACAGGCAAACTCGTGATCAGTCGTTTCCATCTCGACAGGCCATCCAGGATGCAGAGAGAACCCTGGTGTTGCATCAAATTGCTGGGAACAGGCGTGTGACTCGGTGACTGGCAACAGTGCGAGGATCAAGCTCATGGCTCCTGCCGAGAAAACTGGCCAATTTTGGGTCGAGTGTACGCTGTGAGTATTGTCACCTTGGCCTTCTTGATCATGGAATGCGTAACATTGATCCCTTCACCACGCGATGATCCGCCGGTGCAGTGATATCAAGATCAAACCGGTTCCTATCGGCTCGTGAGTACTTCACCGCATCGTTTAGTGCATTTCGTCATCGGAAGCTGAAAGTCGCTAGCTCGAACTTTTAAATTAGCGATCTCGACAACTACACGGGCTCTGCCATCTCAAAGACGGGCTTCCATCTGGAAACCTGACATGGCCAACAAGGTAGTCAGCTGAAGGCTGCCACGGTGCCAAATGGAGTGCAACATGAGGGTGACATCGTATCGCCGTCCTTCGCTGGCGACCCCACTCTTCTTTGCTTTCCGTCTATGCTCTCATCGAGGCCACACGTTTCACCTCGATCTCCTCACGAACGCTCGTCTTGCCCGCAGCAGTCTGCTATCGTAATACATGGTGGCCAAACGCAAAGCACATACGACTGAATTTCGTGGACAGATTGTTCTTCGAAGGGAGACTCCGTGCCCCAATCTCCAAGATGACCATGCGACACACCGCCGCCATGGTTTCCGCGCCATTATTTGCTGACGCGTCGTGGACGTGGGTGAGGATGCAACGGTCCAGAATCATCATTCAGCTGTGAGAGCAATATTGAGTATTCACCGTCGTGGTTGACCGTGTCTGAACGCAAAAAGGTGTCCCATGCTTCAAAATGTCCACAGGTGAGACTTTTGTTTGTCTCGTCTTGAATCACGACTTGAGTCATTCTCAGCCTACCAAGCATCTTTTTCTGCCCAGCCAGCACCATGTTTCACAAACTTAGAATGGCAGTCTTGCTCGGTGGCATTCTTGCTCCAGGCACCAGCATGGCCAACACACCCCGCGGATTCTCTGACAACGCCATGAGTGAGGCGAAACAAACTGCTTACCGATCGATGTGCCAAAGCAAACTGACATTTTCATGACTCGGTGCACAGTCGTCTTGGCTGTGACTGGTCATCCAGAGTGCAGAGGTAATCTGGGAGCGGCAGCAAAGTGCTGGTCAGACGCGTGCAACACTGTCACGAAGAACGAGTGGAGAGTCAACGCTATAGCGCCTGCAGACAAAGTCGGACAGCTCTGGGTGGAGTGTACGCTGTAAGTCGAAAGCAGCTTCACAGACGTAGGCTGCTATTTATACAAAGCAACGATGGCCTCGCTATTCTCCGTCTCATGCAGGGACATCAAGCTTCGACCGGTCCCCCTTGGCTCGTGAGTGGTCAGCTGCGACTTGAGAAGTCTTTACGAACGGGATGCTGAGTGCTATCGGCACCTGTTTTCCAGCGACCTCGACAATTTCACGGAGTCTGCCCGCAAGCGAACTGGCTTCATGAAGGCGGCAGATCAGTGATGTCAACGACTCCATCAGGTGACCATCGCCGTCAACTCTCAATCTCGTTCGTACTTGTTCAAGTGAGGGGTTACTTTATAAGCCAGACGTGGGTGGTGGTAGAGAGCTGACATTTCAACTGCAATTTGGATGTTCTGTCTAAGTACATATAGGGGCCGCATTATGCACGTCGCGTGCATACACACTTGGTCCAGAACACCGGCAACGACTACGCTTGATCACGCTTGTCACGCTCTATCTTGACTTCATATACGTCGCTTGACTAGCTTCTCCTTTCTCTTCTTCACTCAGATCATCATCGCAATCCAGCATATTCACAAACACGACCCTTCGCGACCTCGACAAGTACACTGGGCCTGCGCTTCACGTTTTGAAGCGTCTGCAGATCGCAAAAGTTGAAGGCGTCTCTTACAATTCGCTCGAGGCGCCGAACGACTGCATCCGCATTGCAATGACAGGCGAAGCAGGGATGACTGAATGCTCCATTTCGATACAGCAGACTCATCCAGTAACCAAGAGGGATAATGATACGGTGACCAGCAGACAGTATGCTGACGAAAGCGGGAAGGCGAGTCCAAAAGCGCACAGAAGCCGGACAGACACTAGTCCGCAATGAAATTCCAGGTGGAGACGTTACCAGCGAGGGGAGAGTCGGCAGGCAGCATGTGCATTGCCTTGCGGAGGCGCAGACCGTGCGCGCCGCTCGTGCTCTCGCACTCAAACAACTGCAAGTTGTCTTCCGTGAGGCATGCCTGCTTTTGTGATCCGCCCAATTCAGGCTGCAGGCGTCGAGGAGTGCCATACGTCTGACACAACAGGGCAAAAGGTCCAGTGAGGCGCTTGCGTACTGCTCTGACGGTCAAGTCGTTGCAGCGCCAAATGTGAGCAGCCGCAGCTAGCGCGACCAAAGAGATGGTGATGCACTCGATGAGGACAGTGGCCGCAAAGATGCCGAGCACTACCAGGTGAACTCGCGTGCCAGGTACTCCTTGGCCCTCGAGTGTGTCGACCGGAGTGCTGCTCATCATCTCTGCGCTGAACGCCATCACATAGCGCGAAAAAGTGCGAGCGTAGACGACGGGATACGGATCAGACTCGAGTAGGCCAGCGCCGTCGATGAGCTGTCCGATGAGATCCCAGGGACCTGCACCAATGCCGTCGCTGACAAGAGAGAACGCAATACGAAGATGTTCTAGCATAAGCTTGAAGCTGCGGATGCGGATGCGTGGACATTATCCTACTACACTTACGTGCTGTAAGTGTAGCGGCTTGCCGCCTCTCCACTGACGTCCAAAGCTTCCAAGGTTCTGAAGCGATTGGGCGGATCAAACCGGTCCTTGACCAGTCTTACCGCTACATCGCAGTGCAGAACGTTGATGGCTCCGGAATGACCCCAGACGACGAAGCCTCTGCAAAGAAGCCGAGAGCGAGCGCTGGTACAAATTTTGTGCAACGCAATACATACTCACGTGCTGTTGTCGTATGCACCACTGCTTTGTCCGCCTCCGTAGGCTTGGGATCGAATGGTCGTGGCCCACTGGAGGGGGCTACAAGAAGGCGCCAAGCATGAACGTGAGCAAGATGAATGGCAAGATGACTCGATCTTGAAAATAAACGCACTTGGACGCTGGGTGGTACGCTCCTCCGGCATTGCCTACGCTATCGAGCCAGCCCACTCCCTCTGCTGTTCCGTCGTAGGAATGTGCGCCATTACATTCGAGCTTGACTCCGGCAAGCGATCCGCACGAGTCAAAGTCAGCTTCGCCAGACAGACCACAATTGGTACACTCTCTGGTGATTGGTACACAAGTTGCTTTGACTCCGGGAGACGGAGCAACGTAAGAGAAATCTGGCTGCACTGGCGCTACCATGATTGAATGGGTGTCATCAGTCCAAGCAACAGCGTGCATCGTGGATGGATTGGCAAACGCCGTCTGCCCTTTGAGTGCCCAGATCACTGCGTTCACTGTCCAATCGAGTGGAGGCGTTGCAATGAGGCTTTTGGCACGCGTTTCGGCTTGCATTTGAGCTGGTGTAGGAGGCAGCCAGACCTTGGAGTTGACGGTCTTTTGATGGAATGCAAAGTCGGCAAAGAAAGCCAACACTTCGAGAGTCAAGAGCCAGCAGAGCAAAAGGACGGCGGCAGAGACAAAAGCAGGCATCTTTGGACGTTTCGCGTGGCCGCTATTACCGAGCAGGTACTTGATGCCGTCAGAGAGGGCGAAAAAGTTTGCAGAACCGACAGCGGTCTGAACGATGCCGAGTCTGAGAGGGATGCGAGATGTGGGTCTGAATGATTTGGGCAGATCAGACGTGTGGGTGATCGATGCACTACTCACTGTAGGGGTGTCGGAAGAGTGCTGTTGGAATACGTCCCGTTGAGTTCGCTACGTCGCAGCCAGCTGGCGGCGCACAAGTATCCAAAGACCGCCATTGCTGAGGACATGGGGGAGGCTCAGCGTGAGGGCCGCTACGCTATACGTACGAACGCGCGCCTCTGTGCAGCTCACCTGGAGCGACAACCTTTTCAGCTATCTTGCTGGTGACTTGACTGATCGTCAAAAGCTCGTGTACGGGCGCGGTGGTGTAGATGTAGAGGCCAACGCGGATCGCCTGGTGAGCTTTGAAGATGTACCAAAACAGGACACAAAGCGGAGCGAGGAGCGCGATAAAGACTGCGAGGCCTTTGAACAAGACCCAAAAGATATCGCGCAGCGGTCGACCCCGTGTGTCGCCCGGCTGTGCTGGGGCGGCATTGTACTTGAGCATGCCAGAGTCGCTGGATGAGGTCAGGTGGTAGGCGGGACGCTGCATCGTAACTGCGATATGGGTGTGGAGATTGTGAGCTATGACCAGATGAGGAGGAGTGCAGAGTCTGATTGACAGTGCGCAAACTTTGAACAACCGTCGAGTCTTTATGCTTTGCGGACATCACCACAAAGTCACGTCACGAATGCCTCCGTCCCAACGCGTGGATTCTCGCTCATCGTATCGCAAGTGATAGGGGATGCAAAGAAGCTAAAGACCCGCATTCTGTGACGCTTTGTCCCCGATCGATGGGCCCTTTGCGCGCACAGAGGGGATGCTGGGCCCAACCGAACTCTTTCCGCCTCTCGACTTGGCTTGCAATTGCTGACAAGTCACACGATACGATGCGAGCGGAAGAGACACCAAGCAAGCAGGCTCTCTCAACTTTTCGAGCCTCAAACGCTGTCCGTGGCGCGCGCTTGCCCCCGCTGTATGCAAGCCACCGCGCTACGTTGGACGGCCAGACCTGCGGTCTAGAATCCTTGGCCCTCCCCGAGGGGACCGTTTCCTCCATGCCTGCGCGCGCGCGTGTTGTGCATCCAAATCAAGAACCATGCAGTCGTGAGTCCGGTCTGGTGTGTCTTTTGTGGATTTGGTGAGCGAGGCGGTAAGACAGAGGTTCTGATGACCGCGCGCAGCCGCAAGCGCACTGTCACTGGCTCCATAAAGGTGGCAGATCAGCGATGTCAACGACTCCATCAGGTGGACCCTCGCCGTCAACTCTCAATCTCGTTCGTACACGCTCAGCAAATATCAATTCCAGAACACCGGCGACGACCACGCTCAGTCACGCGAATGTCTGTACCTCACTCTAGCGTAATTTGGCTTTTGGTCACGACGACACCGTAATCGCTCTGACACTGAGAGAATGGAAGCCCATTCAGTCAAGTGATTTGAATTGCATGGATGGGACAGTCTGATGAATGTCGTCGGAGGGCTATGCACCTCATGCATGCATGCACGAGAGAATCGAGAATGTCACGTGCAATAGTCGCCGTGCCATACTTTGCAGCCTCCGCCCTCGAGATGAGCGAGCGCATAGCGGCCCTTCTGCTCTAGGCGGCGCCAAACCCGAGGTCCCCAGCCACCTGAGAACGTGCAAAGAGGCCGCATGTCAGTATCTCGGGTCAATTTTGGTGAGACGAGCTGGCACGCGCTCACCGTGGCTGTCCAGTCGATCGTTGGAGTGAGCCTCCAGCTGCAGCACGACCGCAGCGCGTCAGCATGCGCGCGTGCGCTTGTATTCACACTCACAGGCCCGGAGACTCACTACGAGCATTCGGCCAGGAATGTATCATCAACTCCATCGATCGGCGAAAGCTTGTTGATCTTTGCCTGACCCTTGGATTTCTTCTTGCAAGCATCGATCCAGCAGGTAAGAGCCTGCGGGAACGTGCCGCAGCTTTGGTCCGTGGCAACACCGATCGTAACCTCTGCGACGTCACGGCAAGGCAATATCCCAATCAAAGCTTAGCAGCGACCACCGATGCGATGTTTGCACTTGCCACTCACTCATCACATGTTTCGTAAACGAGACGGGCGACTGCTGGTGGCCTTGAGCCACAACAAGGGCGATGAAGGTCGCAAGCAGAGTCAGGCTCTTGATCATGTTGAGAGTCATCTTGTCGGGGTATGTTGATCTTCGTTCGGCTTTGTTGAATGTGAGATCGACTTTGTCTTATTTCGCGCTTTTTGCAGTGATTCCGGGATCTTGAGAGAGACATGCGAAGCAGAGGGCTCTTTTTTTCGTCTGTCTTTATACCTTTTTGGGAGAGACGAAGTTGTGCCATGCAGCTTCAAAGTTGCTGTTGAGCGAGCCAAGACCTATCTACCCCTCATTCTCTCGAGAAGAAGCAAGACGAGTCGCTCGTAGTCGCTTCTCGTAAAATCCCAAAGTCGGTGACGAGGCATCGCGGTGCCCTAAATCGCTTGATAAGATCTCGAATGGCGTCACGCCTGCGCCAAGAACACTAGAACATCTTACAACAAGCTGAAAGGAAGGCGACGAATCAGAGAACTGCTCAGCTATCGGGTGTTCTTGATAGATAGCAGTGGATCGCAGCTGAAGGACACCATTAGCGTGCAAGGGCTTTTTCCTGACTGACGAAAATGCGCTTACTTCCATCAAGTGAGGCGTAAGGTGGCCGGCGAACCGCCGCATTGACTGTCTCTATCACCAAATTTTGGCGGCCGAGGCAGCGCGTCGAGCGCGTGAGCGGCGCGGCACTTCATGTCAGTACTTAGCTGAGACCTTGTTTGAGAATCAGCAATGTGAGACCCTGACGACCACCTCGCATGAGTGGCACACCGCCTGAGGTGTAAATGATGGTGTACCTGGCTTTCACAGCTTGCGCATCGGGAACACAAAGAGACTCTGACCAACTTCTCAGACGATCGCCTGGACGATGTCTGTTCCTCGAAAGGGCGCACGTGTACGCCCAGCAACGTCCCCGGAAAACGTCCATATGGGCGTGGGTTCTCGGACAAGCAAGGCGCCGCGAACCCACTTTTACACTTGCGCCGCTCGAAGGTAGAATCATGTCCAGGACCAGACCCTTGAACGGGACGCGCCGGCACAGGACACCGCGGGCCGCTTTGCAACGCAGGAATCACCATTTCACCGTGCTTTTCCGATGCCTCGTAGGTTGTCGCTACCCACCAATCTACGAGACACGTCAGGCAAGGCACTGATGGTCTGACAGTCCATGTGGCTGTTGTGAGCAGACATCAAATTGACCTTTGATGCACGTCCATGCACTGCTCAGCCAGCTCAAGCGCTTCGAGCATCAAGTCCTGCTTTTAAGAGTGCTTACGCCGGGGCTAGTTGGCTAGTTGCGCCTCTGCGAATCTACGATATGCAAGCACACGATATCACGGGTTAAGATGATGTTATTGAAGGAAGGGGAGAGTGGTGTTTACAGATGCATATAGCTGCAGGGGCATGCGTCTAGCGCGCATTGACATACGACGCCTTCGCTGACACCGGAAGCTTAGAGGACGTCGTCTAGCTACCGGGAGGAAAAAAGCCAAGACCGGTCGCAACCTGTGCCGACAGCAGTCCGTCAGCGCCGAGATGCATCGCAAGAGAGAAGCGATCACTTCTCGTCTCACCTTTGCGGTCCAGTCCGTGTCCGTCTTGGGCGATGAGTTTCCACTGTAGTTCCACGTCGTCAGTAAGAAGGCAGCGACATACACCACCAATCTTGTCAACACACTCACGTCGAGCATTCGCCCCAAAAGACATCGCTCGTGCCAATGTCTACAAGATTATTGATCGTGGCTTTGCCCCTGGAGGATGCCTTGCATATATCGGTCCAGCACGCTTGTGCAGGCGGGTAAGAAGCGCAGTTCTGGCTGGTGGCAGAACGAATCATGTACTCTGCCGTTGTTTGAAGGGGCAGGTAGCGTCAGAAATCAAAATAAAGACAAAGATTCGGGCAGCGTTCACTTTTTGCATGGGTAGTGAATCCATCTGGAGCTTTGTCGCCGATGGTCCCGTAACACAGGCAAGCAAATACGAGAAGATACTTGAATATAAAAGCAGTCATCTTGCAGAGTGTCTGTTGCTGAAGTGGGTGGACGTCAAGCTTGAAGGGACACAGCGTTGAGCGGCCAATGTCAGCTCGAAGGTCATACTGCTCGCGCTGGTTATATGTGTATGCGCTCATTCGCTTGAGACGTACCTTGTCTCGACTTTGCCGAGTCGCAGTACGGGTTACAGGACTATACGCAACAAATCCAGTCTACGTCCTCTACCAGCTGTAGATTGTGGCCACTCTGCTGACGTGGGTGCGAGGGGAGATTGCCAACTTGCGCAACCATCGGCTGGTGCTCGGCGCTTAAAGCATACGGGGCGTGCCCTAGTCACCCACATAGCCGCGCCGTGAACATTCACAGCGACACTCTGAGTTCATATGGGAGACGTCAGGCTGCTCAGACAAGTGTGGGAGACCAATCGTTTCTCTGTGTTGGTCCGCGCACCCAAGCTCCATTGCAACCTCCTCACCCTGGACCCTGGCAGCGCGGACCAAGCTCACGATAGCTACCTGAAACAGCGTATGGCAAGAAGAGGTGGTATTTTTGCTGAATGCCGAGTCGAGCTAAAGAGACAGGCAGACATTTCTGTACGTGCGTATAAAGAGGTCCATGCAATGCTTAGACTGATCCGCTACCTCGAGCATCAAGAGGCCCCTGAGAGTTGATTGCACCTCGCATCTTCTTTATTGAACGCCTTCATCACCCTTGATGAGAGCGTCACCGCGGACACCCGCCACAAAGCGCACCAGTCTGCGAGTGCAGACAATGATCAATAAGCTTTCTCACTCGTTCAATTGCACCAACGACTCACTTGCGAGCAAAAATCTTCCAGGGACGTGGAGCGGGATGAAGAGCTACAGGAGAGAGATGAGGAGCATTAGCTCGTGCATTGCAGCTCGATTCTATAACGACAAGACTCACTGTCCTGCCACAGACTGGTCGTGCACGCAGCAGTGTGGTTGCAAGGGGTGTCCACATTCGTAATGCCATACTCTTCAGGCTTGCGGTAGTAGGCGTCAAAGAGCGCATAAGCAGGAAAGATGTCGATGACTGCGTTGCCTTTCCACTGCGCGTTCAGATCATTAGCGAGCTTCTTTTGCTCTCCATTGTTGGCTTGCGTATACTTTGCTCCTTCCGCAGTCGCATTGAGCTGCCGGAATACGGGTGTGTTTTGCAGAGGCGTATTCTCAATTAGAATAAAGCGACGCAGCCCGAGCTCGTGCAGCAGCTCGATGCGAGCACGAATGCAGGCCGTCTCGCTCGCGACTGTGGTTTTGGAGTTGTAGGGAAATAAGCCACCAATACCGCGCTTCTTGGACGCTAGTCGGATGACATCGTTCGTGCCGATCAGGAAGAGGGCTACGTCCGCCTTGGCGTTGGGCTTGCCGATGGGCGGCACCGCTCCATAGCCGGACTGAAGCAGAGCAAGCTGATCGACGACTCTACAAGCGGAGCGATTATCTGGTCAGCCAGGAGCAGAGCGAAATACTGGACCAGGTCCCCGTGACTACTCACGAGGGAGCTTGAGAGGGAAAGGCGGCGTTGTCGCACGTAGCACCGCTGAACGCCCAGTTGCGGATAAGCCACTGCTGCTGCTTGCTGCCTGCGACTGGATCGCCACCGGGCGACGATGGGTTGGAAGCGTTGGTGCTGCTCTCGCGCTGACCTTGATCGATGCGAATGTACTCTGGCCAAGCTCTTTCGCCGGTGCTTCTTCCCGCATCGGGAGGTGGGCAACCGGGAAAGGTGGGCGTGTCGCTGTGCTGAAGGTGCCAGACGTTGCAGCTATCGGTGTAGCTGCGAGATAAACATGGAATAATCGTCATCAGAGGTCACAGCTCACCTACGCCGCTCCTCGCACAACACTCACGAATCTCCAAAAATGTGAAGTGTGCCGATGGGAGCTGAGCTGTTGACGACATGGGCTGCTGGTGTGGCGGTCGCCAAGGTGACAGCTTGAACAAGCAGCGCAGCGATGCGTCCGTACTTCATCCTGGACGAATGCAGTGAGTGGAATGCAGAAGGGGGATATGGTGTTTGTGGGGGGGCGAGATCATCAGGGCGGACATGTGATCCCTCTTTATACAAGTCTCTAGATCTGCTCGGCACAACCACCATGCATGCGCAGCACACTTGATCTCCGCTTTCGGCTCATGCATGCCCGCCGTCGCCCGCGGCCGCAAGATTGCAGCGGTCGCATGAACGCATCTATATATGCAGCTCGGGCCGTTCATCTGTAGCAGATCGACAGTCGCGAGTCGCGAGTGGGGAAAGCCTGTTCGAATCGTGCTGCTGATGGATACATCATGCACGCGCTGTTTTATGCACGTCGTGTGTAGATCGGAAGCCTCCTTAATTTTCGCACATCTGCATGCATGCGCTCGCTTTCGCCGGACCCGAGCAGACAGACTCACACTGCCCCATTCCGACGGAGACAATGTTTCCGAGCCGAATAGGGTGAAATTGGAATTGAGGGGGTGCGCAGCTGCACTTATCATCTGAGCTGGCTATCTCGCAAGCCAGCCAAGAGACAACCGACAATCGACAATCGACAATCGACAATCGACCATCGAGAGGCAAGTGTCAGTCGCACAAACACTTGTGGAGCGTAGATTGACTCCCTCCCGTCGTAGCTTGACAGGTTCGCAATGCTTCGTGGTGGTGCCGCTTAGCCACAGGCTCACTCACGTTCTGACCGCACGCTGCGGCATTCTTTGTTTGGGCGCGCGTTGAACGCGAACGCAACGCCAGCTTTTCGGAGCTTGTCTCACGATGCGATGCAAGAAGTCGTCTTCTCGAGAGTTACGTGCCACCTATGGCGACTGTGGTCGCATAATTTAGCATTGGGACGTGTAGCGAATAGCATTGGGACGCGTAGCGAATAGACCGGGTCAGTGCTTGCTTGCACTTGCTCGACCATTCAGACTTCTTCTAAAAGCTCACAGCCTCGCTGAATCGCACCCGTAAGTTGCCCGCTTTCATTCGCAAATCGCTGGCTGCGCGCGCGCGATCCTTTGCGAAAGCCCAATCTATTCCGCCGCCTGACCACAGCAGTGACCGTCCAAGGGGAGGATCAGCGACCACAAAGGTCCTTGTTCATATACCGGCCCGACTCTGGAATGAACACTTTACTTGCAGATGGCTAATTCCATCGCCACTCGTACTTCGGCGCAGCTCTGCTGTTGTCTGTCACGCTGTTTTGGACCAGCGCCTGAAAGCTTTATAAAGCTGCGAACACCCAATCATGCACGCTGCAGTCTCATCGAACAACCTACGGCTGAGCACAAAGCATCCTTTCGCCTGCCTGCAGATCTCAACATGCGACCCACAGTCATATCAGCCATGTTGTCGGCAATCAGCCTCGGCATTACAGTGGTAGCTGCGCGTGAATAGTTGGCCTCTGACTCTGGCTTTTTGTTGTGACGAGGCTGACGCTGCCATCCCTCTTCACCCTCTTCTCCTACCAGACAACATCTGTGCCGAGACGCTTGATGAAGTCAAAGGCTGGGACGGTGAGATTTGGGACTGATGCAGCTAACATGACCGTAGCTCACATTTCCACGTGTCAGCCCCAAGCCTCGCTCACCCTTCCTGCTATTTCCACTTCCCTTGCCGCCGCTATTCCAATTGCACAAAAATCGTGGCAAGATGCATGCGCAAAACAGGCGCACGGTCGACCCAAGACTGCCAACATGTCGGGTCCAGGTTTAAAAGGCCACAAAGTCGCTGGTACAAAGTGGCTGGACCTTACCGCGAGCTGCATCATCAATGGGCAAGAAATGTTCTTTGTAGTTGCCAGCAATCTGCTGCCGCAAATCATCTGCCCGCCCACGCCTCCTTGATACCTGCTCGTCGCTCCGCGTCGAAAGGGGCAGCGTTTCGGAGGAGGCAAACGCACCACGAGACAACGAGGGCCAGGTCCGGGGATGCGCGTGCTGGGGGAGTTGTTCAAACAACAATTTGTGTGCTCGACCGAGGGAAATAGGGAATCGACGAAATCGATAAAATGATGTTGCAACACCGATCGATGCGTGCGCGCGCGTATCGCTCGTCCTTGATCCGGCTGAAAGTATACCGAGTGCATGCGTGGGTCACACACAACACCGTGTCCAGGCACACCCGGGCAACTTTCAGAATCTCGGGTGTCTATTTCGGCTTCGCACCTGTAATACTGGCCCAAGAGGCATGTGCCACGGCGGTCCAGTCGTGGACGCCGATGATGTAGAGCGGTCCGCACCGCTAGGTCGCACCGCTAGGTGAATGAAGCGACCCCTGCGACACTCGGTACGCCATCAACGCTGCAGCCGTGCTACTCCGTCTGCGCCCGCCACCCAAAATGTGTCGCGCGTTTCGAGGCACCTTTTTTGAAAATTTGAGCATGCTCGATCCTGGCACAAGGATGTGACCGTGGCCGGTGCCAGACCCACAAGTATTTGACGAGTGAGCTCTTGCCCCCTTCTTGACTTTTGACCCAAGCCCCACCCACACCCCCCCTCAACGTGGATTTTGAGGTCCTTCCTGCCTCACGCTGCCGCTGCAACTACAAATCTCGTCGTCGCTTGACCCAGCATGCGCTGCTGCTCCATCTCTCTCGTCGTCGTGGCGCTTGCGCTCGTGAGCGTACCAAGCACCTTTGCCAGTGAGTATGGAGCAGATCGTGTCGTTCGGTAGACCCCAATGACGCGCCCTCGCTGAACAAAGGCAAAACACTTTGGTTTCGCTGAACCAGAAAACGTATGCGTAACGAGCATGGGCGATCTTAGTTACTGGGACAGTGAGTGAAAAGAGGTGTGGGGCGCACAAAGAAAAGAGCCCAACGCTTCGTTTCGGAGGGACGATGAAATAGTGTCTGAGGACACGCGCAGATGAGGAGTCGTCTGCTCGATCCAGCTCCAAGGCGCGGGGACCCCCCTCTTCACGCAGCACCACTTCTTCATGATGGCGAGCTGATTGACCCTCTCCAGACCAACTGCGAGCTTACCCTCGCCCCCCCCCCCCCCCCCCCCC
>CCYA01000254.1:64667-75989 GCA_900000165.1 Ceraceosorus bombacis
CGCGCCTTCTCAATGCCATCGTAGCCGCCGCGAGCGTGGTGTCAGATGCTTGTTCCTGCGTGTCTTGACCGGCTACTTGGAGCCCGGCTAGCCGGAGATTAGAAGCAAATGAACCATGTGCAGAAGAGGGCTCCGAAGGTCCGGCCACTGCTTTGAGTCGACGGCCTCAATGAGAGGCTCGGTGGAGATAAATTGATGGTCGACAAGCGTGCTGAGAGAGGGCCCACAGCGAATCGAGCTGATGATGACAGGTTCTGCGTTTTCTTCGATTGATCGCGCGTCCCAGCTGCATCTGGAACATGAGAGCGAAGTGCCGTCCGAATGAGGAAGTACCTCCTGAACCACGGTGCCACACAGCTAAGGCCGTGCGAGAGCCGAGTCCCTAAACTCAGACTCCTACCTGGTCCCGCCACTTCTCCAACCCCTTGATCATCTCTAATGAGATTCTCTTCTTGGTGCTACGAATGGCGCTCTCGAAGTGTCTCTGATGCACGTGCTCAATGTCCATGTCTTCGTCTAGAGCTGCCATACCGGCATCTTGGCATATAGCCACCATTTCCGCTCCCGAGTGCCCAGAAGTCTGGAGCGCGTGATTGCAAACAACAAAAGCGTGAGAGACGTGTTCATGAAAAGCTCAGTCCAGTGCAGCACTCTAAGCGACAGTCTCGGTGTCGCACTCACAGCTCGCGCAATAGCTAGCAAGTCCACATTGCCTCCGAGTGGCATTGAGCGCGTGCGTATCCGCATAATCTGCAGACGCGTGTCTTCATCTGGTGGACCGACGTAGAGTAATCGATCAAGCCTTCCGGGTCGCAAAATGGCTGGATCCTGCTCGGAACGCGAAATGTCGCTGGTCAGAAGACTCTGATCGACATGTGATAGTTCTGCAGTCGTTCTCCCTGCACTCACAATGGCTTGAGGTCGGTTCGTGGCGGCTATAACGACCACGCCATCGAGGGAATCCACGCCATCCATCTCGGTCAGCAATGTCGCAATGACACCGTCGGACACTGCCCCTCCTTGGTCGCCGCGAGTGGAACAAAGAGCGTCGAGCTCATCCTGCCGACGGAGAGAAAGTCGCAAAGGCCGCAAAGCGGTCAACAACGCTGGTACATATCCAGAAATTTGGGAAACCCCCCGAAATCAGCGGCAACTTACAAAGAAGATTATGGACGGCGAAGCAGCTCTTGCCCGTGCGAACACTTCTCTCAAAGCTCTTTCGGATTCGCCGACGAATTTGTTGTACAGCTGTGGCAGATTAGGCGGCAGTCAGACCGAGCGTCATTCGCAGAGCGCTTTCCGAGTCGACGGTCGCGCCGCGCATTGGGCGCGGGACGGGTCTCAAGCTTTGCGCACCTCGTTGCCCTTGACAGCCACAAAATTGATTCCACTTTCCGTCGCCAGCGCTCTAGCAATCAGAGTCTTTGAGCATCCAGGCGGACCATAAAGTAAGGCTCCCTTGGGAGGTCTGACGCCCATCCTCTTGAGTTGTTTGCTTCTTTTGATGGGCCACTCTACCACCTCTCTTATCTCCTTGCGAACTCGATAAGAGTCGGAGTCGGGGGAGCCCACGCCTATGTCGTTCCAGGAAACCGTAGGCAGAGTCTGAATCACCTCTCGCAGAGCCGACGGTCTGACATGAAGCTTGGCACTGGTAAAGTCGCGCATTTCCAGCATTTCTTTCGCATCGACGTTGGGGAGCACCTCACTCTCATGCCCTGAGGTGGTCGAGGTAGCCAGCGTCAAAGCGCGCAAAGAATCTGTAGCACTTTCGATAAATTGGGGTGCCTTTTTGAAAGTAGAAGATGACGTCGACGCGAACAGACGCTGGACAGCCAACATTCCGGCTTCCCTGACTAAGCTTGCCAGATCAGCTCCGACGAAGCCATGCGTGCTGTGTGCGAGCCGAGATACCTCTTCGTCGTTCAGCGCATGAGGAACGTGACGCAACAAGACCTTCAGGATTGACAACCTCGAAGATGGGGTGGGAACGCCTGACAGGAGGATGAGTTCCAGCGAGTGAATGTTAGCGCAATCGCCTCTGCACATTCAGGCGCCCCATTCTGAAGATAGCTAGGTCTCCCACAGCCACTCGACTCACCAATCTCTATCTCTCGATCTAACCTTCCAGGTCTTCTCAGCGCAAGGTCGAGGGCATTGGGTCGATTGGTCGCTGCAATGACAATAACATTTCCCTCTTCCTCCTCTTTCCCAAGCCCATCCATGAGCGTGAGCAGGGTCGCGACCACTCGCCTCTCCACCTCGCCAGCTGCATCGTTGCCCGCGCCTGCTTCCCTTCTAGGAGCCAATGCGTCAATTTCGTCGATGATGATCACCGACGGAGCGCGCTTCTTTGCGGTCGAAAACACTTTGCGAAGCCGAGATTCGGTGCGACCGTGCAGACTGCTGGAAAGGGAGGGACCAGAGAGGTGGATGATGGAACTTGAAGACAGACCTAAAGATTGCGCGCACGCTGAGGCTAGGGATGTTTTGCCTGTGCCGGGTGGACCATAAAGCAGCACACCGCTGGGCGGTCGAAGTCCTGTACAAGAGCACGGAGCATACAGGTGAATGATGCCCTCGACAATGAGCAGTCAGAGCATACATCCTCGGTCCGCCGAATCCTAGCAAGACTCACCATAAGTTCGAAAGACATCAGGCCTCAGAAGAGGCATTTCTACGAGCTTTCTGAGCTCTTCGATGGGAGCGTCCAGCCCTCCAAGTCCTTCGTACGCCTTCTTTGAGCTTGCACTCGCTTCCTCGGCCCCACTAATCGACGCAGTCTGCCGTCGTGCTGGAACGTCTGAGCTGACGCGTGCCGAGTCAGCTGGAGGAATGCATATCCGGTACCGAGTTTGTGAATCGACCCTCCGGATCGAGAAAATGAGCGGATGGACGTCTTTCGCCTGAGATGTCCTAGCTTGACTGCTCGTGCCTCCCACCACCTCTTTCCGCTCTCCAGTTGGCTCGTCGAACTTGAGGCGGACAACAAATCGCGCATGACCGATTGCAAATTCTTCCTCTTGATCAGGGAGGATTAGGTTTTGGTGCTCTACGTGAAAGAGGGACGGTGGAGAAGACGAAGGCGAAAAGGCTAAATAAGCTGACTACTCACCACAGCTGTAGCACATCGCTCGAGCCACAAGGCTCAAGAGGCTTGTCTCGATGATAAGTACGCAACACTCACCAAGTCGCATGGTCAGAAGGGCATGCAAAAGAACCTTCTCTTCCTTGTGGAGGCGATGTGTATGCGCTTCGCTCCTGCTCACGACCTCTGCTCGCAGCTTGGTGAGAGCGGGAGCAGCGTGAGCTGACGAGGGAAGCGCATACAACGAGGCTCGATCATGCTCCACCCACGCCTTCTTGCCGTGTTCCGCCAGCAACGCCTGCGATTCTTGTTCCTGCCAGCCATGATACCGCGGAAGATAGACAGAGTCGGAAGCAAGACCATTCAAAGGCCATACTTGCTTGATAAAAAACATCTGGCCCTCCGTTAGCGTCCCAGTCCCATTCATCTTGCCCTCCTCGCCCGATCGACCCAGCACGATCAATACCTTTTGATTCGTCTTGAATCCATAGCCTTTGATCGTGGATGCGCTCAGATAGCACCTCGTGCGGTGCTGCGGAGAAGCAGCCACTGACTCAACGTGCATGTGCGTGTGGTCCGAGTCCAGCACGAGCTTCAAGGGATCGCATTGCATCGCGCCACTGTGACTGGCGTTCCCGCCATCCTCCTCTTCTTTCAGTGCAGCAATAGGGTAGGCGCTTGCATGGTTGCGCAAGGGAGAGCTGCTAGGTGCGGCCGCATGGCTTCTGCTTGTAGACGAAGAAGCTGCTCGAGATTGCTGGAGTTGTGCTTGTGCTGCCAGAGTCGATGGACGTGGTGGTAGGGGCATGAACCTTGCCGTGAGCGCCTAGGCTGCGCTTTTGGATGCCAGGGTGGAGCAAAGGCTCAAAGTGTCAGGTCAGCCAGAAGAATGGTGGCCACGCTGACGTTGTTTGGTGTCGTTCACAATCAAGAATGGAGGGTGTCAGAAGGGACGAGCTACATGTCGAATATCGGCGGTGTATTAACGATCAATTAAATCAAGCCGCCGAGATTTGCTTGTAATTTGGAATCAAGCCAAAAAGTCTGTGCTGAGTGCATTCTGATTGGAATTTATGATTATTCCTGCAAGTTATCAAAATATCGTACGAGAGCAGACGCGGACGCGACGATCCCACAGATACACGAGTGCTGATGCACGCGAGCGAGCCTGTGGCTTGTGCCTCTGTCCTGCCCGCTCATGATCCGCATCCTTCTTACTCCTCTGCCACATCCAGTCTAGCAGCTGCCATAGCCCAACCATCTGTCTCTCGTTCTCGAGCACTCCCTTGTGCGACCCCCGAATCCCTGCGCTAGCCCGTGCAAGGAAACGCACACGTGTACACGCAGCGAGCAGCGAGTAGGCGACTCACAATGTCCAAGAATGCTCCCAACCCTTCGCTCTTCGTTCGGAATCTTGACAATCGGATAAAGAAACCTGGTGAGTCACATTCCCCTTGCTGTCTCCGTCTATTCGTCTCATGCAGACCTCGCCTCCTTTCTTTCTGTGTTTCTCAGAGCTCAAAAGACAATTGTACGTCCTCTTCAATGCGTACGGGAAAGTTTTAGATGTGGTAGCGACTCGGGCGGATGGCATGAGAGGTCAGGCGTTTGTCGTCTTTCAGGATCTGGCCAACGCTACCACAGCCCTCAGAGCTCTGGAAGGGCTTGAATTTTATGGCAGGAGCTTGGTGAGTGAGCGAAAGGGATCGGAAAACGACACCAGGAAGCAGCGCGAGCTCTCTTGTGCGATGTGTCTGGAGAGGAGGTTAAGCTCCGCATTCGTTTTTGCAGTCAATCGAATACGCTCGGACCATCTCGAAAGCCACGTTGGTAGATCAGCACGGTCCCACAGCGCTGTATGATCCCGTCTTGCTTTCCCAAGCCAAGCTGGGCTCCAACGGGGTGCTGAGCACAGCGAGTGGCTCCAATAGCGTGCCCGGACCGGGCAAAGTGACGATCAGCTCTGCTCAGGCGGAATCAAAAAAGAGTGGCAAGAGGGACAGGGAGTTAGAAGCAAATGTGGGCGATGGAGGTGAGGCGGATAACAAGAGAAAGAAGGTGCAGGGAGATGAGGGTGACAGCGATGAGGGTGAGGGTGAGTCTTTGTCAAGCGTCACGAGCTCGACACCAGCCCAGTCAGATCTCAGAAACTTGATCGTCTATCTCCACTTGTGCAACGCGCGCAGCTATGCAAATGGACTCGGACTCGGATTCGGATGCCGAGTCGCAAGAAGAGAGCAGAAGGAACGGCAAAGCGCTGGGAGCGCCGTTGGCCGCGCCAGGAAAGGTGCCCAACGAGGTTCTCTTTTGCGGAGATGTACCCGGAAAGGTTACGCAGGAAGCTCTGGAAGTCTTGTTCAGCCAGTGAGTCGCGGAAATGGGATACGGCGTGTGAAATCGCATTCAATGTCTGGGGCGAAAAGCAAAGCCGAAAGAGGCGTAGAAATTCGGACATAGGGAGACCTACTGCACAAAACGATGCTGATCATGCGGAGTAGGGCGCGCATCTCGCTACGATCACAAAGCAACTCGCGCTGACGTCTGTGCACGCTCCGTGCGTCGCATTGCACCCTATCCCCCCAACCAGGCAAAAAGGCTACGTCTCGCTGCAGCATTTCCCAGCCGAGGCATCGCGCAAGCCGCCAACGGCGTATGCGCTCGTCGAATTTTCTGGGACGCAAGAGGCGACATTGGCGCTGGAAAAGATGAGGGATTTCAAGCTTGCTAGTGGAGAAGAGTTGAGCATTGGATTCGCCAAGAGGCGGTGAGGACGGCACGGCACGAAGTGGTCCTTGCAGGATGCACGAAAAGCGCGGGGCAAGGTGATGATGACGCATTTGCTGGGCTGAGCAAACACGGAAGGTGGAGTGGAGTGGGCTTCATATCGTGATTCGTTGAATCCCTGAGATGCGCTCACGTTGTACGTACACGACGTCATGCAAGTCAGCGTGCTCGAATACAATCCTTGCCCCCCCTCTCAAACTTTACTCCACATCGGACATCTTCTCGCGCGCCAGACCGCAGAACTCGGTGAAGATGCGTAGAATTGCTGCGTCAAAAGCTGAGCGAGTCTGCGAATATGAAACGGATGCTTCGTTGGTCGAGTCAAAAAAAGAAAAACTGTGCGGGTCGAAAGGGCTCCGTATCGATAGTGTGTGCGAGTTTCTGAAGCGTCGGGTGTGTCAAAAGCTACATGTTGATCTTGATGTCGAAAGATATTTGGTGCGATCTAGGTCTGACAGGTGTCATGAGGTCGTCATCGAGATCCATGGCGCTTGCGAGTCATAGTTCGATGGCGCGACGGAGAACATTGCATGTACGGTACGAAATCATTCGGAAAGCGCTTGCTTAAAAATTCAGGATCTGTCCAAGGTGCATAGGCAACTCGGCTGCAGAAGACGACATTGCAATCATGAGAACTTGTCAGCACATTTCGCACCAGCAGAATACATGCCCAAGCCGCTCACCCATCTTGCATCCCAGTGCTAGTTCCAGGGAGCGCAGCGTTTCCACATCTCCGCGTGAGCCACCCGAGCCGGTGACGACGTTGATACATACGCTGGGTCTGCCCAGTCCCGCGCTTGCGCCTGCAGAAGCAGCGCAAGAGATTCTATCGGGGAGATTGGATGATGTGCACATGAGCGGCGCTCGCACAGGCAGGCCCGCTTGGTCAAATGACTCACTTTTCCTTATACTCCTCGACGCTCCTCGGAAGGTCATAGAAGACTACTAGAGGCACTTGATGAACATCTCTAGGATTGACGGCCAGGTCATGCACCACAAGACATTTCCTGCCCGCCACGTTGCCTCCCGAGCCCGGCCCGCCAACCACCGCATGTGAAGCCGCTTGATAAGCGTTGCCCGTCGTGCTGCCTCCTCTGAACTTGGCCAAAACGCCAGAACGCGTGGATGGTGCCATTTCCTTGGACTGATGCGGTTCAGCATGTTGATGTGGTGACTCTGATCAGACGCGGGTCATATCTCAAACAATATTCGCAACGCGCCTACTCACAAGGGCCAACGCTTCGATGCCTTTGCTGGCCAGCTTGTACGTTACAGCTTCCAGATTTGCGGAGGAAGAAGTGTACACTACCGCTTGTCCAAAATCAATGTCCTCCAAAAGGTCCGTAATGACGTCCCTGAAGGGAGAGAGGCGAGGATCTATCAAAGGCAAGTACAAGTCGCGCGCCACGCATCCAGACTCACAATTTCATTTCCATGCCATGTTGATTGAAGCTTCCTTGACCAAGCGAAGGCGTCGCTTTCCCGCTGCTTCCTTCTGTCATGGCGACATAAACGTAGTACTGTCGAAGTCCGCGTAGGGCCGCCATGATGGAATCGGTCATGGCACTGTTCTGAGCAGGCGGCGCGCCGACGGCATGGGCATAATGTTGCGGTTGCGAATGAGCGCTAGCAAAGTTGTGAGCCTGCTGTTGTTGGGAGTGCATCTGAAGCGGTGGAAATCCAGATTGACCTTGAGGGTTCGGGCTTTGATAGGTGGGCGCATTGCCGTGATTGTTGCCAAGTCCCATCGTTCCGGAGCCCACACTCGGCGAAGAAACGGCACCAGAGGCGACCGCATTCCAGCCTGAACCAGGATTACCATATGTTGTCGTGGCGAGCAGCGCGCCTCCGCTGCCTTCACGACGAACAAGCACCCTGACGCTTTCTCTCAAGTGGATGGACTGAGCAAAGTTCAAAACGTCTTGCGGGACGGTGTTGGAGAAGATGGCCGTCTGCCTTTCGACAGTATTCAAGCTGTTCTCCGACGAAGTATATGGATGTCCTGGACCGGAGCTCGCCGGCAATCCGGGCGATACAAGTGGACTGCGCGCAAGGTCGTCGCCAGACGCGCTTCGCGGTGCACCACCTCGGGCAGGTGGCAGTGCCCTCAAAAGAGTAGAGACATAGTCCGCCAAATTCCTTGCGATCAATTGATCGACCTCGTCGAGGACAACCAGTCTGATGTCGGCAAGCGTAATGACATTCGAGCCTCTCAGGGAGAGATGATGGAAGACTTCGTTCATCTTTTGAGGCGTGCCAACAATCAAGTGAGGCCGACCGGAGACGATATTGTTCGCTTCCTGAGTGGGTTCCATCCCTCCTCCAGCGGCAATGTGGACCCTCAGGCCCAGTGCTGCTCCAAGACCCAGAGCCATACGTTGTGCTTGCGTGGCCTGGTCGACGGTAGTACTGATGATGACTGCGATGGGTCCACGTGTATTGTTGTTCGCAATCTGTGGCTCTCCACGGAGCACATTCAAGATCAGCTGCAGGGCAGGGATGACGTAGCTAGCGATGCGTTCCTGCGTAGGCGGGGCTTGCGCGATGATGTCGCTGCCACGTAGAAGAAAAGGCAAAGCTCTCTGCTGAATCTTGTTGGGCGGTCCGAGGCCGTACTTGAGTATGCACCGAAGCAGATCCATGTGTAGGTTGAGGTGCTCCCACTTCGTCACGACTACGTTGGCGTCGGGAGGTGCCATGGACAAGGCGCTGCCAGCATTGGCCGCCGGGCCATTGAGGGATCCGACGTGAGCACCCGGTCCGCCAAATCTACCAGTAGACTCGATATCTGGAGTGCCATTGCGCGCAGCTCCAAGTGCAGGCGTGCCCATGCTTTCACGGCGAATGTTGGGGTTCAGAGCAGGCGAGAAGGCACCTTGACCTACTCCACTCCATCTGCGAGGGTCGTTTGGACCCAGAGAATCCTTTTGCCCCGGCGCCTGGTATCCGCCCTGAGAACCTTGGCTACCAGGTGGTCCCGCCCCCCAACTCGTGCGATTCGGGTTGCTTCCTGCCCCTCCTCCTGGGCGAGGGCTCAGCCTGCTTTCCGAGCCACTCATGACTTGCGATGCATGTCCCGGATGTATGCCATGCGGCGGACCCGGACCCCCCACGCGAGGGCTGACAGAGCGCTCATAGGGGTGCATAGAGTTTGGACGTCCGTGAGCTGGTCCCGACAGGTGAGGCGTGCCAGGCATGGTTCCTAATTGCGGCGTGGAGATGTTGCCTCCGAGCTGTGGCGTGCTGCCGGGGCCTAGACCGAGTCCCGCCAATCCTTGAGTTGGTGGCGCATGCTGCGACGGAGCCCCCTGACTACCTGCACTTTGTTGTCCTTGCTGAATAGCAAGCAATTGCGCTACGCTCCCAGTCAGTGCGCTCATCTGCATACTGAGCGAACGAACCTCGTCTTGTGCTTGCCCGGTTCCGACCGCAGCGGACTTGGCATCGCCAAAAGGCAGGGGAGAATGCGCCTGTCCTCTTGGTGGTGGGTAACTCTGCTGTCCATAGCCCTGGGGTTGCGGTTGGTGCATGTGCCGAGTCCGATCCAGCAAAAGGCTAACATTCCTGCTCAGCCCACTTAGGGTCCTAGTGACATCCTTGAGGCCGCCCTCAAGCCTGATGATGCGATCCAAAACTTCGGTAAACAAGGGGGAGGATCGGAGCAAAGCGTCGTTAGCATTGTTAGGGGTGCCGATAACACCACCGCGATTGCCATCGAAAGTCGCGGTGTGCGCATCAGTGACCGGAGTAGCAGTTGCTGCTGCTGCGTGACCTAAGCTCTGATGAGAAGCAAACGGTAGCGACTGTATGCTACTTGAAGAGTTGGGACGATCGTGAGGAGGACTTCCAAAAGGGGAGAAAGCCGGGTTGCTGGGCGGTCCGCCAAGTGTAGCGGCGACAGAGGTCGAGCTACCCGTAGCACCGATATTGTGGGGAATAGTCAGACTGGTGAGTGGTGCGCCGCCCTGTGGTTGAGCGGAGGAGTTCGCGGCTGGCAGTGACAAGAAGGCGCCCGAGGAAGCGAGTGATGGCGAGTGCACCGATCTGGCTGCTGGGAATGGATAGCTGTCTGTGTTGAGACTGCCGCTGCTTCCCGAGCTTGCGTTGCCAGGTTGTTGGCCATTGACCGAGCCGTATCCTGCAGGGCTGACGGGGGTTCCGACAGAGCTTTCGCGATTTCGCGCTGATGGGTGAGGTGCTGCACCACCACTTAAGCTTCCGCTGCTGCTCGATGCATTCATCACTCTAGGGTTCGCTGTCACCTCTGACGAGTCGGCAATGTTGGAGGATACACGCGTGGTCATCCGTAGCTCCTCCTCCGCCTCATCCTCGTCACCATCTACCAGCTGACCGACCATACTCGCGCCGCGATGGTCCGCATCGTCATCCGTCTCTTCCGCAGTAGAAGCCGCAAGGGCAGCAGCGCTGGGAATGTTGCGCATGGCAGGTCGCTGTGATGCGTCTGCGAGATCTGCTCGAGGTGTCTGGTCGATGTCGGGCGATCTGTCTTCCACTAGTAGTGCAGGCATACTGGCAGGCTCGCTCGCTTCCTCGCTTGATGGCATTTGTAGATGAGACGAGGCGCTGACAAAGCTGGGCGAAGGGGACCTCAGGCTGGCTGAGTGGTAGGGTGATGCAGCCCTGTCCAGTCGCCTCGCGGCGCCGTCACCAGACTGAGAGCCTTGGCTGGGGCGATTGAGCAGGTCTGCAGTGCCAGTGCCAGTGCCAGTGCCTAGACCACCGGATGAAAAGACTGAGTCCAAGCTTGCTTGAGGGCTGGGTGAAGCGGCTCCGCTACCGCGATGACCACCTATCGCACCGAATGGACCGCCGGTGAGGGTTGGCGTGCCGCTGCGTGAGGAAGGTTGCGCTGCTCTGGAAGGGCGACGCTCGACGCTGACTCCTGGCGAAAGCTGAGAAGCTAGAGAGCTGGCCATGGTGAACGGCCGTGCACAAGTGAAAGGGAAAATGCAGCGGTGGAGCACAGCACCCTTGGCGATCTTCAAGCTGCGTTGTATGGCGTTGAGTATGAAATGGCGAGCGATGATGCGGGGACCTCTTGGGGTTCAACAAGAAGTGTACAAAGGCACGAGGCTAAGCAGAGCTCAATCACAATCACAATCACAATCACAATGAGCGGCTCTCGCGACTCGTGACTTGACTGCTTCACCGTGCTGCTGTCTGTGACTCTGGAATGTGGACTCTTGACTCTGATGAATGTGGATCGCGAATCATCACCAATGTGAATGTGAATGCACACACAAACGCGCGCGCACTCGTGATTTGCGGACTCTGAATCAGTCAGAAGCGCAATTGAATCTTGATGGAGGCGCGCCTAGCGCGGCGATGCAAGGCAAATTTTGAGCTGCTGCTGGTGCTGGTGCTGGTGCTGGTGCTGCTCCTGCACGCTGCTGCTCCTGATGCTCCTGCTGATGCTGCTGATGCTGCTG
>CCYA01000254.1:116087-127196 GCA_900000165.1 Ceraceosorus bombacis
GGGCGAGGTGCACAGCGTCGGTCGCTGATCTCGCTTTATCTTCCACACACGGGCGGGCAAGGGGATGCTTTGTACGATGAGGCTCATTCGCTGTCGAGGATGGTCTGCTCGCTCGCACGCTCATTCGCACGCTCGTTTCCGTGCACAGACGGTCGATCAGCCATCATCCGCCTCTTTATCCGCACGCTGCACACACATGCATGGTCAAGTTCGCGCCGCCTGTGGTTGCTGTTGCTGATTTGAGAGAGTCCAACACACGCGCTACATACTCCTGCTGGAGCGAAGCCACCCGCTATAAGACCGCCACACCTCCAACATCCGACGCCCATCCTCGACCGTGACTGCCGTCTCCAAGTCTAGACCCAATCCTCTTCTCATCCCTTCCGGCTCAACTCACCCACGCAGATCAGCAGCACATCTCTGCTGTTACCTGTCGCACATCCACTGCTCCAAGTCATATCTCTTCCGCTTTTCACCCCTCCTCGACACTCTTTTCCTGCTCAAGACCCAGGCACAGAGTCTAGACAGACCTTCGGAGCGATTGACGTACACTACCATATCCTCCACACCCCGACAAAAGCCAAGCCCAGGCCTCTTCGAACAGTCCCACTCGTCGTGCCGTGCCGTACCGAACCGACGAATCCCGCTGCTTCCACCGTCGGAAGCTCTCGATCCGCAGACTCAGGGTCCGAATCCTTGTAGGTCAAGCCAACAAGCCACTGTACCTGCGCACCAGCGCCACGCGTCTGTGAGCCCTCACTTTACACGTGCACCACGCTCAGACCAGCCGACGCATCCCAACCCAACGGTCGGCAGTACATTTGCACAACGGCATTGTCAACATCCACGGCAGTGCCACCCTGCCACTCCACATCATCGAGCATAACACTCACACTCGCACCTGCGTACGCGATAGCCGTTTGACCCGGCCACAAGCGTCTTCTGGCGTGTCTCTCCTTCTGGGTCGGCCTGCGGGTGCCTGATCCTGAATACGAAGATTGGACCGTGCACCACATCACTCCTAGCATTACTCGGGGGATCGCTTTCAGTCGACGTCTCTTTTCCGCCACTGGCATTCCGAACAAGCTGCAGATAGCGACAAGAAGTGAAGTCTCGATCGCCGATCGCCATCTCTGATTACCTCACCATCGATAACGCTTCTTCACCATCCCATCAGCCACTTTCATAGTTTTCCGTATCAGACGTTCCGAGACCGCTCGAGCACCTTTGCCAACTCCATAAGAATCGTCTCAACACTCGCATCTTCCCCAGCACTACCATACGAACCGCCGACCGTACACGACAGCTACGCCAGGCATCATCTCATCCTCGACACTTGCACTGCACTGCATATATAACTCAGATCGCAACCTCTTCAATGTCCACCGCAATGGCTAGACCCTCCCTCGGCGCGCGCGCTGTAAGCGACATGGCCCCTCTCGTAGCCAGACCGATGCCTTCGGCTCAAGATGCCGAAGTTCATCAATCTCGCGTTCAGATCAACAACCGTCTGAACGGTACCCGTGCCGTCGTCGCCGGGCGCAACGTCGCCGCTGGATCCGAGCTCCGTCAAGGAGGCAGGGCACCCATGTGTCCTTTTCTTTCTCTGCCACCGGCACCAGAGGCCGAGCAACTGCAACGAGCCAGCGCCAGCACGCCAATGCAGCCCATCAAGTATGTGAGGTCCGGCAGCGAAGGCTCGATCAAGGACCCTACGACCGTCTCTGCGGCTGCAGCTCGATCTTGGACCATGGTTCGATCGTACTCGATGCCGGTCGCAACGCAAGCGGAATTTGATCAGCAGTACCGTCAGCGTCAAGCTGGCATGCCTCTCTCTACGGCTGATCAAACGCCTCAACGCTGGGAGGATGGTTGGTTCACCTCCAGCAGCAGCTTTGACAGCTCGCAAGGAGTCAACACGAGCGAAGGCGAACAATTGCACGCAACGAACGTCAAGAGGCGTCGTTTCGATCGGGCCGATACTTCACCCCGCAACCGTCTTTCGCCCTTGACCGCCATCAGCGACAACGCCACGAGGGAAGTGACGCCTATTTCGCCACTCTCCAAGTCGTTTGACCTTGCTCTGGATGTCGTCGACGAGAACACTGCTCCGCCTCTCGACCGCGCGCCTTCTTCCATGTCTCGAGGCTCGGACGACTACTTTAGCTTCAACAAGGCCGAGACGGAGCAGTCATCGGACTCGGACGAAGATATCGCCACGCCCCGAGCGACCCACGCGGCCTCTCATTCGGCTCAGAGCAAGAACAACGCCGAGTTCGAGTCGTTGGCCTGGATCAATCCTGCTCACTTTACCCCACCTGAGCAGTTGGTCTGAGGCCGTCACACAAGTTACACGTGTGCGCTCGAAAAATGAAACAACCATCATACTTGACGGTGCATCTCTTTTTCCTTCTTCATTCTAGCACCTCCCTGCAAATGCCTCGCAATGCACCATCATCCCAAGCCTCTTTCGTGGTTAGATCTAGTCCTCAAATTTACAAGCGTATCCCCAAAGCATTCTCGTGCTTCCGTATCATTGATCAGCTGTATCACTAGTCAAGCTCGAAATCTAATTTCAAGTTGTCCTCTCAACGCTGGCGTGAGGAATGAAGCTGTTCGTGCTCGAGTGATATTTGTACATCGTGTCCATTGCGCGATCGTGTCTGGACGGGAAGTTACTGCGGTCGATCTCCGTGTGATTAGCCGCTACCTTGTTTCTTGGCGACCAGCTTGTCGAGGTACTGCTCCAACCTCTCCACCAGCTCAGCTTTGCGACCCGACTTTGGTTGTCTGTAGAAATCAAGCGCAGCCTTGAGATCGTCTACCTTCATCTGAGGAAGGGCGAGGGAAGAAAGGATTTTATTCAAGTGGTGAGTTCGCAAGAGCTAGAGCAAGTGCATGAGCGATCTTCATGGGCAAAGCGTGAACTGCGATACTTACTGCTGCGATCTGTTCATTGGCGTGGCACTCCAAGAGCTTGGTTTGATCTGCTGACGAGAAGCTCGCCACAGCGGCACCTCCTCTGCCGCTCGGGGCAAAAACGACGTCTGTTCGTCCATCGTTGCCTATCAAGTCGTTGAACTGGGCGATGCGAGGGCCGACGCGCTAATGGACCACGATACGATTTGATTTGGAATGAGCTAGATGTGAGGACATTTTTTTTTTTGTCGCTCCGAAACGCCAATAGGCGATCAAGGCAAGAAGACGTACTTTTTTTATGCCAGCGTAATTTGGAATGGTAGCATCCACCATATCACCGCTTCCCGGTAGCGGTTTTCCAAGCGCCGTGTTGATCAAGACCTCGTAATGGTGCGCCAGAGCAGGATTTGGAAAGTCTTCAGGCTGAAACTCTTTCGCCTTGCTGTACGCCTTGATAATGGCCTTGGCCGCCTCGACTTGTGCTTGCTCAGCTAGTTCATCACTCTACAATGTGTCAGCTGGGAGATTTGCTGACAGCCGACAAGCAATACGCACCCTCAAGAGCACCAGCATGCTTTTCGGGCAGGTCCCGGATATCGTCGGCAAATGGCAGAGGAATGAGATGCATGCCGGGCGAAATGCCCCTCTCGCGCTCTTCGGTCTGTGGCAAAATAGCGCAGAACACTGGTTGTTGACCTTGCACGCGCATAAAGATGCCAATAGCCATGACATTTTTCCTGATCATCGAGCTCAGCAGAGCGCTGAAGAAGCGCTTCGAATTTCTCCACGCCTCGTCGAAGGGGTAGAGAAAGTAGGAGATCTTGATATTGTCGCGGTAGGACAGCGAGTCCTCTGTGTTGGGTTTGAAGCCCAAGATCTCAATGCCTGTGGCATCCGTCGAGAGTGAGCAGAATGACAGCGGAGCGACTCATCCTCTGACTCCTACTGACCCGGCTTTTGCCCAAAGGTCCTCAGCCGCTTCACCTCAGCCGGACTGAAGCGCACTTTGGATCTCAAAGAAGAGTCTGTTCCGAAGCTGAAGGCAGTCTCAATCTCCGACGGATTGAGCGTGCGTCCAGTGTCCTGAAGAGTAGCATGTCCCTGGTAAACAGCCATGCATTAACCCTCTGTGGCTCAAACTCGCTTACCTTGCACCACTGCTCGGTTCGAACGTCAATCTCGAGATATGACATGGGTCCACCGTCTGACTCGGCTGACTTGTCCTCCATCACTTTGATTGGGTTTCCCTTTTCGGCCTTTTTAACCATCCCATATCTGTAAAGGCGTGGGTGTAAAGCGAGGCACAAGGTTGCAGCACAAACAGTAGACTCCAAGGTACCCCGTCTCGATGACTGCTCACCCTTTGACGCCAATGGTGCACCCCCTCCCGAACTTCATTGGACCACGGAAATTGACGCGCTTGGGAGTGTGAGTCTTGGCGACGTGTTCATCGAGATCTTCCAGCTTGAGCGCGCGTGGTCCCTGACCAAGGTCTGCCGGCGTCTGCGAGCGAGACATGGATGATGCAGACATGTTGCCATCTTGAAAACCTGCAGCGAATATGGGCTGTTGTACCGAAAGGCGCATGTTGCTTCGTAGTGAGCTCAGACGAAGGCTTACTCAGCGCAGTGCGTACTTACGCCCCAGAATTTGCTGATATCGAAAGGTTTATTGTCCGTCTCTAGCAGGAAAGGCTCGAACTCGACCTGTCTCTTTGCCATCTCCCGCACCATGTCTGCCAAGTGCCTTCCAACCCCGTCTCTATTCATCTTGCCGGCATAAGGGTCGTCGTTCTGCGTCACAAAAAAGATGCGCTTGCTTCCCGTCTTGGCGTATTGTTTGATGATGGCACCTGCATTCATCCATGCATGATGAATGCGCATCTCGGTGACCATGGGCTTGTAGCGGGTTCGCAAGTAGGTAGGGTCTTCCCTTGACAGGTCGAGATCATCGATCAAGCCTGCAAGATTGCCGATATCGACCATGCCGACCGGCTCGACCATGTACGTGTGTTCGTAAATGGATGTCTTTCCCAACTCTGCCATGCTCGTGTCTTCCGTATTATAGAGCATGATCCCCACTAGATCTCGCGGTGATGCGACTAGCTTGTTGCGCATCAGGCTGACTGCGCCTTCCAGGGCTCGATGCAGCAGACTGACTCGTGGTGCATTCTCGTCCAACTTGACCGCACCGAGGCTGCTGCCAGGCACTGCGTTCTCTGTTGCTGTGGATGGGACCAGAGTGTCCTGCATGCGCTTGCCAGCGTCGATGAGGAAAAGTATTACATCCTTGCTAGACTCTTCCTGAAGCAGGCTTGGCATCCGATGGTCAGCTTCACCATCACGAGCAGGTAGCCGTGAGTCGAGTGCAGCTTAGACTCACGTCAAAATTTACCAGCTCGATCTCGTCTGGATCGGGATCATCCCTCCTTTGCGATCCGCCCGCACGATTGTAGTAAGCCATCGTGCGCTTTCGGCACTAGACGCCCTCTCAAAGCGCTTTCAGACCAGCTCCTCGCCTGCTGCGATTGGAGTCGCGCTAGATTCGCCTTGCGTGCTTGGTGACAAACGAATGAGGCTGAATGCAAGCCTCGCTGCACGAAACGACTCGTAGAGCGCAGGTTTTGTCGCGTTTCAAGCGTGTGTTGCGATGTCTCTCATCTGTACGATGACCTATGAGTGAAACGTGGACGTATTACGAACGTGAATGTATGCAATGGTGAAAACAGCCGTACGGTCGAGGGTCGGCCTCGCTCCGAAGCCTCGCCTCGGGTCAGTTCTTGATTGTGAATGATTGAGCGCCGTCTTCAGACGGACCCACGCGGTGCACACGGTGCACGCGGTGCCGGACAAACACGTGATCGCGATTGCACCAGGAGTCCTCACGTGATCAGCGAGTCCGTCCCTCCGCCCTGCCAACACACGCCCAGCAGCATGCATCATTTGCATGGTTCGCGGTCCTGTGTGTATTCTGCTGAGGAAGCTGGCTGAGCGGCCGGTACCGTCCGAGTCAAGAGTATCTATCATGAGTGGATTTGCAGGCAGTCAAGCCAAGCAATTGACAGACGGAGTGATGAGCCCATGAGAGACTGTTGTGTGAGCGCTCTATATCTTTTTAACAATGCGACATATGATGGGGTTGAAGACGCCGAGGGCTCGAGACTTCGACATGCGGAGAGGTTGGTGGCAGCGGGTGCCTGGAAGGAAGAATCCCAATCAAGAATGTGGATGAGCGAATGTTCGGAAGGCGGAAAATACTGATGACTGATCTGTGCGAGCAATTGGGCCATGATCGATTAGCCTCGGTCTTGGTCCCACTTACAACTTGCTCACATGCTCCCCGAGCTTCGGTGTCAGAGTGTGAGAGGGGCCGATCACTTGGCTCAGGGGGGCACGAGCACGAGCACGGCTGCCGCGCCCGCCCATAGATCTTCCTGTGGTCTGTTGGCGCGTCATCATCGTCTCTTCCCCGCATTGACGTGCAGCGCGAAGGGATGCAAGTCCGCGATGCCGGGCGGATGAGCCCATGCAGTCGTGAGTGTCCCTGTAGGCGGAGAATGAGCAAAATGCTTGTCGTTTTGAGATGAGAGCAACAGAGCGGTATGCGCTGCTGGCATAATGCCACACCGCCGAACTATGACCATCAGCACGCTGCACGCGCGTGAAGCGCTGCTGGATCTTTCTGCGTGCTTCACACGCACACACACACGCCCATGATTCGCGATTCATGTCTCAGGCGCAAGCGAGAAGGTGGACCGCGTTTGAGCAGGCGCGCCGCGCTTTCAGTCCAGTGCAATCACGAATGTAAGCCGCTTGATGCTGCTTGGATGCGGTGCGGTGCAGTGATACATGCAGTACGGTAGGTGGTACCGGTACAATAGTTATAAGCTGCTGCTCATCAGCACCTACGCTAGTCTCATAACTTGCAAAAGTGGGACATGAGCAGCGTAACGCATTCGAGCTTCACTTGGCACTTTGACTGCCAATCAAGTAGTCTCGCTCTACATTGACCCGTGACTGGTCAGAGCCTATAGCTGCAACATCTTCCCCACGTTCCTTTCACACCTGCTCGCACGCCCCCTCTCCTCTTCCCCCGCGTTGCCTCGATCACTCGCGCGAAGCACTCGGGACTACTCGCTTTTTATCCACTTGCTTGCTCATTCTCATTGTGCTTTTCTTCCGCTTCCTCTCAAAGTCGCACCTTCACATCATCGCCATCACCTCCCGCTAACGACTTTTGACTGTAGCTGAGCATTCTTGCTTGGTCTAGCCTGGCTTTGCTCTGACACCTCATCTTCCGAATTTGTGTCATCATGGCCGCCAAAGCGGTAAGTACGATGCTCAAGAGGGTTGCGACTAGCCTTCGGAATACGCGGTGGACGCTTTATACGAGCTGTCCGATCGTCTGCTGCTCCCTCCTGCTTACCCTTCCAGTCCTTGCTCTGCCTAGGCCAAAGGGGCGCTGTATGCGTCAGAGCTGGATGCTGCTCGGCTGCGGGGTGACTGGACGGCGGAGCACCCGACTCACCTCGCAGGCAAGGGCAAGAACGTCACCTGGCCCGAGCTCATTCGGAAATACATGAAGCACAATCCCGACAGTCCAGGTGAGAAACACATTATTCGAGAGACGTGGGAGCAACGAGCTGACAGTCTCTCTCGCAATGCCGTCTTCAGTCACGCCAGGCGTGGCTAGCGTGGAGCAGCAGCTGCACGCTTCCATTGCCGCTTTCCAGAGTCAAAAGAGTAGCTACTCCGATTCGTCGCACGACGCCGATGTTGCTATTCCAGGGCAGAAAGGTACTACTGTGCTTCCAGAGCCTATCCCAGCAGACGAGTCGGGAGAAGGGTGGTCCGGCAAGGAGATTCTTGCAGCCAACAATCGCTTGGAAGACCTGGCAGCTTCGGCCAGAGGCGATGACCTGGCGAAGCACAGCGTGGCAGCATTGCGTGCGTACGCTCTGTTCTCTGTCGGCAAAGACGAGGATGCCATCGGCTTGCTTCACAACACAAAATTCTTGGAGGAGGTCAACCTGGATGCTCTGAAGGCTGGAGATCACTCGGAGGACTACGCTGTTGCGCTCATGCTTCTAGGTTTCTGCGTCTATGGCATGGCAAATGAGCGCTTGCACGCATCTCGCAACAACGATGATTTTCGCCCCTTTGTCTTGGCGGGTTATGCTCGTGCTATCGACCTACACGAAGGTGTACGGGGAGGCAAGAAGGCTGGCGCTTTGCGTGGTCTACCCGCAGACGAGATCGAAGCATGGGGAGAGACAGCTCTGTACCGCAATGCATTGTTCAGCGTCAGGCACGGGTGAGTGCCTAGTATTCTGAATCGCGCATTTTCGCTGTCGGCGAAGGCATGCTCACAGCGCCTACCTGTCCACAGAGATCTTTCCCTCGGGCTGAATGCTCTGCGCGCCTATCAGGCGCACACCGGACGTTGGCCAGCTTCTTTCCGCAACCCGCAACGTAACGCAATCTACCGCACATACTTGAATCTTCTCAATACCTCCGTAGAGCAAGGCGGATACGTTGGCCTCCCTGCGCCAACTACGGCCAGCAAAGATGACTGGAGAAGCTTTGCATACCAAAAGAGTGTAGTCAACAGCGTCGCGGCGCGCATGACCATTCGGGACTTTGAGGCGGAGCGAGTACCACGGCATGGACAGGCTCGACGCATGCTTGGCGCAGAAGGTCGTGGCATCACTTCCAGAACCACCTCCACCCGTAGACCTGCTCCTCATCGAGCTCTTCGTCCTTCCAGCGCTACTTGGAGCAACGAGCTCTTGACTGTGCAAGCATCCGCAGCGGCATCTATCCTTCGCTCGACCGAGTTCCCTCGTGCTGGTCAGGTCAACATCTCGGCTCTGCAGCTGGCTGACGCGGTGGTCAAAGGCTGGCAACTCAATGGCGAGCAGGCTGGCGAGCATGCGGATGAGATCGTCGAGGTGAGACCTCGGTTAGCCTCGCCCCACGCCGCCATGCCAGAGTTTCAGAAGCTGATCAGCTTCACTGCTCCGCTAACAGATCCTCTACAGCCTGACAAAAATCACGTTTCACTCACAGCGCGTCAGCAGACATCTCTTCACCGTGCTCGTCGCAGCAGAAGCATACGACGAAGCTCGCCTCGCTCTCGAATTGTACATCCAGATTTTCGAGAAAGCGGCGGAGGCTGATGCCGCAGGATCTTCCGCACTGGTAGAGGAGGCTCGCATGCGCAAGGAGGAAGACGACGCGCGGGGCTATGAGATTCAAGAAAACAAAGTGGAGGAGCGCGACGGCGACACTGATCCTCGCCAAACGAATGGCATCTCAGATGCGGCCAAGAAGGCTGGTGAGGCAGCTCTTCAGGATCACGACGATGAGGAGGTGTTCGTCTCAACGCTGTTGTACGGCGCTCACGTCCTCACGCGCTATCTTGGCGACGCGGAAGCGTCGGACCGCATTGCTCGCAAAGCGCTGGATAAGGTTGCTGCCAGCACCAAGCTCGGAAACAGCCGCAACCTCGTCGCTCGCGCGAAGCGAGTGGCTGGAACCGCACGAGCTGCTTTCTGTGCGCACGATGCCACGCCTCACCGTCGCCAAGAACTGCACGATGAAGCGTTGAGCTTGTTGAAGCAATCCGCAACGCTCGAGGATCAGTCTTCGGAGACATACTACCAGCTCGCGTACCTTCAGGCCGAGATGCGCGACATCCCCTCAGCCATCCGCTCCGCAAGGAGAGCAGTCGAGCTCGAGCCTGCGGACGTGCAGACCTGGCATCTCCTAACTCTGCTGCGATCCGCGCAAAAGGACTTCAAAGGAGCTCTGCGAATCGCTGAAGAAGGTCTTGCAGGCGCGGAGGATGACGACGAAGCTGATGCCCAAGCACTTCTTCGTGGCCTTGCAACTCCGACTTCCCCGGCCTCCCCGAGGAGTGCCAGCGGTGCATTCCCGCAATCCAATGGGATCCCTAACGGCAAACCGAGCGAAAAGCTCACCTTGGCTCGCACTGTCTTGCTCAGCGTCGACTATCCGCCCTCTTACGCTGAGCGAGCTGAAGCTGTGCTGCGACTCATGATCACGCATAATGCTCTGGAGGAGCTCGTCGAAGGCACAGACGCAGCGATCGAGGGTCAAAGAGAAATATTTGAATTCTTCCACAAGCGAGTGGCCACTACGGTCGCGGCGCCAGCTCCACGCAAGGCCGCAGCCGATCCAAAGGCCGCGGCGGACAAGCGTGGACGCCTATCGACGCTGCTGTCGTCCAGCGGCACTGCTCCTCATCGGTTCGGATCCATGTCAGGAATGGGTCAAAGCGGTGCGACCCCTTCACGCGCATCTACTCTCATCCACTCTTTGCACCGCCGTCGTCATCCCGTGGCCACGGATGAGCCAGCATCGGCTGGCGCAGTCCCTCTACCTGCCAGCTCGGCGCACAGCGAAAAGGTCGACGAGACGGCCACGGCTGCAGCGCTGCGGGAGCAACAGCGAGGACGTCAAGAGCGCGAGCTGCTCGGAACACTTTGGCTGATGAGCGCATCGAGCTTCCGACGGGCCGGTAAGCACAGCGAGTGTCGCGTAGCCGTCCAAGAGGCCGAAAGGATCGAGCCTGCTCGATCAGAAGTCTGGTTGCAGTTGGCCTTGTGGTTCGAACAAGACGACTTGCAGCTCGCTCTGGCGTCATTGTACAAAGCGCTGGCCTGCCAAGGAGACAACATTGCGGCCGTTGTTCATCTGGCCAGAATCTTCTTGGCGAACCCGGATCACTCTCCGTCGAGCGTTCCACAAGTGGTTTTGGAAGCTTCGTTGGCCACCCAAGCCCAATCATCCACGCCCAATGCACTGGTGCAGCACGTCGACCGAGCGCGCGATGAGCAAGTCTCTGCGACTGGTCAATCTGGCGGTAGGGGAGCAGGAAGCAAGCTTTCGCCGTACTCTAGCACTGCAGATGCTCACAGCAGTGCGGAGAAGCGCGAACTGAGCGCATCAAGCCTGGCAGAAGGTCTGCTCACCAGCATCACCCTGAGTCATGGATGGGACTCGCCAGAGGCTTGGCTGTACTTGGGACAGGTCGCTTCGAAGACTTCCAGAAGGGAAAAGGCGAGACAGTGCCTCGAATTTGCGCTCCATTTGGAGCAGACCAAGCCTGTCCGTCCCTTGAGCCACGCGCTGTACCGAGCTTGAGAGAGAGAGAGAGAGAGAGAGA
>CCYA01000254.1:156639-180503 GCA_900000165.1 Ceraceosorus bombacis
GTCGCATTCGTGCAGTGAAATGTGCGTACGATGAGGCGAGGGTGCGATTCGATTCGGGCAAGCGAGATGGCGCTTGCAAGGGACACATCAATGCGCGGCTCAAAGCTGCAAAGACGGAGACGACTTTGCTCGTCATGTAGACGCGATGCCAGGCCCATCCAAAGGGGCGTGCCTCGATACAGGCACGCCCGGACGGAGCACGAGCACGAGCACGTTTGCGAAAATAAAGGGCTTTTTTGTTGAAAAGCTACGCATGGCTCTGGCAGAGATGCATCCCATGCAGTACGAATCGCACAGCAAGGCTCCATCAATCCTTCTCTTCCGCAACGCAACACTTTAAGGCCCCTCTCCCCGCCACCCGACAATTTTCTGCACAATCTACGAAACGGCAGGGTGTGCTGGGCGCCTACGGCAGAGAGCAATTTTTGAGCGCCCCACCAGTCTTGCGAGTACGCTTTTCTGGATGCGATTGGCCATCATATCCGTCACATGACGTGCGCGCAAGTACCACTCGCCCTGGCAAAGCACGATGCTCGTAGGCTTTTCGAAGCCGCCAACGCGCCACATCAAGATCATCATTCGCCCATATCCTGCTTGTCTCACCCTCGTCTGCTGCCCGTCCACGCTGTCGGACAGCCTGCTGCTCGTTGCATCGCCTCGAGCTTGCTCGTATCGATAATCGCATCCAACTTTAGTGTCTGAAAATGTGTGTATACTTGGACCTCGCCCTGCTCCACCCTGCTAGGGAAAGAAAAAGAGGACGGTCTCGACTTGACGATTTTTCAAGGATGGACAAGGGGAAATGAAGCTTGCAAAGCGGAGAAACCAGAACCCGAATGTCCCCTCCCCCCTTCTCTTTCTCGTTCTCTCCATGTCCCCGGCAATTTCCTTTCTACCATGAGAGTGTCCTAAGCGGTAGTCTTTGAGTTCTCAATAGCCTGCAGACCCTTCTGAGCAAAGAACCTCACATCCGCATCCGAGTCCTCCTTGAGCTTCTCCAAGCCAGGCACGATCCTGCTCGACACTGCTGATCTCCCTCCATCCGTCTGAGACAAGACGCTGGCCAGCACTTCGAAAGCTTTGGCCACGTTGAAACGGATGTTGGGGATCGGATCCTCCACCATGGGAACCACAGCGTCCAGAATCGTATCGTTGATGGCTTCAGCATTGAGCGAAGGCGCCATCGTCTGCCAATCCGAGGCAAAAGACGATCAACAATAGCACATTTCATCCATTTTTCGCCCGCTACTACTCACCGTGATAGCAAAGATGGTCGTCATCCTGTAGAGGTAGTTGGGGTGCACACCCATCTGCAGCACCTTGGGAATGATCGTCTGTCTAGCCCACTCGACCCCAAACACGTCCGTGAGCTTCTTCAAGTTGACAGTGGCCGCTTCTCTGATGCTGAAGACAGTATCTCCGAGCCAAGACATGCACAGATTGGCCAGCTGCTCGTCAAAGAAGCTGACGCCCAATTGGTTTGCGAGGAGAGGAATGTACTCGATGATCGCTTGCCTGACCCGCCATTGCTTGTCCTCTGCCAGCTCGACGATAGCGGGTAACAGGGATTGAGAAAGCAGCTCAATGCCAATGACTGTGGGCATTGCAAATGCGACTGCTTCAGCGCGTGTCTTTCTTCCATAATTGCATCTGGCAACTGGAATAGTACTCACCCTCATTGACTTGCTCCAGCTTGGAGATGATGTTGAGCCGAACATCCGGGAAATCGTCTTTGAGAAGAGACAGGAAGAGAGGCAGCAGATGCTCGATAGTAGCATCCTTGCCAAGCAAAGGCGCCAGACCAGATATCTGCGTAGCAAGCGCAGCTCTGACGTGTTGGCTTTGGTCTGTTGAGAGCTCTCTAACGCAGGGCAGCAATCTGGCGAGGATGATGTCCGTGTCTACCAGCTTGGCAAAGCCTGGTACCTGCCCCGATCCTGCTGTCCGCACCTCTGCTTCATTGTCTTTGAGCAGCGCGACAAAGGCCTGCACCAACTCGTCTCGCACCACATCCTGTCCTACTGCCGTCGCAAGCTGTAGAGGGGGGGCCGGCCGGACACGAAGCACAAGTCAGGCAGCGGCTTCAACTGAAGGGGCGAATTCAATGCCAAACGCACCTTGACAAAGTGATCTGCTACCATGTAGCGTACGCGCCAGCTCTTGTCACCGACGGCTGCCCTGATGCTGGGCAGCAGGTAGCTCTTTGTCTCTTCGTGGGACACGATTTCAGCAATAGCGATGAGGTCTTGCACAGTGAGCAGCCTGACGCTGTCTTGATCATCCGAGGAGAGCTTGCGATAGAGGGGTATAATGTCCGTGACAACTTGCTCCTTTGACAGGCATTTTGCGAAAGGCTGTTGGGAAGGACAGCGCAAGCACGCGTTCAGGGCTCGGCGCACGTGCCATCTAGAGCGACGACATCCGCCTCTTACTCACACCGAGATCCCTCGCAGCAGCTCTGCGAACCATGGGCGTATCATCGTTGCAGAGCGCCGCAAACATTTTTCTCAAATCCTCTTGCGTGCTGGCCACATCTCCGCCCACTTTGGGGTACACGGCCGCAAAGAGGCTCGTGGCGCTCGTGCGGCTGGTGAACCAATCACCTCCGCTCAGACGCCTCAGTAGGGGAAGGTAGTGCTCGTCAATTTGCGCCGGTGTGAGGAGGGCAGCCAGCTTCGTGATGCTTTCGGAAGCCTAAGGTGTGCAGCACTACAAATGTCAGTCCACAGATCAGGCCTCCTGACTCTGAATCCTTTCACCCACGCACCTTCTCGCGAACGACGGTCTCCTCCACCGCGGCCAAGTTCTCCAGGGGTCCAAGAAGCAAGTGCGCGTAAGGTGGTCCTCCCAGGTGCTCAGCAAAGCTTGGCCCAAGCTCCTCCGCGAGGGCGAGCAGGACCTCATCCTCGTCATCCAGGCTGTCTTGCAAGAAGGGCACCAGCTCATCTCGAGCACGCTGAGGACCGAGAGCCAAGGCTATGGTGGAGATCCGATGAATCGCATTGAGACGCAACGTCACATCATCGCTCTTTAGCTCATCTATCAAGATGGCGATGGGGTAAAGGGACTCGTCTGACTCCATCGTGTAATGTTGAAAAGCACTTTTCAGAGTCGAATCGATAGGTCGAGAGTTCGTTCCTCTCAATGCTGGAGTGTGAGCAGGTGCTGAAAGCTCTTCCGAGCTTGTATGCGTCACAAAGGTACTGTATCAGCTCCTTGATGGACCCTGCTGTCGAAGAAGGCGGATGGAGAGTGGGTCTGTCTCGTAGTTGAGGGATGTTTTGATCTACGTGAGACACAGCGCTGGCAGAAGCAGCACAGTAGCATACGCTTTGATCTCTGCAAAGAACTTCTCGATGGACTGTTGTGAATATCGAGGAAGCTTCTACGAGTAGATGGAGGTGGTCGGGTGTACACGCTGCTGTGAGCAGATCGAGCTTCAAGCCGAATCTCGAACGCTGCATCACTCAAACTCGTGACTCCACGGCCATGGCGCGTGACTGCATGGGCGATGGATGGCCTCTGCGCTGCCCGGCTGGGTGCCCGCTTGCCCGCTTGCCTGCTTGCCTGCCGCTGCCAACCTGCCAACCTGCCCGCCTAGCCCGGCGCTTCTCCTTGCGTTGCTTGACGCGCGCGTCAACAACATGCGCAAATTAAGCGGCACGTCCGCGCTCAATGGCTCAGGTTGGAGTCAGGCGTCAGCAGCAGCAGCATCTATACGCTGCAGCAGGGAGCCAGCAGCGCCATCCATGCACGCCACGCGGGCTGTGCCCCATGTTGCGCGCCTGCGACACCTTGCAGCAGCAGGGTTTTCCATCGGACCATCAGTCAGTCGCCCGCGCGCGCCGCCCCGCCGCGCGTTATTGTGGCTGTATTCCTTGCGTATATAGGTGCTTCAATCAAATAATGAATCAGCGCTTTGCACAGATCCTCTCACTCTTGACTCATCAGTCACGAATGCCGCGGTTATCTGCCAACATCAGAGTCCCACTTGTCAATGTGAATGGTACTACTGCAACTTGAGTGACCTCACGAGGTCTGAGCACACCTCGTTAGCCATTTGGATTGGAAGGCTTAGCGGCCCGGAGAGCGCCTGAGCCGACGATCAAGACGCCGCCAAAGTTCGACCCAAAACTTGACGCAAGACTCACAAGACTTTGAGGGTGCTGGCAGTTCAGATCACGTGATACCAGTAACACGTGACTTAAATCCTGGTTGATGGTCCCACCGATCTTGAATCGCGCGTCGGCGCGTGAGTCCACCGCCCTCGGCGTCATCATGGCGGAAGCCTCGGGCTTTCGAGCGTGGGGTGGGGTAAGGCTAGGATGGCCGGCCGGTGGGTGATGAAGTCGTGAGTGTGAGTCGTGAGTGTGAGTTGCGAGTCGCGAGTCGCGGCAGCCGGTTCTCGGACACGCTCTCACCGGCGTGTGGGACACTCGATCGATCGATGCTTATGGTTGCGCTTGCACAGTTGCGCAGTCGCGGGCGGGTATTCACATTCACTGATTCGTGATTCAGTAGTGACTGGAAGAGGATGAGGAGGGTGGCAAGTGCTCGGATCGTCACGCTGATGAGTGAGTGAGTAGGCGACGCTTGACTTGCTTCATCTCCCTCATACCATCGCTGAGTGGCACAGTTCTTCATTGCACACAGCCATCCTTTTCTCTTCACCCTTCAACAACAGCGCACGTTGATCGACCATGTCGGACATCCAAGCACGGTCCAGCCGGATCCTCTCCCACCTCAACAAGGATCACAAGGATTCCTTGCGAGCCATTGTCGCCAAAGCCGAAGGATCGGTCATCTTGCCATACGACGTCAAGGCCACATCCATCGATGCCAAGGGCTTCACAGCAGAGTATTACATCCATCAATCGCTCGGCAGCAAGCCTCGTCGTCAAGTCGTAAAGGTGGACTTTCCCAAGCCTTTGGAAAAGGCGGATGAAGCGAGACACGTCTTTGTCAAGCTCAGTGATGAGGCATCTGGGCTCTGGGTGAGTGAAGGGAGGAGCAGCGAGCTGACCATTGATGGTAAAAGCGCCTGAATTTAGTCAAGCTGAGTCGAGGTGCATGCAGGCTGACTGAGGACCAAGCCTTTGACTACGCACACACAGTACCCAGTCCGATTCTCCGCTCATCCTCTGCTACCGGGAGCTGCACTGATCGCAAGTCTGCTCTACCTAGCATCCAAAGCCTACGACATTCCCGCCGCTCAGATCACCTTTTTGCCCATCCTGCAAAAGTATCCAGACGCTCCGGAAATCGCAGAAAAGATCTTCAAGACTCTGGCTGGCGTGCACACCGTCGAAGCGGTGCTCATGCTACTGTACGTGCTCAGAAAGGGCGGCAGTCTTGCTGTTGCTGTGAGTGATTTCGACAGGCGTTGCTTTTGAGGATTTGCATTGACGATGTAGCTCACCATTCTGCTCGCGCGAACGATTTGCAGATCAAGTGGGCCGTTCAACAACTCTTCGTCGGCTTCCCCAACTTCTTCGGATTCCAGAGTGAGTTTAGCCATCAAGTTAAAGGCTTTCAAATAAAGCAGAGATGTGCTCAATGTTCTGACCTGCACCACACCCAGAGATCAACCCTACTGGCCCGAAGGACAAGAACCCTGCGAAGCTCTTGTAATGTCCCATCTCGCATCTCGAGTTATTGTCTGCTCCTCTAGCAATGCATGCCTGCGCAGCTGTGGTGTACAATGTGAGGGTACAAATACACGTTCGGAAAGAGTGGTCGAACAGAGGTTACAGATTTCGCGCACTCTTCTGAGCGCCCGGTTCAGCGCTGGTTTAGAAGCCGGCAAGCCAGCGCTTGTATGCGCGGAGCTTGTTCTCGCTAGCAGGAAGGGAGGCAGCTCCGCTTTTCAACATGGAGGCGGTAGTAGCATAAGCGGCTAGGGCAGGCTCCACGCTCTGCAAGAGCTCCTCGTCGGAGGCGTGATATCCGAGCGCGTTGGACGCGTGCCCATTTGCTGCTTCACTGCACGTCCTGATGCTCGAGAAGCGCGCGACGGCTTCAGTATCGCCGTTGGCCAATTGCGCTTGAGCCACATAGATTTCTGCGTCTTCGTCGGCGATGCGAGTCGAAGGACTGGCAGCAAGATCACAAAGCTCGCGATATTGCTCTAGCCAATTCGCGTACTCGTTCGCCTCGTCTGCCGGTACCTCGGGTGCGATCAGAGCCGAAACGAGGGTTCGAAGTGCCGTAGCTGATGGTGTGGCGCCGAGGACGGCCTGAGATTGTGGATCTCCCCAGATTGGCCAAGCATCTTTCTCCGAGATCGTAAGAGCTTCCTTGGACTCGCTCGTCGAGGCGTGCCCCCAGCCAGTGCCACCAGCTCCTCGAGCACCTGATCGTCGCCCTTTCATTCTCGAGGCCTTTTGAGAGGTGCTGGAGCTCGCATGGTCACCTCTATTCAGACTCATCCATCGTCTCACCCCACCCATGAGGGCCCGCGGCTGCGAATCTGCTGCTATCCCAGACGTCGAGAGCTGACTTGCGCGGTCGGTCCGCGCAGGCGAAGCAGGAACAGTGGTGCCTGAACCGATGCGAGCAGTGAACGGGCTGATCAACGTGAAAGAGGAATCGTTTTCCATCAAAGGAACAGCAGACCGAAGCGCAGACTGAGTGTCCGCGAGCGAACCAAGGCTGACGCTCCTGTTGCTCGTCGAGTTTGTGGAACTCTTTCGTCCGTGTCCCGACGCACCCTGAGCAAACCTAGAAGCCTGAACGTACGCTGCCGTCGAAGGGATGTTTGAACCTGATACGAGGCTTTGATTCACGGCAGTCATCTTGAATGCGTAGTGCCGCAGTAGATCGGTGAAAAGGCTGGGTCTATAGTACTCTGCCCAGAAGCCAAGGTCCGAAGTGGCCACCTCAGCAAGCCGTCTTTCGTACTGTGCGAGTGACGCTCTTGGTTTGAGGTTCTGGGAAGTGTACCATTGCTGGTACGATCGTCTCGGAGGGCGTCGAGATAACGATTGAGGTATCGACGAAGCGGCCTTAGCAACCCTGCTGGTCTCCTCGTGCTCAGGTTCCACGCCCAAGAAAAGGTTGATTGCAGCTTGCTTATCCGCGTCAGCAAAAGAGTTGGCATAGTATCGTTTGAGTCCCTCGAGCATATCTCGCGAGTGTGAAGTCCATTGGTTAAGTTTTCGATACGTCTCCATGGTGTTGACCAGGTGACTGCCTCCATATTGAAGGGCGATTGTATCACCCAAGTCGTGATACATCTCCGTCAGCATGTCCACCGCATCGCTGTCGAAAGGTAGACTTGGGTGGTCCAGTAAGCCAAGTGCATGGAGCTGGTGACCGAGCGCCGCTTTGCCAATGACGAACTGCGCTGCATTCGTGCGATCGAGACAGTCAACGCAGTTCACTCTCGCTACTCCATGCTGCAGCAACAGACTTTCTCTCCTGGGTCCGGCAGAGTCGAGCCCTCTTCCTGCTCCAACTTCAAAAGCATAAGGCTCCGGTCCAGAGTGGAAGAATCTTGTGCTTTCAACAGTGTCCTCCGCGATGTCCTCGAGCACCCCAATGACATCTTGATCCTGGCTCTTGCTCGCGCGGCTCATGTCCCATGCGATGTACTTGATCTGCTTATCATCTGGCAAGAATTGGTTCAGGTACGAGACACATTCGCTGAAAGCTTGCAGCAGCTTCATTTCTCGTGGCTGTTTCTCTTTGGACTTGATTAGGTTGAGTACGATGAGCGGAAACCCGTACCGGCGCAGCATGTCGTCAAAGTGCAGCGCTGCAGAGCTGAAATATGGGTCTACGACCGAGATCTCGATTGGAGGTCTAGGAGACATGTTCGTCGAATCTTGCGTCCAATAGATGGGAATGCTGCCTCGATGCATGACGTAGGAGGTGAATCTCGGATTTGCACCCCACGTCCCCTTGCTGTGATTGGCGTCCGAAGCTTTGGGAGCGTAGAATGGCGTAGTGAGGCCTTCCGCGACAATTTGCTCGGTCTCGACATCATTTGCAACGTGTCCATGCTCGTCGGTACCCCTCTTGAGGAATCTAGCTCCAGCAAAGTGCCTTGACCTGCGGGCAAGAAGTGTGATGTGTATGGTTCGGTTGATGACGCCCAACTTGGCCTGTTCAACAAAGCCATACACCAAAGGCAAGACCCATTCAGCAGCTGCCGCATCCGCATCCTCCTCCGCGCGCGGTATTTGCGCACTCGGTCCCGCACTGCGAGATGGGAGGTGAATGGACCTTCCAAAAGCGGGCAAGAGCAAATGATGATTCCAGACGAACTTTTCATTGTGACCCCACGCAGTTGTCGAAGGGAGTCCGGCTCCGCCCACCTCCGCCTTGACGTCTCTGATCCCCGTCAAGTTATCCTGCAAAGTCTTCGTTAGATCGTAGGTGTAGGAAAAGTAAAAGTTCTTGGTGAGGTCGACTTGCTTGAAAGTGTGGATCAGACGGGCTTCTTCCGCATCTTTCGCCTTGGACCTCCCAGGCAGATTAGCAAGAACACTTGCATGGCAGACGGAGATCATCTTGTAGTCATCTACATGATAGACGTAGTGACCCCCAATGAGCGCCACTACGGACCGAGCCGAGATGAGCACCATGTGATAACCCATCGTGAAACGTATGAAACCCACAATCCCATAGAACCTTCCCACCTCCTTCAGACCGCCAGAAGAGCGGTTGCCCTCATTGATCATATCCAACAATTCCGTCACTTGCTGCCGCGAGTACACGACTCGGTCAGACGTGATGTTGAGCTCCCATCTTTGATCAGGAGGAGGAGCAGAGACACCGGGGTTCTGCGACTGATCTTGCTGCACCTGAGGTTGAGAAGAGCTGCTTGGCATCCCGCTGCCTCCTTCTTTGGAGGCTGACGCAGGGTCGTCTGATGCAGCGCTTCGCTCTCTATTCTTCGAAGAGGGAGCCGTCCGATCGATCTTGAGTATGCGAAAGCGTGTCTGAGAAGTATTGAACGCGACCAGGTAAAATCGCTGCCGTACATTACCCAGGCACACACGGGGGGGCTCGATGTTAGCAAAGCCTTCTGCATGCTAATTTGGGGTAAAGTACAGACTTTCACTCACAGTTCTGGTCTCCCACAAGGTGAAGCGTTTGAGCTCTCCCATTCTGCCAGTCTCGTGCTGAGACTGGGGAGCTAGGCCAGCACTCAATTTCTTGTTCTGCTCTGCTCGACTCTGAGGCACGGCAGGAGAAGTTGCAGCTCTCTTGACCGCAGGCGGAGATTCGTTCGGTCTTGCACTGGTGGGTATTCCAAGCCCTATGAGAGCATAAGCAGCGCCCGTATCGGATGGCAGCTCAGACTCTCGCAGTTTGGGAGTCGATGCGGGCTCAGTGGGTGAGGCTGGTGCTGACACCGTTGTGGGTGCTCTTTCCGAGATGGCCTGTACCTGTTCGACCTCGTGATCAGGATGAGACAGTGGAGCCTGCATCGCGCCTAGCAGGTCAGGCTGACTAGCACTTCGAGCAGCGTCTCGCCCGGTGGAGGCATCCTGCTCTGTGCCACTGTACTGAACGTTCCCCACCTGTGCCTTGCCGCCGTGAGCGCTTACTGCTTCAAGTTCGGTCATAGCGCACTTATCAGCATGATCTTCCCTAGCAGAGCAAAATTGTGAGAAGTGCTGATCACAAGCGTGTGACCTCGTCGCACGGCTTCACGTTCAGCTGGCCGTGTGCGTTTTGAGTGCTCCTCAGTTGCTGGATGAGCGGGCGCTGAGCTCCAATCGACCAGTCAAGGCTCGTCTGCGACCGACCTCACTCTGCCTTAGCTCTCAAAGTGCTTATTAGTGAAGGGGGTTGGTTGTGTTGATTCATCAGAGGTCGTGAAGATGGTGAACGCAAAGTTGGAACAGGATGGTCGTTCATCCATTCGTGATTCGTGACTCAAGACTCACGACTGACATTCACATTCAGATTGATGAGGCTCATGCATGTGTATAAGCGCGCAGTCCCACGCCCGCACCGCCTCGACCGCTCGACGCGTATCCCCACCGGTCTCAGCAAAGCAACACCATCCAGCATCGCCGGCCCTTGTATCGAGCTGCGCTTGCTCCACTCATCTTTTTTCTCCTTGAAGTTTGGAAGCTTACCCGGCCGTCATCACCACTTTCGCATCTTCTGACGCATACATCTCAAGCGGCGCCTCTGACACTCGAACCACTCAGTGTGATCCTTCGATATGGACCTGCGCCCACCAAGTCGAGAAGGTCTGGCCCGAGGAGCGACCCGATCCGCAAGTCGAGCCGCGCCTTCTTCCACCCTACCACGGCCGTCGAGCGCAAGTAGGGGCTCCACCGCTGCAGGCAATGTTGGTGCTGCTTCCCGCTTCGGCTTCTCTGGTGCAGGTGGTGCTCTACCACCCGGCGGCGCGGGCAGAGTGACCAGATCGGGAGGTCTGTCTTCCAAGAGGGACGCGGAGAGCGCTGGATTAGAAGATGCAGCTGGTGAGTGCATCAAGGAGTCTTCACTGAGACTGTTTCAGAGACATAACAGATCCTTCATGTGATGCTGTGGACAGGTCCGAGTCGAAAACCGGCGGCCGCTCGCACTTCGGTGCTCAGATCTTCAGTGTCCGCATCCAACAATCCTTTAAGTGCCTCCACAGGTCCTTCTTCGAGCATTCCTCCATCCCCTGCCAAAATCCTCGAGTCAGAAATAGTCAAAACGGAGCTGGAAAGGCAGAGGCTGCTGCACAATCAGTCTTACGAGAAGCTTGAAGCGCTCTTTGTAGAAAAGGATCTGGAGGTGCAAAAGCTTCAAAGGGAAAAGGTGGAGATCTTCAGGAATTGGGAGGATCAGGTGGAGGAGCATAAAGGCAAAGAGAGCGCTTGGAAAGAGACCAAGGTGAGCATCGGTGTGAGCTCTTTCGATACGCACGCCGACACCTTATACTGTCTGGCAGGCGAGATTGGAGCAGGAAGTCTCGACGTCGAGAAAGAGCGGGACGGCCGCGTCGAATGACCTCGCGCTGCTGCAGACGAGGCACGATAGCCTTGCGCAGCAATCAAGGACAGAGGTGTCCCAGCTGAAGCAGAGACTCATCGCGGCTGAAGGGGAAAATGCAGAGGCGAAAGAGCTCTGGAAACTGGAAAGAGCGGAGAAGGAACGGCTTACGCAAGAGTGGCAGAAGGAAAAGGAAGCGTTGGTCCGTGGAAAGCAAGCGGAAGCGACGAATCGAGGAGAGGATCGAGGATTGGCTGATGAGCTGCACAAACAAGTCAGCCACGTCAGACAGCTGGAGTCCACTAATTTGCACTTGGAAAACGAAAACAAGAGGTTCAGGAGCAATCAAGCTTCCATCGAGGTGCTGCGTGAGGAGAAGCGTGCGCTGGAAGGACGTCTTGCTAGGTTGCAAGACACGGACAAACGCCTCGCCGAAGCGGAAGTGCGAGTGATGCAGCTCGAAGATGAGAAGGAGAATTGGTAAGTGCGAAGGCTTCGAACACGCGCTACTTGTGCTGACAGAGATGGAGTCGCCTTCAACTTTCAGGTCGAAAGAGCTCAAAGAAGGTTCTGTCGAAGCATACACGAAGGCATACATGCTAGCGAGCGATGCGACGCCCAGCTCGAGTTTGCCCACGATCGATGCCCCGCCATCCCTCACACCTTCTAACTTTTCAGACTTTATCGCGACGCTCCGAGGCTCATGCGAAGGATTCAAGCAGAGACTCGTTCATGTCCTGTCAAAGTTTGAAGCGGCTCAAATCACTTCCTTGGAAGCTCAGAAAGAGGCGGAAAGCTTGAGAGGGGATTTTGAGAGACTCAGGGAAGAAAAGGCTGCTCTCAGCTTGGCCAAGCTGCGCGCCGAAAAGATGGAGCAGAGTGCTCAGGAGGAAGTGAAGCGTCACAAGGCTATCTTTGTGAGTGTAGATCAGCAAATGATCTTTGCTATCTACCTAATTCATCAACGAAATTCATCGCCTCTCTCTACTTTGATCTGCAGGACACGTATGAGATGGAAGCTGCCAATCACTCGGCTACGTACGACCGTGGCAACGCTGAGCTCGTGTCGGAGCTCGAGGCGGCTGTGCAAAGACTTCAGACGGAATGCAGCGAGCTCAGTGCTGAGCTTGAAGCAGCTAGAGCACAGGGTCTTGCTGCATCCAGTCGAGCTGTTCCCGAAGACAGCAAAGAGCGCGAGCTGGCTCAAGCGCAACTGCAGCAAGTGCGCCAAGGTGAGTCCTTGTCCGGCTTTCCGGCGTGCGGTGAGCGTCGTCAACTCATACAAGCGACAACCATGGGGAAAATGCAGAATTGGAGCAAGGACAAGCGGCATTCAGTCAGCTTGAGAAGGAGTGCGAACGTCTGGGCAAGGAGAACGATGATATTTGGAGACGTTACATGGGAGGAGAACATGCCAAGACGCTTCGAGTGCTCGAAATGCCAGCTAATCCAGCTGCTCAGAAGATGGACTTGAGTCGCAAACGGATCGAAGCGCTGCAGAGCGAGAACGAGAAGCTGCTGGGCCGCGTGGCGCAGTTAGAGCGGCTCGAAGGTAACAGTGCGCAGCAGGGCGATGCTGCTTCTGTTACGGCAGCTGAGACGATGACGATTGTCAAGGAGCTCAAGTCATCTATCGAGGCCAAGGATAAAGCTCTACTTCGATTGCGTCAGGTCTGTAGCACGAACAGCATGCTATCGCAGCTTCGTGAAGCGCTCAAAGACTGACAGTCACCTTGTGCGCGCACTCGCAGACCTTCAGCGCCAAAGCGCGAGAGTATCGACAAGTTTTCGAAGCGCTCTTCGGGTACAAGTGCAAATGGGAGATGGACGGCCGGGTCAAGTTGACTTCCAGCTTTGCAAGGTCTAAACACGGAACGACTTTGATCTTTAGATCGGAGGCTAACAATGTAGGCGAGATGAAGGTGACGGGCGAAGCGCTGAGAGGCATGGCCGATGTGGATAGCTTGAGGAGGTATTGGCTGGAGGGGCAGTATAATAGCGTGCCGTGCTTCTTGGCAGCGCTCAACATTTCGTGAGTATGCGGTGACACTTGCGCGATGCATACATTATTGGTTGAGCTTACACGGCATGGCTGGTGGCAGACTTTTCGAAAACACCACGCGCGCGCAACTTGGCGGATGGGCGCCTGATCCGGCAGAAGCTCAAGAGGAGGAGGAATCATGAGTGAAAGACTAGTTGCACAACAATAGTGGAATTACATATCGGGTTCAAGAATGTCTTGCCCACTTTAGCCTTCAGTGCCTGACAGGAAGCGTAAAACGAGGTCTCGCCATGCACAGCTGTGGCCAGGGAGATCGAGGCATCTATCTCGATCTTGAATTCACGTGATTGCGACTGAAGCAACTGCCAGACTGGGTCACCAACACCACTCGTGCATGGCTGTATCAGAAGCTCCTCAAGCATAAGAGTCGCCGCGGGACTTATTAGAGAGGTCAATAAGCTGCAAGAGCCATGCAAGAGCAGCTGCGCCCGGCATGCGCTGCCATATGCATCACTTCTTTCAGAGTCATGTGAGTCATGTCTCACTCTGGCTGCGTCTGCATCGAATGCGTCCTCAATCACGCATGCTGACGATTGCCATGGCAGCAGGTCAAAGCATCAGGTCAAAGCAGGTCAAGAGCGCATATGGTGTTATATTGTGATCGCCATCTGCACGATAACGTGTGCATCTGCGCGTTGATGAAGACTGTCTCTCACGGAACAAATGAGTCGAGGACCATATATGCAACACAACGCCACTCGAGTCCATCATCTCGACTGCCATATATATATTTGATTGGTCTGCAAGTCAAGAGTCAAAAGTGTAAATAAGTGCTATAGGTCAGAAAGACAAACCGCTATAGGTCAGTCTGAAACAAATGTGGCGAGTCATGCTGCATGCACCCACGACTCGAGACGGACTACATACATGCTGCTGCTCTGCCTGAAGCCGCGCGCCTGGGATGGGTTACTTTGTCGTCAAAAGGTAAATTTGAGCAGACGGCTGCCGCGTGGTATTTTCGTGCTGATTTGCCTCACGTACATTCAAAATTCACCATTGACATTCAAGATTCTTGATTCACGATCTTGGTCAAGCATCTTGCACAATCATCGGAATTCTGGATAAGAGATTCATCATCAATGCCAAGATACTCTGCATGCAGATCACTATGCACGCACGACCAGAGCTTGCACAACAAACGAATATACAATCTCAATGGCGAAGGTAGCAATCAAGATTTTTGATTCTGAATCGTATTCAAGATTCTTGGGTACCGTTGGCGTCTCCGTTCAGCATCGCACGTACGCTCCCCAATCAAATCTGATGCGCTCTTACGTCCCTGGTCGACTTGGAACGCGCCAGGCTTGATAAGCTGTTCATCTTTTGATCCACGCATCCTGAAAGGCTAACCGCACGTGGTTGAGCGTTGGGACTGCCTCCGGGTCCAGCGAGCTTTCTCGCAGCTCGACTCTTGCTCCCCAATTCCAACGACTATCCAGCCCGACCCTTGCCCTCACCCATATTGAACCCTGTGCATAGGGAAACCGAATCAGCTGGCATTCACGAGTAGTACATGAAGGCGATCGATCATGAAGCACGAGGAGTACGAAGTCTACGTGGTGGTCGATGAATGTCCCTTAGAAGAGTTCAACGTGGACAAGAAGTACGACGCTGCCAGCAATACTTGGACGTACACTGGCGAGATTGCCTATACACACAACAAGAATTTTGAGTTCCAGATGCTTTACACTGCGCAAAAGCAGGGTCATGGCGTGGTGTATCACGCGCATGTCGATGGTCAAGCGGCAGATGAACTCCTCGCTATAGCGCAATTCGATAGATGGAAGCGCATCGAAGGATTTCGGCAGTCCGGCTCCATACGACCTTTCCGTTGGACTCGTCTCGCACGAAGACAAGGTGAGCGTGTGGCACTGCAGCAGTCCGTCAAAGTACGACGGTTCGCGCATCAGCTCACTGCCGACTATCTTGCCCTACCCAATTTTAGACACGCCAGTCTCTCCAGACCCGGAGACTCCGTCGGATGTAGGCACGTTATCCGTGCTGCTAGAACCCCTCAGCGCGATTGCGTCTCCACAGGCAAGCCGTTCACCGTGTATTCGGACAAGCCGTTCAACCCCGCTAGTCGCAGCCCCTCCTCCAAAGCCATCAAACCTGCTCTTGTGACTTGCGATGACCCCAAACCATCATACTGCATCGAGGCCTCTAGCTGTCCTGATCCATCACGACCTCGTGTGGTGATGAGATGGACATACATGCTCAGAGATCTGATCGTGGACAAGCGCCTACAGGGCTTGCACACTGCCGGAGTAGGTGGCTTTCGCATTGCGAGCCAAGCCAGAGTGCTCTCAAGGGCTGACGCACAAACTCGACTGTACGTCTGCCTGTTGCCGAGCATCCTAGCAAAAACGCAAGCGGGACATCAATGACGTAAGTGTGCGGCCCGGTTCAGACAATCGGGTAGGCTATCTTTCAATTCACTCATGCTACCCCCTTCGCTCTGTAGGAAACCGAGCGCTTGCAAGCCAGACTTCTACAACTCAAGCAAGAGCTCGAAGAGCTCGAGCCTTCGGGATCCCGCGTCAAAAAAGAGAAGAATACTGGGAACCTTTCTCGAGCCAGCACTTCGAGCATTCAAAGTGTCCCACCCCCAGAGCGTACCGGCGAGCGGTTGTCAATCGATCTGACTGGAGGCGACGAAGAAGACTGAAAACGGTCGTTGACATTGGGGGACTGCTGAATTGTCGAAACCAATACCTGAAGCACTTGGTCGCAAGACAAAGTAGCCTCAAGGGATCTCTGAGACTATAGATAGAGAGGAAGCGCAATTGCGAGCTGCCAGTAAGGATACTCTGCCACCGCAACGCAGAGTGCTCATCGATGTTCGGTATCCTCGAGTCAAATCTTGCCTTTTCGCCATGTGTCTCGGCGCCCAAAACTTCTACTAGCTTCTAAGCGGCTCTCCGTCGCGCACACAGCTGCTCAAATGTCGCCGACCCCCCACAACAAGTCGGTCCCTTTAGTCCGACCCTAATCCATCACAGCTCTGCCCAGGACGGGGGACTTCAGCACATCGGTGCAACGCAGCACGCTCCGAGCCATCCATGCGCTTGACTCTCTCAAGCATCTTTCTCGATCAAAGTATGCTCTTGGTGATTTCGCTCCCGTGCACTTGTCTTTCTCTCCATGTCATACAACGACTCCGCTTCTGAGTGATGAGATCAAGAAGAGAGCTTCATTGAATGTGTATGCGCCTTCAATCGATGTTACTTCTGACTCAAGAACGAAGCTGCATGCTGTTCTATACGGTGTAGGAAGGGGCTCGATGTGATCACGTGGCGGTCCTGCGAGCGTGGTTTCTCGTGTAGGCGCCTCCCCGCACTCACGACTCATGCATGCAGCAGCAGCTAAGGGAAAACGTGAATTAAGCGCGCGCGCATGAACACGACGCGCCGCGGGACGTGGGCGTACTCGTGACTTTGGACTGATAAGCTCAAGACTTGTGCATGTTACTTACACCGCACGACCCTCACATCCACACACATAAATTCATCCACGCACAGAATTCCATCCACACACATAGACCCATCCACGCACACAAGTGCACCCACACACATAGACACATCCACACAAAAATCCATCCATCAGCCAAGAGAATCCATCCGCCCTCTTCTGTCTCCTTATTTGAACAGCTTGTACACAAGATCTGGCACTCGTGGGCCGTGAAAGGCTCTGAGTATAGGAAGCTCTCCCTTTGCGCCCTGCAGAGTGGCCAGGTGACTCGCACACGCCGTGCATAACCCATCCTGCGTCAGTCAGCATCATGAAGTACGAAGAGCATCAAGCGAGTGTGATGGTGGATGGGAAGGCGCTGGAAGAGTTCAATGTGGAGCATACCTATGATAAGAACACAAATACGCACACGTGCACTGCCGAGATCGCTTACACTCACAATGCGAACTTCAGCGTACGCCAAACCTATTTTCGGAAAAGGAAGGGCGAGGCTGTCACTGTGAATTTGCGTGTCGATGGCCAGTTTGCGAACAACTACATCTGCATCGGAAAATCAGACCAAGATGAAAAGTTCCAGGGGTCGTTCAAGGGATTTCGTACCGCCAATCATGGTTACAAGCCGTTCAGGTGGTCTCGCTTGGCACACCGAGCGGGTGAGCACTTTCTGCGAGAGCCGCTGTCTAGCGGCATTGCTGAGTGATTGGCTCATTCTGCACCACATTCCTCGTTATTTCTCAGATATTGATGACGAAAAGTCCTCGACATCGTCACTTCCCCCCGAAGCAGGGACCATCAAACTCCACATCGACCCGCGAAAAAATGTCAAGGAGCAACCGCTAAACGCAAATACCTCCGACGGCCCACTGAATGCGAATCGCCTACGACCTTCCAAGGGCATGATCAAACCGGCGCTTGTCGTAGCCGATGCAGAAGTCGCGCAGAAACCTCCGACATGCTCTTGCTCGAGCGACCACGACAAATCTCGCCCTGTCGTCATCATGATTTGGAAGTACATGTTACGTGATCTCATAGTCGATCGATCGCAAGGCAGTCCATCAGCAACATTGGGCGCTCCCTCAAGCTCATCGGCCTCCAACTCCACAGGAAGCAATGCTCAGGTACGTGGCACCTCAAGGGCACAAGCCGTCGAGTAGCTCCGTCGTCTTTCGGTTGACCTCGCCCTTCTTGCATGCTGGCGCTCTATCAGTCTCCGGCCAAGCGCAAACGCGAACTGGATGAGGTAAGCATGGCAGCGAGGTTCAGGAAGAGAGAAGCCTCACTTACCTCTCTTTTGTGCACTATTCTCTATCTCTAGGAAGCTGAACAGCTTCAAAGCCGCTGGGCAGCCATCAAGCAAGAGCGTTTACAGCTGCGCGAGACTACTGCTAATGTGAAGCCAGAGCCCAAAGACCGCGTGCGTTCCAGAGCGGGTAGCAACGCCAGCGTGCAGAGCGTTCCGGCACCAGTCAGAGAGCGCACTGGCCAAAGCATCTCCATTGATCTTACCGAGCTTGACGACGATGACGAGTGAAAGTACCCGAAGATTTCAGCTGTCCACTCGGCCTGAAGCCGATACGTGAGCGAATTTGACTTCGTCAGTAGCAGCGGGTCTGATGCTAACGATTGCATTCTCATCCTGCTATCACACCACGTGCATTTTGAAGTTCGATACGGCTCAACGAGTTGCGTCATGGTCTGAAGCAGTTCTCATCGTCGTCACCAAGAATGTCCTCCCAGCAATTTTCCCCAATGTCCTCAAACATCGATCAATCAGCAACTCAACACCTCACTTCGGCCCAGCCACAATTCACATTCTCTCTTCCCATCATCAGTCACCTTTTGTCAACCAGAGTCGTGCTAGTCGGGCCGCCAATTACATTCGCTTTCAAGTCCAAATTCTCATTTCGTAACGTGATCTGCCGGGTACAGCTCGTGACACTTAGAAGGGGACAATTGGGACGCTGAAAAGAGTGCCGTGCTTTGGGCGCCGATTCGACGAGAGAGCAGGTGACGCGCGGACATTTACTCAGGCAGATACAGATGCGTTGGCGTTGCTGCTTGGTTTGACGCCTCTGAATTTCCGAACCACCTTTGCCAGTCTTCCCTCCTTCCAAGCGGCATAGCCAAGATAAGCGGTGATGGCGAGCCAATAGAACACATAAGCCAGTACCGAGCCGATTGTTGCAGTGTTGTTCCAACCGACCAGACTGTTGAGGATACCCCACCCACCGGAAGAAGTCGTGTCTTCAGGGTTGCAGCAGTCCAGATGCCAGACGTAGTCCTTGTAGTAGTATGAACCTGGACCGCTACCTGATTCGGCTGCTGCGTCACCTACCAGCTTGACGTAGCGGTAGAATTGGAGGTAGTAGACTGCTCGGGATGCCATACCTGCTGCGATGATGAGGAGGGCGACGGTGGAGAGGATCAAAAAGCTGGGTGGGAAACATGGGTTCAGCGTGGGTGCGCTAGAGCAATGAACATTGGCCCCGTGGGGAGACTCACAACCGGACTTGTTTGCCTACGGAACCAGCGCGGAATACGATGGCGCCTACCAGTAGACCTGCTGCGATACCTACAACAGCAGGCAGCGGGATGCTAGTGGCCGGCAGACCAAGAGAAACGCCTCCTATGAAGACGACACCTTCAAGGCCCTCTCTTAATGTGGTGACTAGAGGGATGAAGAAGAGAGCCAGGGCGCCCTTCTTGCCTTGGCGAAGTGGTTGAAGCGCGGATTTGAACTTGGTCGCAAAGCCCTTGCTGCGATGCTGAGAGTCATCGACGGATTGTCCGGATACTTGAGGCAAGGTGGAAATCTCTTGAGGTTGCTCCAAATTCTTTTCGGCCTCACTAGCGGGGGATTTGCCCTCCGATTCCTCCTCGCTGCCAGCTCTTGGGCTCGATTGGCTACCTGCACCGTGCTTGTCCGCTCTCACATCCGCAAACGCGTTTCTCAGCTTGCGTCTCCACTTTGCTCTGGAACGATCTGCCCTCAGGATGGCTAGACTCATGGGAGTGATGAGAAGCACGGCGATAAGGTTGAATATGCCTTCCCACAGCTCTTCGGCTTTGCCATACAGATCGTTGGCTTGAGTGTAGAAGACGGCAAGGAAGGCGGCTCCGATGCAGAAAGCGATGAACAGACCGGAGAGGGCGCCGAGGATGACCTGCAGCAGGGAAGCAAGATGAGGTGGAATGCACCCCGAGCACAAAAGTCAGCTAGGTGGTCCGCAGGAGAGATGTGGGCGGTGAGCACGACTTACGATCCATCGCAGCTTCGTCACGAGTGCTTTGCTCTCGTCTTGCGACCTGCCCGTAGCATTTGCCGCATCGCTCTCTTCTCCATCCGAGCTCTTGTCATTGGCCTTGACCTTGGACTGTACGCGACCAGTGTTGACCAGCGTCTCCAACAGACCGCTGAGTATGCCGATGACCAGCGCCGCTTCGAGGGATTCTCTGAAAGCGATGAAGAAGATGGCAGGTGCGAAGACCTTGTTGCCGGTTGGTGACGACATTTTGCCTCTGCAAACGACGAAGAGGTGGGAATGTTGTTGGCCCAACACACGAGCAGAGCTGTTGATGGATGACGAGCGAGGTAAAGTTTGTCGCGACTCCTTGGATATTAAGATGCTGCTGGCGCGTGCTAGCTGAAGCTTCGAAGATGTGCAGCGCGCCGGGACTTAAGAAACGGCGATGAAAGTTGGAAGTGTCAAGGGCACAGGTCCGCTGCGAGAGCGCAAATTTCGCTCGCGGGGGGTTGCGAGCAACGAACCCAAAGACGAGGCTCGAGCTTGTTGATTGGTGTGCGCCCGCGCTGACGAGGGTATGCCGATCTAGCGCGCAGTCAAGTGGCCATGAGCCGAGAAGGTGGAGAAAAAAGTCAAGTCGCGTGATTATCAGCGAAATCAAAAGATCAGATGGTCGGTCGGTCGGTGGAGCTGAATGTTGTTCAGTCTCGGCGCGGTAGAATGCAGAGGCCCAATCGTGCAGATCAGCAGTAGTCGTGAGCAGTCGTGGGCAGCCGTGAGCAGTCGTGGGCAGTCGTGAGCAGCCCATCTCGTCTCCTTTTGTGGCTGATAAGAGGGTTTGTCATTGACCAGTGGAGATGAGATTGGCGGCGGATCGAAGCGCTTCTCGCCCCTCCTCCGCCGTTGTGAAGGTCTGGACCGCGGTAGGCAAAAGGAGTAAGAGAAAGCTGCGCTCTGCTTAGCGCAGCTCAGCAGAACACGACGAGCAGGATGAGAATGCGCTGCATGCACACCCACCTACACGATGTGGCATGCCTTTTGGTCCGCTTAAGCAAGCCGCCGGGCAAGATCGCTGCTGCTGCTGCTGCTGCTGCTGCTGCTGCTGCTGGGCTGCTGGTCCGCCCTCCCTGCCACAGATGCGCTGCACGTATAGCCCCCGACGGGGTTCCTGCGGCTGAAAGATGCATGGCAAAGTATAATAATATGTGCAGCGAGACCGTCGGAGTTGGATGCTCTCCATCAGATAAAGATCCAGCGGATTGCGGCGGACTCCAGAGCGGCAAAATTTCAATTCGATTGTAAAGTCGAGTAAGGGGTGGCATGGCGTGCACTCGACCTCTGTAGAGAGCCTTTCACGCACCCACGCACTCAGACATCACAGGCCGGACTGATGGTCGCAATGAAATCATATGTGTGCCGGGCACGAATTCTTGGTGACCCACGCGTTTGCGGGTGCGATACAAGCGCTACACGACGGTCATCTATCTATCCTTGTTTGCATAAAGCGGTTGAAAGTATCGTACACTTTGCTGGATCGAAATGGAATTGCAAGCAAGTCACGAGGCGCGTGTTTATGATCTCATGAAAAGGTGTCGAGGACGCAAAATGTCATCCCGCGCAAATGCCGGAACAGCCACCTCGGCAGCCCCAGCAGGACCAAGGTTGAGCTCCGACCTGTCTAAGGAGAAGCGTAACGATGCTAGCTGCTCCTTCGCCCAGCACAAAGCCGGCGCTCAGGACGAGCAAGAAGACTGGTGGAAGGTCGAAAGGTGAAGGTGCTTTGCCACCCCTTTTCTGCGCTTGTCGACGTTGATACCAGATGGATAGCAGACCACCCAGAAGTCGCGCTAGGGTGAAATTTGGCTGTCGGATCAAATGTACAACATGGTCAGCTATTGCATCAACGGGCCGAGCTTGCGCCACTCACTGTGTTCAGACCCAGACCAAGCGCAAAGGCTATACCGTTGGGAAGCCAAGCGACGATGGTCTCCCAGCGAGGCGGAAGCGGGGAGCGTGAGCGCCCCTGCAGTGCTCGTCTATATTCTCGCGCGTTTTGCCTTGCATTCACGACCGTCTTGAGGGCGCCAGTGGTGGCAAAGACAGCCGCAGTCGCAATCATGAATTCCTTGCTACGCGCAGGTAGTTGTCCACCATCATTGACGAGCCTTGCAAAATTGAGCCACAACCTAGCAGCTGGAGCTGGCATTTCGGGTCCTGGAATTGCGTACGAGGATTCGTACGCTTTGTATCCTATCGAAGACACGACTAGACCCACTGATCCGCCCACCAATTGTCCGACGAACTGCCCTCGAGGACTCGCACGAAGCAAATGCCCAGTCTTGAAGTCTTGCATCAGCTCGCCAGCATGCATCGCACTACCTTCGGCCAGCGCTCCGCCAACTAGGTTGGCTAGCACATGGTTGGGCGCGACGAAGGCAAACACCAGCTGGCTGAGCTGCAGATTTAGCGTGGCGTCAGCCGTACTTGGATGCGTGGGAGTTCGACAGTCGAGCGACAAGCCAAAATTCGATGCTCACCTTGCCTAGCGCGCTGACGGGGTTCAAATCTACAGTGCCCAAGGAGCGCACTGCCAAAACAGCAAGCACGGCAGCCACCAAGATCCCCAAGGCCACATGCAGAAAATCCACTCCTTGGCTACCAAAAAGATAGATCAAGATGGTTACTGCAGAGCCGGCGGACAGCACGGGGCCCACTAGTAGCCAAGAAGCTGGAATAAGCCTTGCTGCCGGCTCGTCCTCGTCATCAGATCTACGGCTCTGCGTCAAGTGCGCCGAGCTGCCGATGCCATTGACGCCTCGAGCCCCGCGAGCCTGAGGCCGCACTCTCCGAGGTTCGCTACCGCGCCAACTGAAGAGCAAGGCTAAGATCCCTACGAAGCTTTCGGAGGTCATGATCGCCAATGCTATCCAAAGCAGCCATGCTGGCAGAGGAAGAAAGTTGTGTCAACGCCTGACCTGCGACGTGCATTAGAGCTGGGCACGTACCTCGTGATCCGGTGTCAGCGTCTAGCGGCTCTCCCTTTGCCCACCCATAGTGATGCGCCAAAGGACTGAGGATGCCCCAGCCCAGGATTGCTCCGGCGAACATGGCCGCTGATGTTGGAAAACCCATGATGACTCCCTGACCGACGTAAGAGAGGGATGGTGTGAACCACCAACCCCAGACTTTTGCTAGATCGTGCGCTGGCACTAGAATGTCAAAGACGGGTAGAGCGTACACTACGGGAATAAAATAGGCTAGCAGCTGCAGTGACAGTGCGAGAGCGCAGCTTGGCTCAGTCCGAGAGAGCTGCGGTATTTGCTCGACTCGGCACACTCACAGTCACCCCGGCCGATAATAAGAATGAATACCACATTGGTCTCCAGCTCTCCTCGATTTCTTGAGAAGTTTGAGGCTCTTCAGTCTGGGTAGAAGGGGACTCATCTACTTCTGGCGCAGGTGCAGGGTCCGGCGTATCGCTCGTCCCCAACTCCTCGCGCTCCTCGTGAGAATTGACCGGCGCGTGCACCTGCCAGAGCAGCGGCCTGTGCTCGCCCGATTCGTCGGCCCGCACGTTGGGGTCCACACCTTCTAGCGACGCAGCTTCCTCATCTTGGCGTAGTTTGACGTTGTGAATGACACCGATGAGCTGTGCAGTCGCTGTTCCTGAAGGGAATCTGAGCTTTTCCTTCAGAACAAAGGTAACGCGCAGAGGGGCTGCAAAGAAGACGCCGAAGCTGGCAGAGGGAGGAGGAAGGATAGAGTGGAAATCGACTGAGTGAATGCGCTCGCTGGACGCGTCGAGCTTACTCACAATGCCAAGCTGCCGCTCCAAAGCATGAGCTCTGCCAAGGAGAACTTGAATGGCGAAGCTCCGCCGTCTCGCGCAGGGTCCAGCAGGGTGAACGCAGGCACAATGCCGATGAGGCCAGCAGCGAGGGGCATGGCTCCCGCGCTCACAGCTGTAGCCTGAAGCACGGCGTTCTCCTGCGGTGAGAAGGGACCGCTATGCAGTGAAGAGCCTGACGAGCCTATTCGAGAAGTGAGCCAGGTGGGAGGTGCAGGGAATACTTTGACGAGACCGTAGCCCACCAACGCGGCTTGAAGAGAGGCCATGGTGATCCATGATGACTGCAAGC
>CCYA01000254.1:265732-275964 GCA_900000165.1 Ceraceosorus bombacis
AAACAAAGCTTTCTGCAGTCGTGAGTCGTGCAGCAGCTGTAGGTAGTCGTGAGTCGCTGCTGCATCTTGCATCTCGATCGCATCTCGAAGCTCGCTCCTATGGGATTCATTTCTGCAGGTCAGAGCTGAGTGGGCGTGATGGGTGCTGAGGGGCCATCCAGTCATGCAGCTAGCCCACCTTTCGAGACGTGCTGCGCTCAGTGGACTCACGCATCAAGGCCTAAAGATGCCGAGGTTGTCTAGCGGTGATAGACTTCACTCCGCATTCGCCACTCCAAGATTTGGCTTTGGCTGAGCATTCCTCTGCGTGAGTGGCATCGCCATCCCAGCGAATTGGCTGCAACACATCTTGTTTGAGCAGAGCTGTGCATCGAGAGAAAAGTCGAGCGTGTGATGTGCTGCCCTGCTGGTCTGCTGGCTTTGATGCGTTTTGCAGGCATAAGGCCAGCACACGCAGGCAAACCGCTTGGCACTGTTCCGCCGCATCGCATGGGAAGGAAGAGCTGAAAGAGGATTCAGCTTCACAGCGATGTTTGAAAGATGCCGACTGCGACGAGCTTCCTGTCTGTACTCGATGTGCAGGCACAGGCCCACGCGGACTTAGTGCCTGTTAGTCAGTCACACTAGCTGATGAAGAGGGCTCAGCAGCAGAAGCGCTGCGACACCCCACCGCTTTCATCGAACTGTGGCTGAAGACCGAGGTAGATGCCCGAGAGTCCTCCGTGCTTCTAATGGCGACAGCGGGCGAAATTTCATTCACTGATTGCGGCCTGTGCTCGTCCACTCTCGCGCTTCACATCAAGGGGACCTCCGAACTTTCAAACACGCTGGCTGCTGCTACTGCACAACGGTCGTCGGTCAATGTGGTGAACAACAGCGAAATCGGACACTCAGAACACACCCCGCAACTCATCAGCAGCGACGTGAACATCAAAGCGGTTTGAAAGCCATAGTTCCAGCGTGTGGCAAGTGGTGTGGAGCACACAGCCAAACAAGGCATTCGCATTTATACATTGGTCGTTCATTCCCTCAAAGCCGCCTTCCGTCTTCCACGACACACTTTGTCGAGGATTTTGATACATAGCCTCGCACGACCTTGATAACATTGCACTCGACGCGCCAGACTTGTCAACGATGTCGACTCAGACGATGGGTGGGGCACCGGCACCAGCCAGGGCGGCGGGACCCAACCTCAACAAGAACCCGCGAATGGTGTCGACATGGCACCTCAAACCAGCAGAAGAGCTATCTTGGGAGCAGAGATTGATTCTCAAGTTGAACGTGTTGCAACAGGCCAAGGATACCCCAAAACCTCCGGTCTTTAGCAAGGAGAAGGGCGACAAGGTGCCGTACCTTCCTGTCTACACGGAGCAGTGGAAGTGGATCATGCCGAGGGCGCTCTTGCCTTTGGCAATCCACGGCGCGTTCCAAAAGTTGACGGGCTGGAACTTCCATCCAGCTTTCGCCTTTGTCTACTACTTCTTGGCCTTCAAATTCACCGCACTCGCAGCCGTCCGATCCTTCAACCGCATGGGTCAGCGATACGGTTACTTTGATGGTGCTGTGCCGCGCGATGGCATTCCAGACAATATGAGCGGCAAGGTGCTGTGGAGCATGCTTGGCACCGTCAGCATTCGACCACTCTTTGCCATCTTTTTGATCTACAATCGCCAAGAAAGTGCATGGAACATCGATCCGTTGATGCTGCCGGTGCAACTCTTCCTGTACAGCGCCATCCTCGACTTTTGGTTCTACTGTTACCACCGAGCCATGCATACCGTCCCTTGGCTCTGGCATCACCACGCTCTCCACCACAAGACTCGTCATCCAAATCCTCTTTTATCCGCTTTCGCAGACAATGAGCAAGAGTGGGGAGACATTCTCGTCATCCCCCTGTTGACATGGCTCGTCTTTCCTGTCAACTTCCCCACCTGGTGGGTCTGCCAGGTCTTCATCATCTACACAGAGGCAATGGGTCACTCTGGCGTCCGTCTGTACTGGCAGACACCTATGACCGGTGAGTGGCGTCGCTTGATGGTTGTCAAGATTGATTCCAGAGGCTGACGATCATCAATCTATGCCGCGTTCCGCAGGTCCCATCTTAAGGCTCTTCAATATGGATCTCGCCCTCGAGGATCATGACTTGCACCATCGCAGGGGATGGAAGGTAAGCTCCAACTACGGCAAACAGACTCGTATTTGGGACACCTTGGGCGGCACCACCCGTGACCGCATCGAGGGTACCGAAGACAACATCGATTGGGTGAACACCGCCAAAGTACTCTAAACCCATTTGTAGCTAACGACTCATCGACATTAGACTCCTGTTCGCCACGCACATGCTCGATTTGTTGCGAGCCTTCTGCGCTCGGTGCCACTCCACCACTCGTCGACTGAAATTGACGTAGCATTGGCAGAGCATAGCTGAATCACTCAACACTGTTGGCACATCACCGTCACATCCTTTATTGTAGTCATGATCCATCTCTATCACTTTCTCTGCGTTATGTCCAACAAACCACAACACCTGCGCTTGTCACTTACGTGCTAATGCTCCCATTCCAATTGTCTTGTCTCTCTGCAAGTATACATGCTCGAGAATGAAGATCTATCGCGCCATCACATTGCTAGCCACTGAAAATTGCCTACAAAGATTGTCCAGGTCATCAAATGCCTGTGTAGTCGCGACGCCGTCGGTCTCCTGGAACAGAGACAGCAGAGGTGGCCAGCGAAGGCACGAGCTGATCACCTTGGGAACGTTCTGGCAAGCTCGATCTTGATGCATACTGCGGTCCTACTGCAGGGCGAGGCCTGGCCTCTAAGGATGCACTGACGTTCAAAGAGGTCTGGCACACCATTTGCGATCGTCGGTCCATCCAGGTCCCAGGTTTTGTCTCGGTTGATCACTGGTAAATAAGCCCTGGCAACCGACCGCCACGTGTGCACATGCTGATTTTCACTGTGCTCCACTTCGGCCTCGACCGGATTGGTGTTGTCAATGCGATGTTCATCTTGCCACACCATGTCGGCCGTGTGTGACCTGGCTAGATCTAGCCCGACAAGGTAGACGTTGTCGAACCGGCCAAAGACTTGTTCTGCCTGACGTTCAGGTGCATCGCTTCATGTCTGGCACCGACACCGACAACGTCACCATCGTTCATGCACACGGCCTTTCATCTGAAGGAACTGCCCACCGGCGCAAAGTAAGCCTTGACAGTAAGAGGTACGTTAGTTCGGCTAAGGCACAGCCAGAGCACTAGTGAACTGGTGACATGAACCAAGCTGGCGCGAACCAACTGGTCGAAATTGCGCCAAGGTTGGATACTCGCACCTTTCCCCTTCATCACGCGACTCGATCAGTCGGAGCACCATCACTGACAGCACTCATCTGAACGCTGATCATCATCACCGGATCAAATGCGGATCCACCCTCCTTCCTCCCGATCGATGACATTTGGGTGCGGGTCATAATGAATTCGGGTTCGCTCACTTGTTCCATGCTTGCGCACTGCACACGGTGTGGGGTGGGAACATGTGAATATCTGTTCGCCTCGCAAGTGGCCGCTCTACAGACCGTCGCATAGCCTATCACAGACAACGAAGCTGTGTACAACGCTCAGGACTATGACCGTCGCGCCGTGTGGTGCAATTGATCACCAGACCTGCACGCGGTCGTGTCCTGGTGGTCCAAGGGGCCGGCTCTTGAGAGCATAAAGGAGCGCCAGCGCCATCCGCTAGCAGCCCTCGGCGGCGGACGATGACAGATGACCGCTGCGACATACGCCTTGCCACCCAGCGCTGTGTTCGGACCTTCTCACACTCAAACTGCCAGACATCAAAGCGCACTGATCGAGCCGCACGCATCAGATGGTCGGATGATGACCGTCCACCCCAAGCAAAGCCGCGCCGAGCCATGCGGATCCGCCAGAAGTTTACACACGCTAACGCTGCCGCCACTCAAGACTGCGTAGCCCGGAGCGGGTCTCAAGCGCGGAAGGGTGGCGCTTCGCATTGCGGGTCAAAGGTTCTGAGACATGGGAATGGAGGGAATGTATCGAGGCCACCACTACACACAGACAGCCAGAGTGCATGCTGCGGCCTCTCAACGAATTTGGAAACGCCGCGGTCGAGTAGTAAATTTATAGCCAGCCAGCTGCATGGGCTTCAGTGATTTCCAAGCGGGACCTCCACCAACTCAGCTCGTATCCAAATCACGAATGCGAGCATCCAAAGCTCCACGTTTGCTCGCCGAAAGCGGCCTGAACTCACTGAGACTACTAGCGTGCACGCAGCTGCACAGCAGCAGGGTGCAGAAGACATCATGCATGTCCAGTGGTTACGGTACCCTAGCGCATACTCAGGCTGTCGCCAAACTCGTGGGTGGTAGAGTAGAGGCCAGTCACGAGTCGTGAGTGCCAAGGAAGGTCAATGGGCTTGGTGTATGTGCAGCGACATCTCTGGAATTGCAAAACGGCCGGAGAGTGACACTCACGATTGTTCCTGGGCACGGCACGAAATGTGAATTCGAAGCGCTGTTTGTTACACTTGATCCAGCGCATGATGAGCTCTGTCAAATACACACGGATTTGCGCAATGTGATGGTACGATTGTCCGCTGTGCGCACCAGTCTTGCCCTCGATTTGTACCCTTCAAACAGCTCAGTGCTGACAGTGTGCTGTTGTCGGGTGTGTGCCGCTGCAACAATCACAAATCTACGCTAATCACCTCATCATGCGGGTCTTTGGAAATATCCAAGACTTGCTTCCGCAGAAACATGGAACGACATCTCTTCCCAAAGTGCGCGCCAATGCGGGCAAGTTTGGCACGGTTCTGCTCAGTTTGAGCGACTCGCATTGCGGCACATGGAAAGATCGTCTGGATGGTGAAACAAACAAGCAGCGCAGATGAGATCTTCAGCACTTCGTCAACTCAACAACGAAGGCCGGGACGCGCAGTCGCCCGCCGAGAGTCGTGATGCATCCGTTGTGTTAGCGAGACCAAGCTCCCGCTGGAAAGCGTGTAGGCTGCAATAGCGTCCTGCTTGCAGAGCTTGCCCCACCTTTGACAATCTACGCAATCTCCAACGGCAGGGTGTCTGATGCCCCGGCAATTCGTTCTTTTGGCCGACGCCGATTGTTTCCAATAATGGCGTCGGTATCCGAAACAAACTGCTGCGAATTGTTGCTGTTGCTGAAATCCTTCAATCCCAGTCGTCCTTCGAGCCAAGTATAAGTAGTATCCCTAAAGTCTAGACGCTGTGGGGCCTTCGAGTCTCACAACACCCATGTACTTACTGCTCCAGTCCGTCATCGTTGCTACGCTCAGCCTCGTTCACAAATCGCTACTTCGAGGTGAAAATTCCAAAATATTATGGATCCTTCCATTGCTGCGGCGGCCGCTGCCGGTGACCTGTCCGCCCAAGTCGCGCTGTATCAATTCCGGATAGCCTTTGCCAATGCCGTCATCAAATCAGCGGTCCCTTACATCGCAGCGTTCGGCTTCTTCGTTGGGGATTGGAGCTACTCTATCTTTGCCGAGATCGAAATGTTGCTAGCGCCCTTCCGGGCGATCACTTTTGCCTACTTTGCCGTCAGGATCAGCACCCTGTCCGCATTCGTGCTCTATCTGCTGCAACTCTTCGCTGGTGATCACCCAGCTATCAATTGCGCCGCAGTCTTCAAGTCAATAGCTGCGCTGGCCATGATTTCTGCGGCCGGATCCTACTCCATCCTCGCTCTTCGTGCACAAGCTCTTTTGATGGGCAGGAAAGGCTTGACCATGACAGTCTGGACAGCTTGCATTCTGACCTCATTGTGAGCATTCCTCTTCAAAATTGCATCCTTGGAAAGGTCCGCAGACTTATCGTCCTCGCAGCTCCCACATCATCTTCTTGGCAACCTATACGTCCCAACAGCCAGACGTCGGCGGGTGAGTCCTTCGTCGTCAGCTGTGTAATCAATGATCTTGCAGCCCCTAACATGCTTTTGTACGTCCATCAGCGTCACTGCATGCCCCGTCACACCCACCTACGAGAGACTTTCCTCTTTAGTCTACTTTATGGCCTTCTTTTACGATCTCGGCATGAGTTGCCTCATGCTGTGGCTTTTGCACGGCGACGGAGGAAGCATCGGCGGATCTCACAGACCCGTTCGCGAGTAAGTGCTGATGGGCGGTGTATGAGGATGATGAAGCTCGTCACTGAGACACAAGCCCTGCGCTCAGTTCCTTGCTCCAAAGCACCGCCAGCTATTTCGCCGTGATGGTGCTGACATCACTAAGCTGCGCGATGCTGCTAGCGATCCCGCCCGACGGCTATCCCTCGTTCGTCAGGTGCGTGCGGTACCGTGCTGCTCTTCCTCGCCCAGGAACAGATGCTGACCTCCCGCACCCGGCGCGCTTGCTTGCAGAGACCAATTGATCCCCATTCACACCGTCCTCACTTCAACAATGGCCTGTCGTATCGTACGATCCTTGCGAGCCGCATCAGCACACGACAAAGTGCTGCGAGGCACAGCAACACTGTCGTCGAACGAGACTCTGCCTCATCGCAGCTATCCGCTGGCTCTGCAGACCTCGCGCGATCGCAGCAAAACGCCAGACGAGGAAGCGCGGACCAGTCCCTACAACAGGACACCAGGCATGGACGATGCGCAGTGCGACACGCCACCATCTCGTCCCATCTTGCCGGTCCCTTCCACGAACCCGGCCAGGAACGTCATGTCGGCTTTTGCGCGAGAGAACCGACAGACGGCGACCAATGGCACAAACGCATCGGCCATGGAAGTCCTGAGGACTTTTGGCACCGTCGAAGAAGAGGAGATGCGCAATCGCGTCGACAGGACATGGGACAATCCCGAAGCTGGCCTGCGCATCTCTCGCTCCTCCTACATCAGCCAATCTGGATCTCCTCTGGCGCAGGACGACGGTAACCATACAGAAGAGATGCGTTGATGGACATCCCACCAGCAGATTGATCTCTCTGCTCAACGACCGTCGACGTGCGGGCACGCGTCCTCCAGATTCCTTAGTCTTTACATTTAACGAGGCTACGTCGTTTGACCTGTCTGCTGTATATGTACTCATTACCTGTATGCTGATCGTAAGCATGTTGTCGACCGAGTGTGTTGCTGGTGCTTGATAGGGGAAATGATCAGAACAGACACGAATCACGTGAAAGTAGCACATGCATTCATTGATCCTGCCGACAATTGCCGATGACTAGGTTTGCGTTCCGTAAATGTGGGTGGAATTTTCCGCTCTATTTGGAGCCATGCGAATGCAGTCGTCGGTAAACCCGGTGCGTCAACGCGCAACTTCAGTCTTCCCTGCTTCGCCTCGCTTCCGCCGCCTCTTCAGCGACCTGTCGCAGCTGTCGATAATCGCCGCTCTTTTCGCAGAGACTCTTGAAAAGACCGTCCGTCTTGGACAGTAGCGCCGCGGGCGTGTCGTACTCCGCAACACGACCGGCGTCCATCACCAAAATGCGGTCGTAGCCGACGACGGTAGAAAGCCTGTGGGCGATGGTCAGCACGGTAGAGTGCTTGAACCCATCTTGAATGGCGCTTTGAATAGCTTCATCTGTGGTGAAATCGACCGAGGAAGAGGCTTCATCCATGATGATCACCTTGCCCGCGCGTAGCAGTGCCCTTGCCATGGCAATGAGCTGGCGCTGGCCTTGACTCAGATTTGTGCCGCCATCGGCAATTGGAGAATCAAGGGTGACGAAGCTCCTCTCATCTTCGTCCTCCTCGTCTACACCCGGCGTGCCGCTGTCGTCCTCTGCACTCGCAAACGAGCCGTCCAGAGCACTGGGTCTGCGCCCGAGCGTGTTGTATCGGCTCGTCATCCTGCTGGCGGGTTGGGAGACCGGTGGGGTGGTGCGGAGATGAACGCGGTGGAGAGCCTCGATGCAGGCTTCGTCAGAGTGCTCGTTGAATGGATCTAGATTCGAGCGCACAGTCCCGGTAAAGAGCGTGGGATCTTGTGGGATGATTGTTAGCCTCGATCGAAGATCCCGCAGACCAATGGCAGAAACGTCTATGCCATCGATCAGGATCTGAGACCCCGGCATGTACTCCAGGTGCCTAAAGAGGGCAAGCGCAAGCGTAGATTTGCCGCTTCCGGTCCTGCCCACCACCCCGATCTTCTCGCCAGGCTGCACAGTGAAAGTCACCTTGTGCAGCACGGGATCCAGCTCTGGCGCGTACTGCAGGGACAGATTGCGCACTTCGATGGCACCCTGCGAGGGCCACGAAGCGGGCGGTCTGTTGCTCTCGATCACTGCTGATGCCTCCATTGGAGTCAATGTGATGAGATCTTGCAGCCGCTCGAGCGAGTTGGCATCCTGCTCGAGAGAAGTGATGTACCTCGAAAGCCAATAAATGGCCATTGTGGTGGAGGATGCCATGCTCAGAGCCACACCAGCCAGGCCAGCCGGAATGCCTCCTGCCAGCGCGGTGATGGACGCGCCCATAATACCAAGAGCACCAAGGACATCCAGACGTAACAGAGAATGTCTGTTGCACATCCAAAAGTAGTGAAACGCGCTCTGCGTATGATCCAGTCGCTGAAGGAATTTGCCAAGCAATCGTCGCTCGGCGCAAAATGCGCGGACAGTGTCCAGGCCCGACAGCAGCTCGCTGAAGCTCGAGATGAGTGGAGATCGACTAGTGGACTCGATCCGCCTAAGGGAACGAGCGGTACGAACATATCCAATCGCCACCTTATAGTTCGCATAGGCCAATAGCGCGCTCGGGATCAGCATGAAAGGCAAAGTGAGAGTGATGACACCCAGAGAGGTCACAAGACCAATTATGTATCCCGCCATGGCTTGCATCGTGTCGTGCACGCTTTCATCCACCTGTCCGACGTCTTTGCTGAGAGTGTTGAGCACTCTTCCCTTGGGCGTCATGTCGATGTGCCTCGACGTCGCGCGCATTAACGTCTCCAGAGCCTGAATGAAGAGTGCTCGTGCAGCATTTCGTCCACCGGATTGGTTGATCAGTATCAATAAGCATAGGCATGCTGAGCCTGCAACCTGGATAGCGATGAAGCCTCCAAGGTATGGCCAGACATTTTCGTTGGCAGGCGGTAGCGCCGATGCACCTACTTGACCCAGGTGCAGCTCCGCCGCTGAGAAGGTTAGAGCATGCAACCCTGTAATGCCTTCTCCAACGGAACTGAATAGGAAGGAGATTGCTTGTTGCGGGGCCGCTGCGACTGCGAACGCAGCGCTCGTTGCCTTGGTGCTGTATGAGCTGCCCCAAAAGCTGAGGTAAAACTTTTCCCCCGTATCAAACGTCTGCCGAGATACTAGAGCAAGAAGAGCCAGCGCTACAGTGATCGATCCATAAGCTGCAAGATAGGTGACATACACCTGCACTTTCATCGCCCCTTTCGCTCTCCGTTCCTTCTCCACGAGCTTGCCTCGCTCGCGCTTGCTACGCACTTCGACAGCCAGGGCTGCGGCGTTGCCTAGGCTGCCTCCACCGTTGAGGGCAGGCACAGAAGGTGCGGCGGCGGGCAGGCCCTCTGCCTCCACCTGCTGGGCTCCAGCGATCGGTGCTTGCAAATCCTGCTCGATGCTTTCAGCAGCTTCTTCCGCCTTGATAGCAGCTAGATGACCCTGCTCCCGTAGTTCCTCTGGCGTTCCCTGAGCCTCGATGCGGCCGTGGCTCATCTTAACCACGAGGGCGCAAGGTATCGACAACACGAGCTCCACTGTATTGTGTGGACAGAAGAGCGTGGTAAGTTCTCGAGATCTCAAGAAAGTCTGGCGCCCGACGCTCACCATGATGCGAGACAATTATGCAAGTGCGACCTTTGAGAAGCGGGCCATTGAGGCACGTCGTGACCACCTGCTTGGAAGTTTGCGCGTCGAGAGCGCTGAGGATGTCATCGAGGAGGACAGTGGCGGAACGCGAGTACATCGCTCTTGCCAGAGCTACTCGAGCTCGCTGACCGCCCGAAAGGACCAATCCACCTTCTCCAACTTCCGACTCGTCTCCAGCTGGTAGAAGCACCAAGTCGGGCTTCAACGCACAGCACTCCAGCACCGTCTCGTACCTCTCCGCCTCGAATGGGGCTCCGAAAAGAATATTCTCCCGCACAGTCGCATGTTGAAGCCATGGTCTCTGGGCTGCAAAAGCAACGCTGGATATCAAGCCATCCTGTAGCACTCTTCCAGCTTCTTTGGGCAAGAAGACATCGCCCTCGCGAATCTCCATCTCGCC
>CCYA01000254.1:287896-300066 GCA_900000165.1 Ceraceosorus bombacis
CATCTCATAACCATGAATGGATCGACGTATCTGATGAAGCTTGCCTGCAAATACATGGCGTTCCGACTTGTCTCACATTCGGACGCAGCTAGCTATTCAAGATGGATTTGATCACACGGCATGATGCAACCAAAGGCTTGACAGTGAAGGGAAAGTTGCGTGGCGAGTCTTGTCTGCGCAGCGAGCTGAGAGGCCGTGACCCTCCCTCCCTCCAACTCCCGTTGCTGAGTGCTTTGAGGTAGGACGAGTGGCTTGGATGCTCTCTGGTCATTTTTCATTCAAATTGTGTAAAGACGCGCCTGGTATTTGATCCGTAGGACGATCAAGAATGCGCCGAGAGGTAGCAAGGTACAACAGACAGATATGGACACGTCAGAGGTATCTTCACGCTTTCAAGAGTGGAAGGGTACCTCTGCGTTCATTGATTGTCCAGCACGAATACGGTACAGTACCTCTTTGTCCCGTACCAGATCACCATGCGTGCAGCGCTCCCCCACGGCATCGGCGGCCCGGCGTCAGCTAGCGCGCGGGTAGATTCAAGATTCAGCGCCAAACGATCTCGAATGTGCATTTTAGGGCACGAAGCTCCAGATGCTGCGTCCGCCGTGCCGATCCTGCGCATGCATCGACATACCGGTATACAAGTTGTGATGTATTTGAATATTCTATCAATCGCAAGTATAAATACAGCTCTACTTATTTGACTTGCTCTGCCGGTGTACATACAATTGTGAATTAATTTAATGATCGAGAATGTGCGCGATATCTGCAGTCTCTGAGTCTGGCCCACCTGCCCTCCACATGCGTGGCTTGACTGCATGGTCGCGCAATGCTGATCGCCAGCGTCATATGCATCGATCGCACGCGCGCCGCATGAAGTCACAGTCACGAGTCGGCACGTTTGGGCACACCAGCAGAAGAGTCAATCAGAATGGAAATGGGTCTAGGCAAGCAACGGTGCAACGTGCGGGGATGCTGAATTAAGCCAGATCAAGCAAACGCGCGTGGCTCAAGACAATTCCTGAGTGCACGGAGAGAAGAGCGATGGGAGCCCGGCTGCGGGCACCCGTCTCGTGCTGATTCTGAGCTAAGAACACGCATCCAGCAGATCTCATCATCGCCCAGAGGAGGCCCAAAGCAACGTCGTCACCGTACTGCGCAAAGTGTCGTTGCGGTCAACAAAGCCGGGCCATGCCACGCGAGGACCACGTCTTTGCTTAATGCCTTCCATCATCGCGCAACACAGTCGTTCGCAAGGCACACTATCCGCATCAGAGACGGTCGCTCGGTGACTCTTTCTTCTCAACCACCCTCCAAAGCAGCGCAGGCCTCGCGTGCACAGACTTGTTGAGGTTGCTCTCGAGTCCTTAGCACTTTGATTCCTCGCGCTCGGCCTCAGCGCAGCGCGATGACCTCCCTACTCCCCTCCTCACTCTCGCGGCCGCATACGACAACGACCACAGACTCGCGACTGCTGACCAACTTGATCAAGACTGAGCGAAACTACATCAATCACCTCTCCTCTGCCGTTGGCTCTGCGCGCACTGCCGCCTCTGCGCTAACTGCATGGGGCACGGCCGAAGCGCCAGATATTGCTGAAGCTTCCGCTCAGCTTGCAGGACTCTTCGACAATGCGGCAGATGTGCAAGAGACGCACGTAAGCGCAATCGAGGGCTACCGCACCGCGCTCAAAGATGTAGCCGATCGGGAAGCCAGCATCCGCAATGTCGTGCGAGATCGCGACATCCTGGTAGGCAGATTGATCAAGGCTTCCAAGGCCAGCTCAAGCAGCAAGCGCTCACCAGAAGAGAGGGCTGAAAAGGTCGCTCACGCCCAGCGAGAATTGAGCGCATGCGAGGAAGTGCTGCAATTCGAAGAAGCTGCTCTGGTCGGCGTCAAGAGAAGAACATTCAAGGAGGCCCTGACCTTGCGCTGCAAGACCATGGGAGACGCTGGTGCTGCTATGGTGGACGCGGCCAAATCCGCCATTCTCCTGCTCAACGACTTTGACTCTAGCGATGTGTACCAGCCCACCAATTCCGGCATCGGTTACGGAAACGGGCAGCACGGGCGCAATGACAGCATCAATAGCTGGAATCAATACGGAGACGGGCCAGAGGGTGTAGAGGGTGAGTAGAAATGCTGCCTGGCGCATCCCTAGCGCTAGCTTGACATAGCAAGCTTGCCGGGCTCATCGTGCTTCCTTGCCCCTTCAACTCGCGCAGAGTCTCGACACAACCATCCCGCCTTCGAAAACAACAGTGTCACGCCATCGCAGTCCGCATCGCAGACGAACAGACCTGGAAACACGGGCGTGAATAGCTACGCCAACCGGTTCAATGACATTGGCGAGGACGAAGATGGGGAGCGCGGTCCCGTTGACGCACTCCAGGCAAGCGATGACAGCGACGACGAAGAGGCTTGGCAACACGCATACCGTAACGCCGACAGGCACGAGGGTGGTGGCGCGCACTCGTCGACCCTACCCCCTCCACACAGACTTGACGCCAATGTGGGAGCCACAGCGCAGCCGTTCATGCCCCCTGCTCAGTCCTCGAAAGTCAAGCCAATCAATGGCTCTAGCGCGTCTCTGAACGGGAGTGCCGCCAAGGGGTCTGCTCCGTCAGTCCCCAAGAAAGATCGACCCACTCAGCGAGCGAACGCGGCACCTATCCCAGCACGCGAGCACGACTTAAACATTGTGCCAATGCCTGCTGTTCCGACTGCCCCGCGCTTGAAACTGGATGGCACGAACCTTGGTGCTGTGCCGACAGCACCCCGCCTTTACCCGCGAAGCGACGCGCCCGGTGGGGATGACTCTTCATCGGAGGGCGCACCAACACACCAGCATCGCGGAGGCGGCTGGCAGGCTCGGCCAGAGTCCCGCACGGCACGTAGAAATGCGTCGAGCGATGATGAGACCACCGCGAAAGGCAGCTCTCGGCCAGGCGCAAAGCGAGGCGGCAGCTTCTTCGGCCGTGTAGGCAAGCTCTTCAAGACAGACGTCAAGGGCGAGCCAATGCCTAGTCATCCGCCATCTCAAGCCAAAACTCAGGCTCAGGGTAGTCAACGGTCTGGCGCAGGATGGGATACGCGCACAGACGCCGCGCTGCGGAATAGCCAAGGCCCATCTCGTCGACAAAGCCTGCTTCGCCCCCTGCCAGGAGCGCCTCGTGCGGGTGCCGAGAACGCTAGCTCGGACGATGAAGAGAATCCCAAGAATTTAGTCCGACACGTCAACCGAGATCGTCCACTCTGGCGCAACGACGAGAAAGCTTCGAGCGATTTGGGGGGCGTGTCAGCCAAGGTGGCGAAACGCATGAGTCTACGCCGCCAACATAGCATCAACGCTGGTCCGCTCAGCACGAAACAGATGGAGGAGGAAGCACGGATCAGAGAGGCAGCTCGCTTGAGTGTCATCGGTGCAGGCATCGCAGGCAATGCCAATGCCAATGCTTCGAACGCTACGCTGACGCCTGGCGAGAAGACCAAGAAGAAGAAGAAGAAGAGCAAAGCAAACACAGAGACTGGGAGCGAGATCGGCACTGCTCCGACACGCACCGCGTACTCATCCGGCCCTGCTGCGTCGCGACCAACCAGCATGGTTGTACCCGGCGCCGTCGGTTCAGGTCTGAGTCGCAGTGGCAGCGTCACTCCCTCTGTACGTCGAGACGTTGCTAGTCTGGCCCGTGGAGACTCGATCCGCTCTAGCGCTTCAGGAACCGTGCGAGAGTCGAAGGCAAAGAAGCGCGGTAGCATCTTGCCAGCCCACCGCGAAGGGGGTGGGATCGCTAATGCCAGCGGCGCTCTCGGCGCTTTTAGTCCTCAAGACCCTCAAGGAAAATACACGACGAGCTCTTGGGTCGCCAAGCATCCTGACGAGAAGCCAAGTCAAAATTTTAAGGGGTCTCCAAGCCTCACCGGAAAGACGGCGGCCGAAATTGCTGCTCAAGTGGGTGTAGTACCAAAAGTTGCCGCTGCGAGTGCTCCCACTGGTCCACCATTGAGCTCCCCAACGCCGCGCCGAGCGCAGAAGGAGTCGACGTCCACCACCCAGAGCGACGTAGAGCCACCGCTTCACGTGCCTCAGCCTAGTCGCACCATGAGCCCACCTTTGAAGCCAGCGCTCAAGGTCCCTTCGGGTTTGAGCAGGTCAGGTAGTCTCTCAAACGCAACTTCAGCTGCAGTGCGTCCTCAAATGCCGCCGGTGCCATCAGCGCCCCCTCTTGCGACCAGTCTGCTCCACAGCGCCACTGCCAATGCTGCTGCGCAACGCACTGCATCGCCCGCGCCTCCCCGCCTGCCAGAGGTCTCCCAGAGCTCGCCAATTCGATCTACTACGACTGGCACTGAATTGAGCCTTGGACAGGACGACCGCTTCGATGGAAGCGGTACCCTTGGGGAGCTACCTGGCGTGGGAGCGCCTGGCGTACCGTCCTCAGACAAAGTGCTCAGCCCATCTTCTCGCCGGGGTGTCGAGTTGCCCCAGATTGACATGCCGCAAAGCGAGCCTTTCCGTGTGGATATTGCAGGTAACGGCCCCACCTTGGCTGATCGCCGCGGCTCTACACCTGGCTTTTCGGACAATCAGGCGTTCTTCACTCCGGGTGAAGCCGCAGCACTTGAGAACTTCTTCAATACCCCTGCGCCCGAGACGACAGATGATCTCGTTCAAGCCCAACATCCTCCCGGGGTGCACCAGGGCCAACCTGAAGGGGTGACACGCCAGACTGTGGAGAGAAAACGGCTAACCCCAAGCAGGACGTACTCCTCAGGAGGTACACCACTGCATGCTGATACAAGCAGCAGCGCATCAGGGACCGAGCCTGGTCCTGGCGCGTTGCAGCACGCGGGACTGCCGCAACCCACTGCATCTGTCACTTCCACTATCGCCAATGCTGTGCCGATCGCTCCTTCAAGCACACTTGCTGCACCCCCAGTCAACGTCGCGACCTCAGACACCTCCACTGTGGAGGGCTCTGGCGTGAGCAGGCGCAAGTCGGTTCGCATGGCGCCTGACGTTAAGCTGCCGCCAGAGACGCCAACGCCTGGGGTTGAAGCGCAAGACTACCTGTCGAGAGCCCAAGCGCGTGCGCCTGGTTCGTCCCTTGTCGGCTCCCTTCCCCGCATCGCCCCTCCACCCACTGCTCCGCCGCGCATTTCCGACTCTATCAGGAGTGCCGCCGACTACCAGCCAGTCCATCTCGAGGACTCCACGCCAGCCAGGCAGCGCGCTTCCTGGTCCTCTAGACTGGATGCTCGACCCGCTGCCGATGACTCTAGTTCTGACGAAGGCGATGGACTAGACTCGTACGCGAGCGCGCGCAAAGCGTTCGGAAGCGCAAGTCGTCATTTGGGCAAGGCTACCGGCATCACCGGCTCGGCTTCTAAAGGCAAAAGGAACGAGACGGAATCTCCCAGGAAAAAGAAGAGCAAAAAGACCGAGAATCATGGATACAACACTTCCGTACCTCTTCCTGCTGGTCTGCAAGTGGTCGGACGCAGCAACAGCGTGCGGAGCAAGAAATAGTGCGCTCGAACGTCAATCTCTCAACTTACCCTCCCCATAATTCACGCTCACTCCTTCAAAGCACTGTACATACGCAGAAGACTTGATGCACACTCTTTCCATACCCGGACCCATACTCTTCTGAATTCCCTTGCACTTTGTCAAGGCTTTGGTTTGCATTTCAATTCGATGGTTCTCTTCCAAATGCAAGGGTATGAAATCGATTCGGCAGGAGGCTTGCATAGGGGCTGTCTGGAGTGCGCGCTTCGCAGCCTTTAATTGTGCTTCTCCTCGTTTGCCTTCTCGTCCAGACAGACGGCGATGGCGAGGAGCAAGGAGATGTCGACGCCAGCTGCGCAGCTCAAGAAGTAAGTTTGCTGGTCAAAGAAGAGTTGTCCGACATTGACAAAGCTCCTGCCGATTCGAGCAACTGGGATGCCGTCGGACGTGGTGATTTCGGCTTTGCGATCAAACCAATCACCCTTGAGCGTTAGCTCGACATCTTCGCCATGACCCGAAGCACGGTTCTTGAAGTTGACGTGCAGCTTGGTGCCAAAGGAAAAGGACGACTTGACCGTGAAGAGCACCTCTTCACTCGAAGGGTCTCGACCTTCGTACTGTTTGTTGCAAATGCGAAGTAGGCGTGAGCATCAGATTCGACATTGGAAAAAAAAAGAGAGAAAAGTTGCATTGGCCCTGTGCGTCTCTGATCTCTTGTCCTCACAGTAAAGTGCGTGGAGAGGAGCTTCTTCCTCAGGATGAATAGCTTTGTGCCGTGGGCGTCGTAGATGTCCTTGGTGCCGTGCATGGTCCAGGCATGACCATCGACCTTGAGCACTTTTATTGACAAAAATTAAGCAAAAGCAAAAGCCGCCGGCCCGGCCGAGTCAGACATTGCGTAGCGTGTCGTGTACTTCGCTTTGTTCACACAACTCCTGAACTTGCTCACCTGTCTGATTCGTCGTCGCATCCTGGCGGGGATGGCGCAAAGGAAGTGAATGAATGCGATGGGGGCCGAATGAGCAGCTGGCGCGTGCACCGCACCGCAAGAACAGAACGTTGCATGTACTGACAGTGCAAGCAAAGTCGTCACCCGAGAATGAAGCTTTCTTCTCTCGAATCTGGCAGCGCACAAGCACAGTAGCAGGCAAGTCAAGTTGCAACGGAAAGGTATGAATAAGCTCAGGGCAGTGGTGGAAGTGGTGTATGCTCAAACTTGCCTACACTCGCCTTGAGAGTCATCTGCTGGTTGTGCTGTGCAAAGTGAGGGAGCACTCCGATCGCCCTGGGCACCGGATTCAGAGGAACGATGGGCTCGGGAGCATCGTGACGGCTGAAGAGACCCATTCTTGGCGTTGCGTGGGGGGTGGCAGGCAGGGTGGATGCGAAGGTTGTGCGTGATTCGAGTCGACGAGTAGTTGAGCGCAGCGCTAAAGCTGTACAATATCTGCGTAGAGATGATGGAAGTCAATCATCACAATCACGTTCGAATGTGAATCGTCGACTCAGACTTGCTCTTTGGTCCTTGCCGCTTGCTCTATTCACGATTGCGAGTTGCATATATAGCTGTGCGCTGCGACTCAGAGGTTCGTTCGCATCTGGAGAAAGCTTGATCGAGCACAGCAGCAGCTGCATCGCCTCAGCTAGCTACGGCAGGCACACCATCGTAGTGCTTGCTGCCAGTCAGCTCTGTCGCCCGCCTGCATGGCTCGTCGCTCATCTTCCCGCTTTCAGCTGCTGCACAGCCTCAATAGAAGCATGAAAGCGGTGGGTGCGCCCGCATGCATTCATTCTTGATTCCCATTCCCATTCCATCCACTCGTAATCGTGACTCGCTATGCTCCTTTTGATTGCGATCGAGCATGTGCATGCCATGATGCGCGAAGTGCCAAGTGCTTGCAGCAGCAGCAGCCAGGAACTTGCGCATGACACCCCTAAGCGCGTTCGCGCAGCAGGGCTCGGCCGCGGGATTTTGCACGGCGGCGAGAACGTGCACGCACAGCATGTCAAAGGGAGCAAGCAGCATCACGCGCGAGTCACATGTCCACTGAGGGCTGCACGATCATCCATCAGTCGTCAGTCTTTGCATCGTGCAAGTCGCGAAGCAGGCTTCACGCTGGCGTCGAGAGTCAAGACTCAAAATGGTCCGAAGGTCATTCAAGGATATCACGAATTGCGCGACGTGTACCTTTGTTCACACAGTCGTGATTCGGTGCTGCTCTCATGTCAATACCTTTCCGCTTTCACAATCGGACAGCGGTCGAGAGGGGATGCGCAACAGTTATCGCTACGACAGGGGTGAGAGAGAGTGTGTGTAAAAGGTGGAATGTATGTGGGTGTGCGGAGACTGAGCGTCCTTGTACGAGATGGGTTACATGTACAAAACAAGACCAAGAAAGAGATTCTAGAGTTGCGCGCAGTGATGAGAGGACAGGGGAGTGATGGGAATGGGAGAACTCGAGCTCGAGCGGGTTCGAAAAGGCTAACGCAATTGAAAGCCCCCCTTCGACGTTCCCTTTTCCGCAAACTCGAAGCGAGGGAGGTGTCAGCTTCTGGACCGGCCAAGAGCTGTGCGCGCAAGAATCGAGAAAAGGGTCGGGTGCGAAAAAGTGGGGAATGCTTTGAGGAAGTGAAGATTAGGAAGCACAGATTTGCTAAAGTGGATCTGCCACGTCATTCGGAGCAGAAGCGCCATGATCGACGTTCGCTGCTCGCGACGAGGTGGCTTTCGAGCCTTGGGTGAATCGGGTGGTGACGTTTTGAGCTTGCCGAATATGTTCGATTCAGTGACGGGATGAGGCTTGAGACTTCGGTATCGAGAGGAAACGCGCGACTTGTGGCACGGCCGAGTGCATTGTTCTGTGTGCAATGAATGACTCCCCCAAAACAGCGAGATAGAGACATCGCATAGCATACATACAAGGTGACCCCGTGCGCTTCTTCGTCTAGCCGTATGGGTTGTGCATTGGCTGTGCAGAGTGTTGTTGCACAGGAGGGCTTGGGCCACGCGCGTAAGGATCAGCTGGCGCACCTCCATACCCCGCGTTGGGATCGGCGTAAGCGGCATTGGGATCGGCGTATCCACCGTGGTCCGCGTAGCCGTGACCACCTCCTTGCGCTTGTTCACCGTAGAAAGCTTGACCTTGCTCTTGTCCTGGTGCGTAGCCTTGGCCGTAAGGGTCGTAATAACCCTGCACTCCGCCGTGCTGGCCACCGTAAGCGGAACCATCCTCAAAGCCGCCTTGTGAATAGGCCCCTGCGCCTACGGTTGATGGAGCATTGAGGGCCACTGTGGAGTTGGCAAAGCTGTCGCGTCCCTTGTTGCCGTATTCTCGCATGCTTCGGCCGTCGTCATCGTGGCCGACATCCGACTCGCCGCCCATGTCGAAACCGGCACCGCCAGTTCTCCTGGCAGGCAAAGGTTGCATTGCTGCACTGTCGCCATCGTGCTTGAGCTCAGGCCACTTGATGTCAGCTGCGAGAAGTGCGTGACAGAGATATGTAAGCATTGCGCTGACTGGGGAGGATAGTGGAGGTGCTCCGCGCAACTTACCGTCGTCATCGTTGAAGTCAGAGAAACGCTTGCCGCCGAACTTCATGTATAAGAAGACGAGAGCACCAAGAAGGGCGACACCACCCACCACAGACACACCGATGATTAGAGGAGTGTGGTTGGTATCACCTTCATCCTTGTTGGCATCGGATGTGTTAGTGGGAGTGGGTGTGTTTGCGATGGTGCTGGTCAGTGTCAAAGTCTCTCCCAGAGCGTTGGTTGAGGTGAGCAACGCCTGTTGTGCTGAAGAGAAAGAGGCAGCAGCAGACTCAGAAGCCCTGGATGCAGATCTGGATGAAGCGTCTGCGGCGGATTGAGAAGCTCTCGAGGCTGATGCTGCAGCAGCGGTGTCGGAGGAAGAGGAAGTGGAAGTTTGTGAAGCGCTACTCGACGAGCTGGTGGAAGTCGTCGTGTCGCTTTCGGACCTGGAACTCGAGGAGCTGCTCTGAGAGGTGGTGGAGCCGGGTTGACCAAAACTAAACAAGTCTCCCAAACCTTGAGGCGCTGGCGCTGGTGACGGCTTGGGCGAGCGCCGGTTGTGCACCGCCCGCCTTTCCATCCGAATGGCATGGTCGCTACCTCCCGGAGTCAGCTCAGCCGATGCCAGACCAGCGAGACCCGCTGCGAGGAGCAGAGAGACATAAAAGAGCTTTCGAGCAACCATTATGAAGAGTGAAGAAGAGCGAGGCAGATAAGCACGCGTGCCTGTCTACTATCGGTGAACGAGTGATCAGTCGCCAGGGCAAATGAAAGTCGAGCGCCCAGCCGTCAAGGATGCGGGTCGACTGAAGGAAGCCTCGCTTGATGAGGAGGTGCGGGCAAGACGACGACTCGATGGACGCGGTGTTGGTGAAATCAGTGGGGGCACTCGCTAGAGCTGCGTGTGCTGCCGAAAGAAGAGGCAGTCGAACGAGCAATGGTGAGCGCGTGTCTATGTGAGTTAGAGAGTGTATGCGTTTTGTTGAAGGCTGACGGTTGATGATTAGGAGGTGTGGTTTGCGAACTAGTGTGTGACGATGCAAATCGCTTTGATGAAGATGAAATGAACTCGCGACTGTATGTGACTGCGAGCAAAGCAAGCCTGGATGCGCTCCTCGTTCGTAGCTGCCCCTCGTCGTGTGTTCGTGCAAGACGAGGCAGCACCAAGACGGCGGGCAGCAAGCAGGCATCGTTTGCACACACATGGGACCAGATTCGATTCCGCACAGCTGTAGGCCGAGCGTACGCATCACTGCGCGTCGCGGCTCAGTCGACACTGTGACTGCTTTGAAGCTGGGCCTGCAGCAAATCGGCGGAGGTATTGAGCTGCTGCAACTGCATCCGCTAAGCCCTCCATGCGTCAGGCGTGCTCGGCAGCGCCCCTCCAGCACGGGGGCATTGCATCGCACGATAATTGAGGGGGGCTGCTCAGCGCATGCATGCATGCATGCATGCAAAGAGTCGTCGCTGATGTCCATTTGCTAGCTCCCTTGCCTTGCGCCATGTCTAGCAGCCCTCAGATCAGCATCAGCTAGACTCGCCGCACGCATGCAGGTCATTTTGTGTGTTGAATACAAACGTAGAGCAGTCAGCGCATTTATCATTCGTGAGTCTGATGAGTCTTGAGTGCTCCCCGGCTGCTCGCCCGTCACGTCCCTCCTGTAGAGCGCGCCAAAGTGCATGCAGACGCCTGCAGGCAGGAAAAGGGGCAGGCTCGTCGGTTGCACCATCGAGGCGGCTGATCCCTGTGGCGTCTTGAGACCTTGGCCGAGTTGTCACAAGGGAGGACTTGAAGATCGATCGTAAGCGGCTACCAGGGACTGTCGGAGCTATGATTCGTCTTTGTACTTGAAATCCTGCGCCGAGCCAGCACGCACAACCGTAAATTTGTAGTTATTCTTGGTCCACGCCCGCATGCTTTGGCTGCGTGACGGTGTTCACACTCCACTCCGCTCATGCTGCTTCGGCTTGAGCTGTGCAGCATCCATCGCGTGCAGGCCTAGGCGATGTGTCGAGCAGGTAGAATCATGAAGAAGCGATGCTTCGCATATACTTGTAGCTCTTCACGCCCGCTCTTGAGATCCGCTCCGTGTGATGCCAAATGAAGCTAAAGCCAACCGTGGATTGCTGCGTGGTGACGGCTCGTGCGGACGTCCTACAAAGGATCGTGTCTGTTGTGCCGCCACACAATCATGCTGCCGCCGCTTTTTTTGAGAATCAATAGTCAGCAAGAGTTACAGTGTCACTCTGATCTTGAACCTCTTCGAACTCGTTCACAACGTGAACAACAGCGCAGTAACAGGGTTCTTGATCCAAGATGACTCGGACAGCTCAAATGCTAGCCGCCCAGAGACCTTTTAGCTGACGTCTCTTTGGGCTCACGACTCCAATCCCTTGCTGTTGTCGATCTTCTGCTCCTAAACTCACGACTTCGACTCGTGACTTTGCTCAGCGCGCCCGCGGAGATTTACTAATCACGCGTCGGTCTTTCCGGCGACACAATTTGGCGATCCGTGGTTCACGCGTTCACATTTCAGATGCACTTGACTGAATGGAAGTGTGCGTAATTGCGCGTTGTAGCACTTCGTTTCGGAGACCTCGATACCGGTACCGTGATTCAGATTTGTTTGTAAATCAAGAATGTGATTTAGATCCATCAAGGATCAAGATCGGCCCGACCGCATATATACGTGACCTTGCCTACGTCTAGCTGCCGGCTGCAACACCCCTCGAGCGGCCATCACGAATCGATCTAGATCTGAAGTGGGCTTCAAAATCTTCTGGCTAAGTGATGCAGGACGACATCGCTGCAAGACTTGTTATGAGCCCTCGTCGGGCTACCTCTTTCAATTTTGAATCTGACAAGTCCATTTCTTTCCTCATGAATCTCGCATACTCTTGATATCCAAGATTCCTTGATCTTCAAACCGACTTGACTCAAGACTGTTCATTCGCTCACGTGACCTCATGTCGGCATGCCAGGTCAAGTCCGCGGAGATGCGCACACATAGCGCTCACGCACGCTCGTCAACCGCACGCATCAGAGGCGGGCGGGCGTGACTGGTTGAGGACGCGTAAGGCGTCGATCCGAGCGGTGCGAGATTGCACGGAGCGCTCGCGCTCGCGCCC
>CCYA01000254.1:569572-581271 GCA_900000165.1 Ceraceosorus bombacis
TTGACGGATCGAGAAGAGTTGCGATACCGGCTTCATGCAAGTCGAACGCCTTGCTCTCCCGACGCTTCCATGAGCATGTTGCCGCTCCACTGGGAGAATTGAAAGCTTCACACTGCCGTGCTCATGATAATGTTGCAGTCTCGAACTCTCAACGCTCGTCACTCGCATCCGTCCTCCAGCTCAGTGTCATCCTCAGCGATCGTTCATTCTAAGCTCTCTTTCTCTCTTCCCCCCCTTCTCTCTCCCTCTCGCCCCCTCTCTCTTACATTTAGTTGACGACTTGTCCCTCGTCGCGACCAAGACGCAGACAATGTCTGAAAAGTCTGACATCGGCCTCGAGCTCCTCCCCGCACCGACTCAAGTGCCTCAATGGCATCAGCCAGCGTCGCAAATCGACTGTGGGACGCAGCCGATGCCAATGGAGGAAGTCGTCCATAGGCTCCACAGTCTTGGATCGTACTTTTGGACCAGACCCGAGACGGTGAACCTGGTCGTCATCGTCACGCCTGCTGCCCAACCCCATGCTGCGGCAACGTCACCGCGAGGCCTTCAAGGTCCATCGCAATCGTCAAGACGCGATTCACACCCTGCTGCAGTACCTTCACAGCAGCATGCGAGCCGCCCCTCCTCACCCCTTCGCAGAATAGAGGCACCCGGAAGGCAGAGCGGATTGTACGAGCGTCGAGCGGCGACCAAGATGGCTGCCGGCGAGATCACTCCCATGGGACCCGAAGCAAGCTGTTTGGAGAGCTCGAGAAGAGACTCGGAGGCGTCCACCTCGACATGTGCCGGATCGTCTCTGATGGGCAGCAGCCGCATGGCCGAGCAGAGCTACACTCCTGCCACAAGTGTAGCTTTCACGCCGATGAGCAGCAATGCACCCTCGCTAGCCTGCCATCCAGCAGCGCCCACCAAAGAAGTCGCGAGAATCTCACAGCTTCGCAACGAGCAGCGCCGAGCATCTGCTCCCAGTCCATCACGCCAAGAAGGTGCCGGACTGGCTCCAGTAGCTCGCACTCCAGCTCATCGACGACTCACGTATCGTGTTCATTCAGACTATCTCACCACACAATCCACCCTTTTTCGAGACGTACTTGCTGAGCTCAAACAGTCGCCTGCAGATGCGGATGGGAGACCGACCATAGACAGTACATCACCGCTGCTCGGTGCACCCCAGGCTCGCCTCATTCGACCGGCGGCGCCCAACCTTTTGCCTGCCGTAGTGCTCCCCCTTCCCGATCCATCCGCCTTCTCTGCGATACTGCACTACCTCTACTTTGGCGACTTTACCGCACTTGCTAGTGCCATGGATTCTCGCTTGGTCAAGTGGGAAGGTATCGTTGCCAATGCAGAAGCGCTCGGATGCGGCGCCAGCTTCAAGAGGCATCTGGGTCGCTATTGGAGGAGCAAAGTCGCTTCGAATGAGCAAGCGCCATCCCAGCCCGCATCCCCCATCCCAACACACTTGCGGGATGGACAAGGCACCTCGCGAGGCTCAGTCCACGCATTTTCGATGGCTGCCATGATGGCTCGTCGGACAGAGTCATCACAGGGCCGCTCGGATTCCGCCAATGATGCCAAATCGCGGCGTCCCATGAGTAGAGAGAAGCGGCCGCTAAGCAGCGAAGGCGCCTCTAGAGACCTGGAGCAGTCGCGAGCATCGTCTCGCATGGGTCAGCTGTTGGTCAACAACGATGGTTTTGCAGTGCCGTGCGCTCCCTCGCATGCAAAGCACCGCAGGGTCAGCAAGGAGCTTGAGCCCAGCGGCGAAGGTCCCAACATGTTGTCCGCAATGTCAAAAGTGCGGATTGCGGAAAATGCACTGAAAGCGCAGCACTTTGTGAGCAACAGCCCGCACGCCGCAGAGGCCTCGCACGCGGCGTCGCCTTTGCTCAGGCACAAGGATCAACCTCGCCTCGGCTCGGTCCTTGGAAGAGATAGAGCATATACCTGGACATCGGGGCGCGTCGTCTCGCAACCCTCCTCTTTAGTAGGACCTACTGAGTGAGCTTTGCCGCATTCGTCCGATCATTGCCAAGCTTCATATGTCACCGGAACCTCCTCGATAATGCTATTGCTTTCGTCGCGAATCGTGCTGAGTGCGTCATGAGCCAGCGTCAAAGACGTCGCCCTCCTTGATACAGTTGGCGTACTGCCAAGAGCGGCGGCAAAGATGGACGTGAGCATGTCAAATTAGTTGGACATTCCCAATGCTGGATCTGCTGTCGATATCAGTGCTTCGCACTCACCTCCTTTAGGTCCATGTTAGACACCTGCAGGTTGCAAACCTATGGCATTTTCGTGAGAAGAGGCAGAAGGTGGGCAAATGAACCACAAAGGGCTAGTAAGCGAGGTTGTTTGGGGATTTTACGACGCATGCATGCGTCTCACCACCTCGATGACACTTCTAGGCACCGCACGCAATTTGCCAACAAGCCTCTTGCCTTTGGGCTGCGTGGAGTCGACATTGTAGATGAGCAGAGACCCGTCCTTCGCTGTGCGCTCATCGGCCAGGACGATGGCTGTGCTATCCCATTCCTGCTTCTTGAGCGTCTCGACAGCGTGATCGATGATGGCCTCTGAACTCTCCAGCTTGGCGGAAGGGCGGAAAGAGTCTGGCACGAAATGGACCACGTCCCACAGGCCCGACTCTTCTGGGGGCACATCCGAAGCTACTTCGCGGATGTAGCCGGACGAGCGAATCTCAGACAAGATCTTGTCCGCGTCTTGAGCGCTCAGATTGAAGATGGGGCTGGGTGCCATTCTGCGCAGCGCCTGCCGTGTGCCTCGTTCTACCGCCGATTGGCTGTGGATGCCTGCGTGCGGCTTTCGTAATGTCAGGCAGTGCTCTCAGCCTTCGTACCCTGCTCTTATCGTGCCAGTATGCTGCGTTCACAGTCGGTACTTGTGGTTCTTGAAAGGCTTGATGAGTCTACTCTGATGTGGACGTGTGACGGCAAGCTGGACTTGTATCTCGTCTTTCCTTGAGTGGTTCATTCGTAACCCACGACTCCTGTAACAACTGGTGACTGCACCGAGTCTGCACGCGGGTCAACGTGCGCTTAGCGCGCTACCACCCTGCAGGCACCAATCCCCTCCACAATCCCGCGCTATAGCCCGACAGCCGTATTGCGATTTATTCTTACTCACGAGTCACGACTGTAGAGACGCTCATGCGCCTGTGAGGCAGGGTGCACCACTCTCAAACAGTCATCATCCAGCGAGCATCCATGCGTTCGCAATTACGAATCTCCACTCACATTACAAAAGGCCGGCCTCTTCAACTCAAAACCACTACCTCAAGCAGACACCTCAACGCCCTGCATTGAGGCCCGCGGCGTTTGCGATGGCAGATGGGCAGTCGTTGCCGCGATGAGCTTGCCCGAGCCCCAATCTCTGCGTCGGAACGAGCGCGAAGACATGTCGTCGTTCAAGGTCCGTCTGATCGCAGAGCACATCGTCAAGCAGGTGGCCAGGCATCGATCAGAGGCGCTTGCAGCGTCGAACAGAGGCAGCAGCAACGCCGGATCGCACGCCATCAAACCTCTATTGGTAGGCATGCAAGGGCCACAAGGCAGCGGTGAGTCGTACGCGCGATGAGCAAATGATCATGTGGAATTGCTGCGCTGATCATCACCACCCACTCGCTTCGACTTGGCTCGCTCATAGGCAAGACGACTTTGACATCCCAGCTGCTGGACGAGCTGAGGACTGCAAGGTACGATGTGCGCGCTGCCGTCTTCAGTCTGGATGGTGAGCGAGTATTGAAGGGACAAGGGCAGGAGAAGGCGGACTGAACACGCTCTGTAGGCTGCGCTGACATGATCTGAGCGCCGCCTAGACCTCTACTTGACCCATGCTGACCAGAAAGCACTAGCTGCTGTGCATCCCAGCAACAAATTGCTCGAAGGAAGAGGTCAGCCCGGCACACATGATGTGCCGCTTGGCTCCGCCGTCCTTCAATCGATAGCCGGCATGAATGAGCTTAGCGAAGGCGGGATTACAGCTCGAGTGCTCGATCTGCCTGTCTATGATAAATCAGCTCATGGTGGTGAAGGCGACCGCTCAGGAGAGACTGTGAAGGTGCATGCACCCCTTGATGTGGTCATCTGGGAAGGATGGTGCATGGGCTTTGGCTCGCTGGAGCCAGCCGTGCTGCGAGACAAGTACGATCGCTCATCGAGTTACGCTCGAACCGGCACAACTTCTGCTTCCGGTGCATCATACTTCACCCGGCATCCGATCGTGCACCTTCAAGAAGTCAATTCGCAGCTTGCGTTATACGAGGCCACCTGGTGGGCTCAGATCGATGCTTTTGTTCAGCTGGCACCCACGCCTCCTTCGGGACAAAGAGATGAAGGTTCAGAAGCTTTGGACACAGTCTTTGTATGGAGGTTGCAAGCTGAGCGGGCCATGAAGGAGCGGAATGGGGGCAAAGGCATGTCCGACGAAGCTGTAAGAGAATTTGTCGCGAGGTGAGTGCGCGAGCGAGCCTAGGAGGGCGAGAGGGTCTAGTTGCGAGAGCTCACGCGCTGTGCTGCGCCTCAGATACATGCCTGGCTACGAGCTCTTTGGGGATGGCGTACAGGGGGTGAAGAAGCCCTGGCATGGCAGAGGCTTGCGACTTGGGCTTGACTCGGACAGGAACGTGACTGAAGTGCGCACCTTCTGAGTCAAGCTGTCGATGATGCAATGCATTGGGAATTTTGAGTCGTTCCGAGGCTGAATGCATGTTAGAAGACCGATCAGGAGCACAGGAGCACAGAGGAGAATACACTTTGGCAGAAATGGGACTCGTCTGAGAACAAAGACTACGATGCTGTTGCGAATCGATGCGCACGTCGAGCTCGACGAAGAGAGTCTGCGCGGTTTGAATGGCTCAGAGCTGCTCAGATCTCGCCGCGCTTGAGAGCTTTGCCGGTCTCCACCTTGTCCTCGTCCTTCTGGATCTTGCCAGCGATGACTTTAGCGTTGCCCTGTGCCGAAGCTAGAGCTTTGCCTACGATGCCTCTGGTCGGTCTGCCATCATTGTCGTAGCTTCCATAATCCGAAACAGCTTCCGAGTTCCCTCGTGGTCTGCCGCCTGCCTTTGGTTCGTGAGGCTTTTCGCCTCCATTATTGTTGCTGTTGGGACATGGCTCGTCAGTGTAGTCCTGAGGCACATTGGCTTGCTTTGCTCCTTTTTCGTTCTTGGCCGCTTCCAATGCCTTTTCGTCGGCACTGCGCGTCGTCCCTTGACCGGCAGCGCTGTGACAGGCGCAACAAAGCCAGGAGATGATGAGAGCTCAGTCAGATGAGCTGCATCTCTCCTACCTTGGCCGCCAGCGAGCCGGATTGGGGCGAACGCGGTCCACGTCGCCCGCTAGGAACTCACGTTGGTACATTGTACTCTGTGCCAATGTCTTGCTGCGACTTGTTCAGGCGTGCGGGATCCGAAGCTGGAGTGTAGCATGCAACAGAGACATCATCGTAAGATGCAACATCGCACAATGCTAAGCGCAGAGGCAGGGAAGGGCTCGGCTCGGCTCGGCTCGTTGTGCGCCACTCACGTCCTTTGGATCTGGTCTCTTCGATTCTCTCCTCCTTGCCAGACGGTGCCGCTGATTCTCCGCTCTCGGCATTCGCAACGCCTCCATCATTCGGCACTGCTCCACTGTCCTCCGAGTACTTTTCGCTTTGAGAACCGGGCAGGATGGCGGGTGTGGCTTGGTACACGTCCGATGCTTTTTGAGCTGCTTGCTCGTATGCGGACTGCGCAGTGGCGCCTGCTGATGAGACGAGTTCTCGAGCAGAGTCGAGGTAGGATTGGCTTTGCGATTCCTCTGCGTCCGTCATCTTGTGGATCGAGATGGGCGTCGCGGTGCGGTGATGGCGAAAATGTTGACTGTTGTGTGCAAAGAGTCACGATTGCAGATGGCGAAAAGAGCTATGGCGAGTCAAGGACGGGGTGTGGGTGATACAGAGACAGTCGTTTGCGCGTCATGGGAGAGGTACATGTATGCTCAAGACTCCACGACTTGTCCTGCCTCCAACCCCATTCATCACACTCGTGACTCCTGACTCGTGGCTCACCGCCCGCGGCAGGAACATCAACCTCGCTTACCAGCATGTATGCGCTACTGCTGACTTGGCTTTTTGTTTGTCCCGCATCCACACGCACTTGACCAGAAATAGCTACAGCGACGCTGCTGTATAGCGACGCCTCTTCAGCAATGTGAATGGCTCATTCTTGATTGAAAGTCGCCGACATCATTCAAAATTCACATTTGCAGGTCCGACTTGGGCAACAGCGTCAGAACAGAAAGGCAGCAGTAGCAGTAGCAGCAGCAGCAGCAGCAAAGCACCACTCTTTGACACCTGCGACTACCGTCACGAGTCATTCGTGACTAGCAGCATACGATGACATTCACGATTCACGACCCAGGAATGGCGTGGGAAGCTTCTGCGGAAAAAAGCGGCGAGTTGACGTCAATCAACGCATGCATTCACGATTCGCTTACTCGATCCCCTCGCTCGTCTCGATTCACCGCATCGGACTATTTCCAAAAGACGGCGGGGCGGGATGATGCCCTACGCTCGCAACCCGCATTACACCTCGTATCACACCATACTTGCTGTGACGGGACTGTACGCGAAACAAGTCGAGTCACTCTTCAGACTCTTTCCTCTTGACTCACGACTGTGACCATGGCCGTCCTGTCGAGCTGGAGCGGCAGCTGCTGGAGCGGTGATGTTGCTCGCGGCGGACACTTCCCGCTTATGTTAGCGTATACATGCACGCGTGCAGCATGCCTTTTGAACCGGCCAGTCACGAGTCACGAGTCTCGCGTGTAACCCCCACGATCGGGCAGCTAGGCGGGACAAGGCAAGGCCAGGCGGTGTGGTCACTGCTGCATACTGTACGTCATCGAAGCGCGCACCTTGATCGCCATATCCTGTCAAGAAGATGTCGCTGCACCATCCGTGACTCGCTCTCATCGAGGGGTGTAGCTACTAACTTACTTCCGAAGAGCAGAGTCAGTCACTCTCCTACGGTCGTGGATGATTGTGAGTAGTCACAACACAATGCGTGCAGAAGCGATCTCAAAGCGCGACACCATCGCAGCCTCTTGACTCACGCTTCAACCATCACAGAAAGTGGTGCCGAGTCAAGCGTCGACCTCCCTTGGGATACTATGTCTGCAAAGGCCTCGCGCAGGTGGGTTGCGGGTCATTTCTTCTTCGCGCTGCATGTGGATCGATTTCAGAGTTACGCAATGGCGATCAGAGGGATGCTGGCTGATTTTCCCATTCACATTCAAATTCGTGAGCGTAAGCAGCGGGTACATCGAGACTCCGCTCTCGTTCGACGAGAGTGAGGGGCGTTGAGCAGTGAGCATTGATGGTGGGATGAGATCTTTGCCATGCGCTCAAAGAGGCAGTAGTCGATGTCTGCTACCGCTTGAGGGTCTGACTGAGCGCCTCGATGGTCTTGACGGCATCATTGCCCACCTCTTGAATGACCTCTCGAGCGGGCTTGATCACGTTCATGTTTCCCACTCCCGTTCCAGCCCACGTGACGATCCTCTTCTCATCGCCCTCGCCTTCCGCTTGCTTGTATCGTCTCCTTCTAGACTCGGCGTCACCCTCTTGAGATTCGTAAGCTTGCACCGTGGCGTTGATCACACCCCTCCCATCCACACCTTTGGGCCAACCGAGTGTACCGCGCGCCTCGTCGAAGGCCATCGTCCGCTTCGTCTCGGTCGAAGAAGCCTTTAACAGCACTTGCTTTTGCGCGTCAGAGTAGGCCGCTTCGGGCGTCAGCAAGAGGCGCGTACCCAACACTCCTCCATCCGCTCCCAGGGCTAGGATGGAAGCGAGGGATGGACCATCGGACAAGCCGCCTGCGCCCAGCAACGGCGGCACTTCTCCCCGACTGTTGCCCGGAGTGAGAGTTGGCAGGAGAGCGGCGATGCGAGGCAGTTGAGCATGCAGTGGTGGTGAGGAGCCCAGTCCGTGCCCACCAGCTTCGCAGCCTATGGCGAGCAAGCAGCGCAGATCAGCAGTCAGTCAAGAGGGCTGCCGAGCACGATGATGCGAATCTACCGTGGTACCTTTCGCCCTGCCCACCTTGCGCGCTCGATTGTCCCCGACTCACCTTGCGCTACCAGCACATCCGCGCCACAGTCCTCCACCGCAGCTTTGGTCTCTTGCTCGCTGCCGATGCCAATGAACACCTTCAAGCCGTCGCCATGTCCGTTCAGCTCCGCATCCCTCTTTCTGATCACCTCGGTCCACACACGCATCTCATCAGCATCACCAAAACTCAGCCAGACGGCAATGGGTTTGGGCTTGAGAGCAGCGTCGAGCAGAGAGATGACTGGACTATTACTTCCAGCTTCGGAATGGATGGAAGTCTTGAGAACTTCGTCCGAGGATCTCGGCTTGACGCCCCCTTTGCCGCCCGAATGAACGTGAGACAATCTCCAAGCTAGAAATCCAACGCCGATATTCACTCGAGAATCGTCCACGGATGAAAAGGCATTCTTGACATCCTCACCCTTGAAGGCGTCCAGTGCTACCCTGAACTCTTCTCCCATCTTCTTGGCGTCGTAATAGCCTGCCCCGATGAAACCCAGGCCGCCTCCTAACGTCGTTGCGGCTGCCAACGATCCTCCTGAAGCGTTGGCCATGGGACCGCACACGATAGGATGTGCAATGCCCAAGAGCTGCGTCAGCTTAGTCGAGAGTGACATGATGCTGAAATCCTGATGAGCGCAGTTGGTGTCCGCACCTGAGAAGATTCGACGCTGGGAAATGGAGAGCAGGAGAGCTCAGCAGGTCAGGTGGGAAGCGCTCAGTAGGAGTAGCTCGGACCCGGTGAGCTTAGTAGCGAAGCAAGACCTGCAGGTCATAAAGTAGCCAGCAGTAGAGACCTCTTATGAAGCGTCGCTCCGCACGAGGATTTGCTGTCGTGGAGCGGAATGCGGGGGCATGCGAAGAGGCTTGCTTCATCAAGCGCCGGTGCGTGCGGATTTGTCGGGTGGAGGCAGGCCAGCAGCAGCGCAGGGATCGAGGTCCTGCATGCGCGGGGAAACCGGTCGCGGCCTATGCATGACCCTGCTAGCTGATCGATGCTGCGCTGCTCTCCTCCTCTCATCGCAGCTACATCTCGTCCAGACGGCGACTGCACATCATTCAACAAAGGTGCCAGCGTTCATCACGGATCGCCACGACATCCACTCCAAGCGTCTGAATCCCCAGGACCACTTGCGCGTCGGACATCACGGGCAACCCTGTGCGAAAGCCGAGATTACATCACGCTTCAAGCGCCCGACCAAGCAGGCGCCTTGCAGGTCGTAACTCTGTCGCGTTGGATGACTGCCGAGACTGATTGAGATTGACACTCCTTAGCAGAACAAAAGCGTCCACGGCTGCATCTGGGAGGTCATCCTGACACCGCACACGCGCATTTGGAGGGATAAAAGGCAGAATCATGTTCGATTCGCAAAGCCGTGACAAGAGTACAAGTGGTCCGATCGGGACTGTGGCGATTTCGAGCAAATGCTGAGAGTGTGGCGTAGAGAGGCGCTGTCCCTCGCTTGTCTAGATGGCACCGGTCCGGCTGGCGTTGAGCTGCACGGCGGTAGTGGCGCAAATCTCGGCTAGCCTGCGCGCCTTGTCGTCGAGCTGACCTAGCAGCATGGTGCTCTCCAACCTGCTCGGTTCGTTTCCAAGCTTGAGCTTCTCCTCGATGGGCAGAGGCGTCAATCCCTGCGCTTCTCTAGTCACATTCTCTGCTTGCTTTCTGGCAATCTGCGCCTCCAGTCTGGCTTTCTCTCGAGCCAGCTGCCGGCTCTGGTAGCCCACATTGCCATTCTCTGCAGCGTAGTCGTCCAGAGCTTCCAGAGTGGACTCGAGCGCCGAGGAAAGTACGGGTGTATGCGTGAGAGCCAGCAATGTGTGCGGCGAGCTAATGGCTGCTGTGGGCGGGTGTGCAAGCTGGTACGCGGTGGAGCTTTCGAGAGAGCCCGGCGTAGGCGCGGCTGGCGTCGAGAGAGTAGACAGCAAAGAGGAAAGCATCGCAGTGTTGTGCAAAGAGACTGGGATTTCGGTGAGAATGTTGGAGAAGGTAAGGCGGTGCTCGATGAGACTGTGCGGGGGGCAAACAGGTAAGTCGAGCTAATTGGCACAAATGTTCTAGAGCTTCGGGGTCAGCTTGCTCACCCGCTAGCTGTGAAAGCATTTTTGCGATGCGCCTCAATGAACGAAGGGGCGAGGCGGTAAGCCTTCACCACAGTGTTGCCTTGAGCGGACTGCGCCAGGTCTGAGGTACGAAGCAGCAGAAGAACACGCGGTCAGCGAGACGCGAACACGCTGCGATCGGGCTGCCAGCCGGTTTACGACTCACCGTGAACGACGAGCACTCCCTTGCCTCTTCCGTGAGGCCCTTCACGTTCGAGCAATCCAGCAACGGAGAAGAGGCCCTCGACGATGGGCGTCTGCAGGAAGCTGCCCAAGAAGCAGCTCTGATATAGGCCTACCGGATTCGCGTCCGCATTTACGTCTCTCATTAGCTTCACCATGGATGCGGTGTAGCGAGCGGCTGGTCAGAGAAGGCAGGTCGATTCAGTGTCGTGTGCGAAACCAATGGATGCACACTTCGCCCTTCTAGTGAAGCTACAGCCACTGTCCACCAACCATCGATAGACTCGACGAGCTCCAAGGATTCTGCTATTGCTTGTCGCAATATGCGACGGCCAGGCAGCTTCGAGACTGCTTTCTCGCATTCAAGCGCGCTGACACTCACCGCTCTTTGCGCTCTTCTCGATGTCCTCATCATCGCCGCCCGAACTCTTGAGAGAAGAAGCAGGCAAAGGAAAAGCGTTGGAAACCTCAAGGGCGCCGCCAATATCAAGACCCAACAGCGCTCCAGCAGCTTGGTGGGGATGAGCGTCCTTGCTGTGTTTGACAATCTTTGTGAGAGCTAAGCCATCAAGACGGACAGAGGTGATGTGCTCCGTCTCGCCGTCGAGAGCGGCCAAGTCCTTGTCGGAGAATCGTGAAGCACCAGCCGCTGCTGCCGCCGCTGCTGCGCTCCTCCCAAACGCAGAAGGAGCATTTCTAGGCACGTCGCGCGGCTGAGGGCCTGGAATTTGTCGTTGTGACATGTTGAGTGTGCGTCTGGGTGAGGTGCGGTGCGGTGCGGTGCGGTGCGGTGCGCTCGCGATGGCGATGGTAAACGATGCTCTGCCAATCGTGAATGGTGTTTTAGTCGAGCGAGAGGCAGTCTCTGGAAGAAGATCTCAAAGTCTTTGGGTGCCACGCTTTAACGTCACCTTCGCACCCACGCACATACACATGTTATACTCCTAATCTGAAAAGCCATTTTTGTTGCGCGTTTGTGTAAATTTGTATTAGTGCGTATGTATTCGGAAGATTTTGATTCAAATTCTCTTCACTTGAAGAGCTCAATCACGGAGCTTGAATTTGAATCAAGAATTCGAAATGCGCGCGCACGCCGAAAGCTCCAATCTTGAATCTTGAGTCTGATCTGAGCCACGTGGGACGACTCCGATTCGCCGCCAATTCTGTCGCGACGCGCGGTACTCGTTGGGCGCGCGAGATGGCGGCGTGGGCACACACCTAGGCGTGGGACGGCGCGCACTTCGCTGGAATAGCGGGCAGCAGCGCCCACAGCAGCGAGCATACGGAGCAGC
>CCYA01000254.1:655568-671303 GCA_900000165.1 Ceraceosorus bombacis
ACGCGGCATACACACACCAACGGAGTTGCTTGCGGCGCCCGTGGCTCGAGCGCACGCGCGGTTGCATGATCACTCACCACTCTGCTGCCTGCCTGCATGCATGCATGGGTCAATCATGTGAATCATGGACCAATGAACCACCAATTTAATTTGACTTGGCTTTGCTCCAATCTGCCATCTCATCAACGCACCACGCACCACGCACCCTTCTGACTCCAAAGCCACACATCCACATACCCAACACACCACAGCAAACAAAGCCATCGGCCAAGCGATCACTGCGCGGCTATCATTAGAGTCGTTTTAGGCGCGTACAACTCCACTTACACCTCTAGGAGCGGTCATCCGCACGAACACGTCGACCTTCTTGGAGAGCATCCTAGTCGGCCAGCTTGGCGCTCACAAGCAAGCAGCTCGCCCCCCGCTCAACGATCGAGCTCTACGCACAGTCAGCGTGCAGCCTCTCTGACAGCTTCACTGCGTTCCTTGGTCCCTCGCAGGGCAGCAGCTTCTCGACACGCACCACCCACGGATACCACAATGTCATCCAACGGATCTTCAGGGCAACACACCTCTGTGGATCGCCAGACGCTCCTGTCTCTCGATCACATCCGAGCAGTGCTTATCAGGCTCGAAGATACCATCGTGTTCGATCTCATCGAGAGGGCCCAGTATGCTCACAATCCGCCGATGTACGCGCCTGGAGCGTTCAAGGAGCTCAGAGAAAAGGAGAATTGGGAAGCCAGCTGGGTCGAATGGTTCCTCAAAGAGACGGAGGCTGCTCATGGCGAGTGTGCCGGAATGCAGCGGCTGTTTGGCCATGTATATGCTGACAGGATGGGGGCGCCTCGTCTCGCCTACTCATTTGCCTTGCTCGAAACACTCACCCGCAGCCAAAGTTCGGCGTTTCGATACTCCAGACGAATACCCCTTCACGCCCATCGAGCAATTGCCCAAAGCAATCTTGCCTCCCTTGACATACCCCGATGTCCTCTTCAAAGCGGCAGTCGTCAATGCCAATTCGCGCATCTGGAGTTGGTACAGGGACGATGTGGTGCCCGCCATCACGCGAAAACATGGCCTGCAGGCGGATGATGGGCAGTATGGTAGCGCTGCTACGAGGGATGTGGGAGTACTGAGCGCTGTTTCTAGACGCATACATTTCGGTGAGCGATGATACGTGGCTGCACGCGGAAATTGAGTCAGCATAGAGCATGCACACCAACGGCAGACCCTTTGTTACACTCACCCCTCGACTCGCGGGGTCGCGCTCCAGGCATGTTCGTATCCGAGTCGAAGTTCCAATCCTCGCCCGCAGATTTTATAGAGCCCATACGCGCAAAAGATCGCGTCAAGCTGGAAGCGCTCATCACCAAACCCGCAGTTGAGGCTGCTCTGCTCGTGCGTCTTGCAGAGAAGGCGAAAGTATACGGGCAAGATCTGGACACGCTCTTGGGCGCTGGCAAACAGGGCACAGCAAAGATCGACACAGAGGAGGTGGTTAGGATTTACAGGGAACGCATCATTCCCGAGACGAAGGTAGTCGAGGTCGATTATCTGTTGAAAAGGTGAGCGAGCGGGTGGAAGAGGGCACCGCGGTCCCAGTGAAGGTGCTGATGTTTTGCTTGTTGCTATAGGCTGGAAGGGCTGTCGGAGGAGGAAGTTGCCAATTTGGCTAACAGGAGGTGACCTTGGAGACTCTGGGCCTACAGCTGCCGGCTGGGCAGCACTGCCGACGACAATACCATCGTCGTCGAATTCGGTACGCTCGAGATTCTCGTGACGTAGTGTCTTTCTCGCCCAATGAAAGGCGTCGTCGAGCAGTCCAACGTCATTCATTGCTCGTATTTACGCGCCTCTACTCCTTTTGGAGGGACGACATTCACTTTTTTCGTTCCAACATCTTTCCAATTTGTGCTCAAAGCCGTACCTCCGCTCTCCACAAAGCTCTTCTGCATGGCTCTTCTCGTATCGTCGTCGGCATCGGCGTAGAGCTTTTGAAAGAATGCGTCAATGTTGCCATCTTGGCCTCCTTCCTTTGTGGAAGTCTTGTCGTCAGATGTGGACCCTTGTTGGGCTTGAGATGGTTCGTCTGTGTCGTCGGTGAAAGAGTCCCATTTGGATCGACGTGCCTTGATGCCCGATGTTGATGAAGGTGCGAAATTGTGTGGCGCTGTGACAGTGGCCTCTGCATCGACATTCCAAAGCGACGAAAATGATCAGAAGAGACGCGCGACGAAAGATACGGAAAAGCAACGAAGTGCGTAGATGCTTACGACTGGGAGAGGAAGAGGAGCTGGTCGAGATGCCTTGCAAGGCGGACCACTGTCCGCTCGCCTTCTTGACCAAGTGCACCTCGATCTTGCTGGCCTTGACATCGAACGTCGACTTTTCGCCATCCACCTCTGCAAACAGTGGATCTATGACGAGCTGATTTGCATCCTTCTGTGCGTCAGAAGGTCGAATCTGCACATTCAAAGCATTGCTCTCGATCTTGACGCTGACTTCTGGCCTCGTCAAGCCTTTCGCATAGATGGACAGGTGCACGACCTGGTCCGTTTGGTAGTAATCGTGCCTGATATCGACGCATGAGTGATCCGCTCATCAGCATCAATGAGCATGTGCTGGCACGTCCAGACATCGTCTTGTGAAGCACTTCCTCCTTGGGCAGTACGATACTTACCGAGGTTTTGCGCTCGTCATCGTTAGCAGTACAGCTCGATCACGTATTCAAAGTTGCTTTTGGTCGAGCTTGTTCGCCCTTGAGTCTTTCCTGGTATATGATATGATGGTGGAGTGGACAGAGCTCTGCTGCTGCACGCACACCCTCCACGTTTGCGCTCTCACGTTCACATTTCTCGCGGCGCCACAGTCGACCACGCGACAGCGACATTTTGCTCCGCCGGCCCGTCACGCGACCGAATTTGCCTCGCTGTCAGTGTCAGGTCCCATACCTACTTTACGAGACCCGAAAGAGAGCCGTAGCGGCCGCAAAATCCAGCAGCGCCAGGGACTCCTTTTCATCTTCAAGATCATCGCACTACCTGCCATGACTCGCAGACAGACGGCAGACAACGTGGCAATGTCTACATTCGCGTAGGGCCCCGCATCATCCGCTGGTCACTGTTTTTGTGGTCGACACATCGAACGCAGCGCCTGGCCGCGTCCGCCTCTCATCGATTGCTATGAAGGCCCCCTTGGCAAAGTCTAGGAAAGGAGCGCGGGAACTAGAGTACAATCTGCGATCGACCTGCGAAGGTAGAGATACACGAGTACAACGGCAAGCCTGGCCAGGAACGGGACAAAGGGCGAAGCGGTGCCATCGAGGACCAGGAGAGTACTACAAGAGGGCCGTCGAGGGTCTTGTTGAATGCGTCGACGAGACGACTGAGCAATTTGCCAGAAAAGCTCTGCAGTGAAGACGTGCGAGTCGAGACGGGTCGTGTGGGAACAGTAGAGAATGAGAAGCCGGATGATCGTAACGGCGTGCGATGCGTGCAGGGGACGCGAGTGGATGCTTGTGGCGGGAAGAATCGGTCGCTGAGATGACGAGACAGAGACAGAGAGCCAGGGAACAGAGTAGCCATGGATATGATACAGATCTGGGCAGTTGGACCGCGGACGCAAGCGCCAGCACCACCTAGCGAACACCCGGTTCGCTCCTCTTGACAAGGTCAACGACTAGCGTCGCTTGCACGCAGAGTTGAGCAGATGCTGGTCCAAGGACGCATACAGCCTAGGCAAAAGTCCAGGTGATGGGAATGCGACCTTCGTCTTCAGTTCCGAGGGCCTTGAACGCGGCGGGGCTGAAGTCGAGCGATCCCCAGGCACAGCCAGGGCAAGCGTCGCTGACAGTGACGGTGACTGATTTGCTGCCGCGGTGCGCAGTGATCTTGCGGCCACAGACCTTTGAATCGTTGGACAAGCCGAAAGTGTTGTAGAGGTCTTGAGAGACGGCAACGATGTAGTCGCTGTCCTTGTTTGTCCAGCCACAGGCGCCAAGACCAGTGGCATAGAAGGTACCTAAATGGGACGGCGCCAAAAAAGTGTCAGTCAGCACACAGCGCGTCAACGAAGATTGGTCTAGACTCACCATCACCAGAATAGTGCTTGCCTGAGCCGGCGCCTGCTTGGCCAGTTGAGGTTGATTCGGAGCTGGACGAGGAATGCGTCTCGGTGTGGGTTGTCGGACTAGGCTTGGGCGTTTGGGCCTGTTGCTGTTGTTGCTGGTGTTGTTGTTGTTGATGCTGTTCGGGCTTTGTGTCCTGGCTCTTTTGCTGCTTGGGCTTCGTGTCCTGAGCGGGCTTTGAATCGGAAGCCTTTTCCTGAGTGGGCTTCGTTTTGGACGTAGGTTTCTGCTCGTCGTCATTGTCGTCAGATGACTCATCGGAAGCGTCATCTGAGCTATCGTCAGCTGACCCGTCATCTTGAGCAGCGAATTGCTCGAAGGTCTGAGGGGTTTCGCCCTTCTTGAGAGACTCCATCGCTGCAGCTTGCCACTGTGGGTGCCGATCAGATGAGCGTGAGTCAGACGGCTTAGGCTTTACGAGTGGAAGGCGTACGGCACGCCTCTTACCTTGGTGTTGATAGCTGCTTGGTTCTCAGCGTACGCATTCAGCTTGGCTTGAGCCTCGCGCTGAGCTGCAGTAGAACGACGGACACGGAACTTGCGACCTTGCGCCAGTGTGAGGGAACGGGCATGGGGATGCGCATGGTGACCGCGAGCGAGGAGTGCGCTAGCATCACGTGCAGCTACAGCAGCACGAGCTGCGGCATTTTGCGAGACGAAGTGAGTAGTGTCGGCCACGGTGAATGCGATAAAGGTAGTGAGGCAGAGCGCCAAGACGGAAGCCATGTTGAAACGCATCGTGGAGAGTTCTGTGAGCAGGGGCGATTGGTGGTAAGGGGATGCTGTTGCGAAAGCGGGAAGGGGGGAGGGGAGCTGCTGCTTGAAGCGCTTGGATGTTCAGAGGGGAGATGATGGCTTGGAACCGATCCTGACCGGTATTTGAATCGAAAGAAGTGTGTGCTGGTGGGAGAGGGGCGGAGGTGCGAGAGTCTGTCTACCGCTGGTTGGATCTACCTGACGATTCTGCGCAATTGGGCTGGGAACTGTGTTGGGGTGAGGGCGAACGGATGAAGGACAAGAACAGTCGAAAGCGACAAGAGCAGAGCAAATTGATGCATGGGGATCGAGGTGGGAGTGAAGAAAAGCCATGTATGTATATATATATGCCTGCATCCTATCCAGTCACACTGTATATTATTAGAGCAGACAATTGCAAACTCCCCGCGGCGACACTTGACTCGTGACTCGCAAAGGCTGCGCTGTACCTTTCGAACTTTGTCTCTCGATCGCATCAGCTCAGTCAGAGTCATTCCCGGTGGGCCCTTTGTTGGGCGCTGCGTCAGTCAATAAAAGGGTTTTGCCTCGACGCGGGTCAGCCCCGCGCGGTCAATCATGCAAGAGGCGAGCGATGAGCGAGCAAGGGAATGACTGTAGTTACAGCCTTGCCTGTGCATGCTGCATGCCACCGAGCTAGCTCTTATAGGCCGTCCATGCATTATAGCTGCTTGATCAGTCAAGGGTCAGCCCATGCAGCAGCCGCCCCTCATGCATGGTCCGCGAGAGCCATGCACGCGCATGCTACAGCTGCATGCTGTTTGCTGCGCTGCCTGCGAGGTCTGGTTGCTTTCTCAAGCTCGCGGCTGCAGTGATGCATGCATGTGCACCCAGGGGGCGCAGCATACAGTACCTGTATACATCATGCAGCAAGTCCCCATGAAGTCTTTCGGAGACAGCCCTCGGTCCCTGATGTCGTGAAGCGGTACAGAATCAAGAGTCGTGAATGACGGGCTTCGCTGGTGCATGCTGCATGGCTGTCAAGCTCCGACGACGCCCCCCAAATCACGAGTCACGAGTCGCGCGCGGCTGATGCCCAGGTCGACATTCATGTAGGCGCCGTGATTCCACGCAAAAGGTTGCGAACATCATCATCCACATCACATCATATATGCGGCGGCGCCTCACTTACCTGTGGCTGGCCACCTGAATTCAGACCAAGGCATTCTCTGCATGAGCATTGAGCAATCATGCAGGATACTCACTCAAGAGTCGGGTAGGCAGCAGCGGTGAAGCAAACACAACAGTCAAGAGTCTTTACCACTCAAAATTCTTGTTGGCGACCGTTCGCATGGCGTCAAAGTCGAGGTGTACCGAGATATACCGCAGGTGCGGTCTTGGCTGCTCAGGAGGCGATCCACCGCGATCTGGGTATGATTTACATCATACGCGCCGAGGCAGATCAAGTTCGGCGGCGGTCAAGAGTCTGCAGAGTTTGAGTGCGGTCATCACTGGGGGCACTTCACTAATCGAGATTTGTATTGTCCACAATCATTGGACTGCGGGCAAGCGCCCGTGTATACGTGCCATTGGTGCCGTCTAGTCTTCAGCGTCTCTTGTCATAGGCTCTGCGCTGCCTTTGACGTATGTGACGGCATACAAGGCCCAAGCGACAGGGCGCGATGAGTGGCATTGAAGAGCGAGCAGGACGCAGTCACCATCACGTCCTAGATCCCACCTCTCGACAACGCTACCACTGACAGCGGTTATGGAGGCGACTCTCGTTGTGCCGGATATGTCCGCACGAAGAGCAACCATATCAAATCAACCTTGTGACAATCACGCGCTTCTCAGAAGGCAAATCAGCGGTCCAAGATTGGAGTAAGCTTTGCTGACGGCGCTTCCGTGATCATTGGAGCTTCCAGCATACTCTGGTGCAAGCCTTTTGGCTTAAGAGTTAGGCCCTCCGATGAGCGCAGTTGCTCGTCTACTATGCCTTGGTCGCATGGAACCCCACGTAAAGACTGCGCACACGATACCGTTGCGTGCCTGAACAGCCGCCGAGAACTTGCGACATATTCACCGCAAAGTGCTTATCAACTCGGCTATCGACTGCGGCCCTCGACGACCATTCATACTTCGGGACCTGATCACACAGCGCGTTTCGAGTTCAAGCCCGACTTCAATCCCGCGAGCTTTGCGCTAGGAGTGCGATCCTTGCTCGCGGTGTTCTTCAAGGGATACGCTGGATCATCGCCATCAATTTGGACGAAATATGCGCGATTCAACGAATTCTAGACGCGACACCGAGGAGCTTGTCAAATAGGCTACACTCGCACTCAGGTCGGCGCGCCTTTTGATACAGCAAGAGACCTTGGCTCGCCGTTTAATCATTGACCGCAAAGTCGCAGCAAAGGCGCATGATAGGATAGCAAAGCCTGTTCTGTCAAGCAATCGCGAATAATGTTAGACTCGCAAGGCCTTCTTGCTGACACATGGTAATCGCCTGCGGTCGCTCGGATGGAGAAGTACGCTGTCGTCGTGAAAAAGTTTGACTTGAAGTACTGGACTGCCGGTGGTGGCGAGCATAGCACCCTCAGCTTCAGCTGGCAGTTGCCTTCCCTGGGCACCGCGATAACCCTGACCATTCACATCACTACAAATCAGCGACACTCGAAATAACGTGCATGCGGACGTCCCTCCTCACAGGACCCTCTGGCACGCCACATGATCTTGGCGTTACTTTCTTGACTGTCGAAGAGGTGGCGACGGTGCGCGAGCCGTGAGCGGAGATTCTTCCCGCTCAGTCACCCGCCAGACTGCATCACTCAACAACCGCGTCATTGGCATCGCGTCGACAACCGCGTCATTGGCACCGCGTCGGGTGTATCCGATTGCAGGCCTTTGCCATGTTTGTACTTGGTGAAAGCGAGCGTCGATGTTGCCTCTTTTACCTTGCCGATCATGTACGGCGCGTGCACTCAGACTTTGCACTTCGATCGTCAGCAAGGTGACACAATCCGCCGTCACGACAGGTGCTTGCCACCCATGTGGCGCTCTCAAGACGAATGCTAGCGCGTCAGCCTTTCAAGCGTCCTCCCAATGACTACCAGATGTTGCCTGCCTCCTCGCCACCGAAGAGCCGTTTTGCCTGCACGAATGTGCAGAAGCGGCCAGGATTGCAAACTCGGCGTACCTCTTGCGGGTTTCCCACTGCGCCGTGGACGCAGTGCTCTTGCCACCAATTCGCCACCTTGCGAGATTAAAGGTAGGATAGCACTCTAGCGTGTTGTTCAAACCTCTCGTGCGCTCATATCTAGCTCGTGCGAAGCGTCCGGAAGGGGCTTCCTTGTTGCTTGCCCCGTTGAGCACTTTCTCATGTCCAGAAACCCTGCTAGCTACTTCTCACAATTCAGTCCACTTGCCTCAGCGCGTCTGGAAAACACCTTCGCATCAGAACTACTTGCTACACGTCTCTCGTTACGCCGCTGCGCGGAAAAGCAGCGAAGCCTCGCCCTGCATACAATCGCTTTTTTGATCAACGTCGGACATCTCTCGCGCAAGCACTCAGCTGTCGAATGCGATATACGCCATGCGGCAAGGTAGCGTGGCCTTGGTCGTTCTTGCGTTCTCGCTAGTCTGGGCAGCTCAACCTCGGCATAGACAAGGCGAATTTCCGCCTCTTACCAAGCGTCGAGGTCCCGCGACAGCACCAATGTCCGGACTCGACGCTGCTCTTGTCAGAAGGCAACCTCTCGGCGATGAGCTTGAGCGAGTGTTGGGGGCAGCACGTCAAGTCACAGCCCACCTGCCCCAGTACAGGGCAGAAGCCAGTCATAGCCCTCGTCCTGAGCAGCAAGGAGCGCCACAGATCAACACACATAGAGGTGACACATTTCACGTGAGTCCCGAGTCTCCGGCAGGTGCATTCGACGGAAGTTCAAATAGTCAAGAGAATGCCAAGCAGAGCTTTGACGATGACCTTCGGGTGCCGAGTCCAAGTCAATATCATGGGAGCAGTGTAAGTTTTCCGCCTCGCATAATCTCCGCACAAAGATTGCTGGCTCAAACATCGTCAGCGTTCAGGTCGAACACCATAGCTTCACCGACCTGCTCCAGAGTCCGCTAGGTGGATACCACGTGAGTTGCGCACGGCTAGCGCTGCAATGAACATTGATTCTGAGCATCACCTCTCAGTGGCACGCCCACGACCTGGCTCTAGGCGCGATGGAACATGCAGAACACAATGATTACCATCAAGTGAGAGGCTCTTCGCAATTCCATTCATCTTCGTGTGTTTCGCACTCCGCTAATCGTTGCACCTGCCAGATATTTGACCATGACGCTATCACGCATGCGATTCACAGCCCTGGACGTATCAGTGTGAGTCGAGCCTGCGATTGGATAAGCCACACCTGTCTGACACAGTAGCACTGCCCCTCCACCGTTGTTGCTCTGGCTCCCGCACCTCTTTCGCTTTTCAGCACTCACCAGTGTCCTCACCAGGCACCGCCTCCGCACGACAGACATCGACACCGCCCTCATCCGGTACTCCAGATGCCGCGTCTCAGGGCGCATCTAAGACCCAGAGTGCGGCGCGCAGCAAGGGTAAGATCCCAGCGGGACAACGTGCTTACAGGTACGCCGATCTCTGGAAAGAAGCAGACGGAGCGTCCTCCAATGACTCTGCGTATGCACGCAAGCCGCCAAGCGAGCGTACTGCGAGGCGCCATCGGGCCATGGAAAGGAAGACGGGCGTTGCGTGGGAGGACAGACCTCGCTACCAGCGTTCACGCCCAGCGCCTTCGCCTGCGAGAATGAGATTCAACGAGCTGATCGAGCAGGCTCGGGGTGACGGTTCATTGCCGTTCGGAGATGCCGTCAGGAAGCATCTCTTCAAGGAGTATGGCAAAGCAGCACTATCTTTGCGGCCAGAATACTGGGCCAAATCATTACCAAGCCACAGGTCAGCAGAGGAGTTTCTGCGGATGGTAGAGGGAAGACCTACGCAACCTCGAGCGACGTATGAGCGACAAGAAGAGATGGCCAAGAAGCTCGAACAGGAGCATGGGCCAGCGATTCGGCTCATGGATCCTACACTTTGGAAGCCGGGCGGTCCAACCAGCTCGGCTATTTCCAGGGCCAAGAAGCGTTACATGGAGCGTCAAGAAGCCGGAGAGACTGATCCCGGTCAGCTTCGCCCCAAAAGGATATCGAGAATGCGACACACGACACAAGCCTGGGTCGATGAGGGACAGCCCACTCCGTGAAGACTTTGACTGTAGTGAAATTTGTCTTAGCATATGACGTACACAGTCCCTAGATGTAAACATGAGGACTCAAAAACAATGAAACGCTACCAAAGTCTCTGCTGTGTACGATCGAAGTGGCTGAAAAGACGAAGCTTCACGCCTATGAAGACATAGTTGACCTTTCCGCTAAAGGGGTCTGCTTCTTGGCGCATGTAAGTGTCTTGTGCGAAAAGGAGCAGCTGTCAAGCCTGAGGATATCTATGGTGTGCTTACTCAGACAACGGCGGTGCTGCCTTCAAGAATCACCAATGTGACAAACCAAAGTGGGTTGGTAGGTACCGGTACGGGCATGGGTAAACTGGAGAGGCAGGAGAGACGCCAACATAAGGTGCCCTCGGTCATTGCATGTCTTTTCTTAATAACTTGTGTGAATTGCGCGCGCTGCCGCGGCGCGCAATCAATTAAGCCGCTCAAATTGAATCTACGTAGGCAAGATCGCGAGGGGCGTGCGCAGGAGCAGCAGCAGCAGGGGCCGAGCATCGCAGCAGCAGGGCGGGCAGCGGAGCACATGGCGTTCGCTTGCCCCCCGCCCAACCTTGAAATTTCGAAATTGACTAGCAATTTCCGTACCCTCACGCTCACGACGCACCTTCTATGGACAGCATCCCTTCATCACCAACTTGGCACACGCTCAGAATCCCTGCTGCCTTGCAACTGCCTGCGAGCACCGACCCTCGCGTTGTACTGCTGGCCCTGATCGCGCGTGCCTCGCTACTGCAGTCGCCGTAGCCCTCGTCTTTACCTTTGGTGCCTTCCGTTTCAATCGCCAAAGCGCCATGTCTGGTCACGGTGGTGACTCGTCGGACTCGGCCACGCCGGGAGCCAGACCAGTCGCTCTCCGCGCTCGGTCATCGTCTTCAGCCAACCAAGACGCTTCATTCGGTCTGGCGCGATCGCCCGTGATCCCAAACATTCCGCCCAGAGGAGAGGCGAGCAATGTTCAATCTCCTCGTCTCGGTGCGACGGAGCTGGCCAACCCGATTGAATCCGAGTCAGGCGTGACGGTCAGAGGAGGCAGGGCTAGCTCGAGCGTGCATGGATCCAGACCCAACAGCACTGCAGTGTCGGAAAATGAGACAACACCGGTCAACCTTGCCGACTTGGATAGCTTGCCCATCAGCGATGAGCAAAAAGCAAAGATTATCGATCGCCAGTGAGTAGAGCGTGTAGATGGCCTGGCATGACTCGCTTGATTGACCTCGTCTTGGGCACGCTTTGTGCTTCTCCTGCCGCGTAGCCTCGTCCGGCCCGATGCCTCTGGTTTCCCGCGTATCGATACAGGTACTACCGATGCCTCGGCTGCTTCAGGCGCATCGGCGTCAGATGCAGCCGGCCCATCCCAACAGGTACGATTCCCTGGTCACTCGTCGGGAGACGACACGGACACGGAAGAGTACTTGGGCCCGGCGACGATGCAAGGAGGCGCAATCACGGACGACGTGTACAGGTGGGCGCACAAGAATCGTAGACAGAGCGCGAAGAGGACGAGGAGCGAGAGTCTGCACCTGCCTCGCACTTCCACCATCGATCCTGATTTGGACGCTTCGGCGATCCGAGAGCCCGGCGGTTTCCGGTGAGCTTCAATCGAACGGACTCGCTCCGTTGTAGTTGCTCGCATCGATCCCTGACGCAATCCTTTCTTTAGCCGCTTCTTCGTGCTGACACAAGCCGGCGAGCAGGGTCGTCCGCCGCCGCGCGCTCTTAGGTCATTCATCGATTTCCTGGCGCTCTATGGTCACTACGGAGGAGAAGACTTGGAGGACATCGATGAGGAGGACGACGACGGCGATGGACTCGACGATGAACAGCTACGAGCAGAGGAGGCCAGGGAGCTTGGTCGGCCAAGTGGAAGCCATGGAGAGCCGACTGAGCGCACCGCTCTGCTAACGAGAAGAGCGTCTCGACGTGCTCTGCAAAGATCAAACAGCCGCATTCGCCGGGGTTCCGAGGGTGGACGTCCGCGAGGGGAAGCTACAGAGACGGAAGCGGTGCTTATGCTGCTCAAGTCCTTCGTCGGCACAGGAATCCTCTTCCTCGGGAAGGCCTTCATGAATGGCGGCCTCTTATTTTCGACCATCGTCCTGTGTGCAGTGGCCATGATCTCGCTGGTCTCCTTCCTGCTTCTCGTCAAGGCCAACCTGAAGTACCCCGCTTCTTTCGGAGATATGGGAGGCATCCTCTATGGCCCAAAGATGAGGTTGGCCATCCTAACGTCAATCGTTTTTTCGCAATTTGGCTTCGTCGCAGCATACACCGTCTTTGTGGCGCAGAACTTGCAAGCCTTCGTCTTGGCAGTCACCCACTGCCGCACACTTGTGCCGACAGTCTGGCTGATCTTGGCGCAAGCTTTGATCTTTTTGCCTCTCAGTCTTGTGCGACGCATTGCCAAGCTGAGCTCAACAGCCCTGGTCGCAGACGTCTTTATCCTCTTCGGCATCATCTATCTCTTCAAGTACGAGATCACCGAGCTCGTCGAAAAGGGCGTTGCGGATGTCGTCCAGTTCAACTCTTCGACCTTTTCTCTCTTCATCGGCACCGCAGTGTTTACCTTTGAAGGGGTCGGTCTCGTAATTCCCATTACGGAGAGCATGAAGGAGCCAGAGAAATTCCCTCGCGCATTGTCTGGTGTCATGGCTGGTACTATGGTGCTCTTTACCGCCTCTGGTGCTCTTTCCTACATGGCGTTTGGCAGCAAGGTTCAGACTGTCGTCATTACTAACTTGCCGCAGAACAGCAAGTTCGTGCAAGCGATGCAGTTCTTGTACTCGGTCGCCATTCTCCTCTCGACGCCCCTCCAGCTGTTTCCCGCCGTCTCGATTTTGGAGCGAGGCATCTTCACGGCCAAAAGTGGCAAGTACAAGTAAGTGATGGTGTCTGTAAAATGATACCACGTTGGGGCTGACGAGTTGCACCGCATGTCAAAAAGCTGGAAGATTAAATTCTGGAAGAACGTCTTTAGATGCAGTACCGTCGTCCTCTGTAGCTTCGCAGCTTGGGCAGGCTCCGCGTCACTTGACGTCTTTGTCTCGTTTATCGGCAGCGTTGCCTGTGTGCCATTGTGTTTCATTTGTGAGTGTCAAAAGTCGCGCGCGGAATCAAACATCTTGCTGATTCTTGCGGGATTTTTCTTCGGCCAGATCCACCGCTGCTTCACCTTCGAGCTTGCGCCACGTCTAGGAAGGACAAGATGCTCGACTACGCCATTCTCGCTTTTGGTATAGCCTGCACGCTCTTTGCTGGGTCACAGACCGTCTACACCCTCATCAACCCAAGCTCGCCTCCTGATCAACCAGTTTGTACCCCTCCATAAGTGACCGTAGGTGAGGTGCAGTCAAATCACAAATTTGTACAAGAACGGAAGCTCATGAAAAGTCATTGATAAGGAAGATTGCGTCTGTGTGAAAAGGGTGCGCCTGTGGATACGTAATTGCGCTACAATGTGGGTATGAGCCTGCACAAGTTTGAGCAGATCAGAGCTCCCGAAGTACGACTGTGACCGTCGCTACCTCCCTTCAAAGCCGTGCTCCTCATCTGGCCGAGCTGACGCCGGGCTTTCGAAATATTTGTTGAGTTCCCTATCCAGCTCTTCACCTAGCAGCCTTGGCATTTCCAGACTGTGTTTGACTGCGGACTTGTTGAGGGCTTTTGCGCTTGCAAACATGACATCTGCGAGGATGACCATGCGCAAGTAAGAAGGAGGATTCGCTCTTCTCGCATTCTTACACCGTACTCACCCAATTCCTCCAGTGTTCTGCCCTTGGTCTCGGGGAAGAAAAAGTAGACCATCGGAAAGAGTGCCGCATTAAAGACGGCAAAGACGATATACGTTTGGTATCCAATAGAAGCCAACATTGGAGGGGTGATCATGACGATGAGGAAGTTACTAGCCCAATTCTTCGTGCATGAAAGAGAGGGAGCGATGGTGAGGAGAGGTGGGAAATGGAAGAGAGTAGCGGGGAAGAAGAGGTGAGGAAGGGGTTGAGCTTTCGGACGAGACGAAGACGGAATGAGCGAGCGGCCCTTGGTTAGGGTGACTTACCATCAAAGTGCTCAGTGCATTGACCTGTATTCTTGTCCTCAAGTTCGAGATCTCGGCGGGGTACAGCCACGTCATCCCAAGCCAGCCAACGTCGAAGAATGAATTGTAGAGGAAGATCCTGTCGTCATGGGTGGCGGTGACGGCGTGGTCAGCTATAGGCCGCGCCAACTCACGTGCTGTGCACGCCGCGCGCACACCCTCCAAACTCCTGCGAAGCTTTCTGCGGCCGTTGCGCTCGCGACTCGTGACGCTTGAACTCTTCGCAACACTCACATGGCTACAGCTGCGATTCCCGGGCCATTCGCAAGCTCAGGCACGCCATCTACGACTGTGCCAGTGGATACGCAGCCAGCGATGGCTGCCATGCAGGCACACATGCCGACGAGACCGATCAGCATGAGCTTTCGGCGTCCGGACCTTTCTACCAGTGGCAGCGCAATGAGAGCCGCGAGTGCATATTCCGTCCCGTTGATTCCCGCAATCAGACGGCTCTCCTGCTGGCTTCTGCCGAGCGAGTCTTCCAGCAGAAGCGCTAGGTAGTAGGTGACGACGTTGATTCCCGTGATTTGCTGAGCGAATTGAGCAAGAATGGCGATGGTGGCGCGTTGAAGGTTGCGCGAGGGTCCGCGGTCCAGCAGTTCGCTGTACTTGAACCCACCGCCAGCAGTTTGAACGCGAATGGCTTCTTCGACCGACTTGACTTCTTGTCGCACCTCTGCATTGTCGGGAGAGGAACCTGCAAGACGTGCGATCACGTCTACTGCCTCGGCTCTTCGCCCTTGCATCATGAGCCAGCGTGGGCTGTCTGGAAGCCAAAGCAGGCCAATCATGACGATGATGGTGAAGAACGACTGAAACATTATTGGAAAGCGCCATCGAACGCTGCCCTCGCTGTAGTGCATGCAAGGTACATGCTTAGTATCGACAAACTGCTGAAAGGGGTGGCCAAGCATCCATACTCACAGGAAAAAGAAGCCATAATTGACCCAGTAGGAGATCGCGATGCCGACTGCGATCAAACACCCACTAAGCATGATCAACATGCCTCGCTGATGTGGTTTTGCGCATTCGGATTGCCTGGTAAGAGCATCGGGTTAGCAAGGATGTTTTGCCAAAGCGATCACGCGAACACCTCACCAAGTGGGGATGGTGCTGGTGACAATGCCATTACCGACGCCGCCAATGACTCTGCCCAGAACAAAGAGAGCGTACGACGTCGCCGCATTTCCACCGAGAGCTGCTTGAAAGATGGTGCCAAGAATCATGACGAGTGAGCCCCAGAAGGTGCTGGACCGTCTACCCCAACCGTCTCCATAGAAGAGGACGAGAAGAGCACCGAGCATACATCCCACTTGATACACTGCCACGCCAGCCGCTTGGATAGACGGTGACCCCTGGCACTGTCCGGGCTCTTCGCAGAGCGCATTCCCTGCTGTATCGGGCGTCATCAATGGGAGGTCTCGTTGAAAGTCGTTTAGCGTCAAAAGACCCGACATGACTCCTTGCTGTGCATGAGAGAATTGATGGATAAGGAAACAGCT
>CCYA01000254.1:703257-713603 GCA_900000165.1 Ceraceosorus bombacis
GCCGTCGCGCACCTTGAGCGCGTCCATCCGCGCGAGAAGGACGTGACGCGGATGGCACAAGTGCTGCTCACGTGATATAGCACGCGTTATGCCCATTCCAGGAGAATTACATCTTTGATTCAGATTCATCAGATGTCCATGCTCGGAGCGTCAAGAAGTTTGCAACGACGCGCGCGATCGACCTCGAGTTGGCAAAATTTTGAAGCTCGATGCCATCTGCTGTTCGCTCGAGGCGCCCCAGTCACCGTCTGCTTCTCGATTTTCATAACCCGAGAAGCCCTCATCCAGGACAGGACAAGCAGGCAAGAGTCAGGCTGGAGATCGCTACGCCGAGAGAGAGGAAGCGCCCGCCACTCAACACAGACAGACGTCAGTTTGGTCGAACAAGATGACCTCGGCAACGACTCTCCGCCGGCTCTTGCACCCTACAGCGCTATCACCGCCCCACAGGAGCCTTGCCACGTGTCAAACGTGCCCCTCGGCCCAGCTTAGCCAGGCCAGATACTATCGGCCTTATGTACGAGTCAGGGCAACTGGTACATCTGCCAAGGACAACGAATCGCAGCCCTGCTCCGCTTCTGCGCGGATACCGCTGCGCGCGGGCTCGGTGTTTGGTGTCAGCTCCAGTCGAGGCTCTCGAGCGTACCAAGAAGATGCCTGGTCAGCTTCTTGCGTCTTGCTACCACCCAAGGCCATCAAAGCTAGCTTGGCTTCTGGTTGGAGCAGGATTGCCAAAGAGGCTGCGGCTAGGTGGCACCCTGAAAGCGATGCGGAAGAAGCCGCGAATGCCCAAGGAGTGGAAGGTTTGGACAATGCAAAGGAGAGGGAACAGGCATTGATGGAGGAATACGGACAGATTGTTTGGTTCGGCTGCTTTGACGGGTGAGCGTACGCGGACAGCCCAGTGCCAGCGCCTCACGCGATCCTGTTCGACGTGCAACTCATCCCCCGCATCACTCTTTTCGTGCGCAGTCATGGAGGTCGAGCCATTTCCACGTATCTCAAGGACACTTTGCATGCAACTTTCGAATTAGCAGATCCTCGCCTAGCGACCAAGATTGCGCAATTCACTCGTTCACTCGGCGGCTACTTTAGAAGGTTCGCGGGAGGCGGCATGCAGCGATGGGTCAGACAAGAGCTACTCAAGCCCGTCAGGGCTGGTAGAGGCTCCGCTGGACGTGCGCCTCGGACGCCAGCACCCATGGAAGCTCAGACACCGCAAGATGTCGACGCTCGCGATAGCAAGCCGGCTCAAGAGCTGGCCGCTCAGCGAGGTCTGAGTGACGAGTCCACCACGCCGCAGTCCGGCGAGAGACAGATTATAGACGGCAGTGACATTGGTCTGGTAGATCCACCGGATGCAGTCAGCTCAGAAGAGATGACGATCGCGGAGAGATGTACGCTTGCCTGGCTTATGGCCGACAAGGAAATTCAGCAGTCGGAACACCTGAACGTCGGAGGCTCCACCGCTAGCGTTGCTCTCTTACATTCGCTCGACGTTCCAGCCACGCCTTGGTATTCGTCTCGCCTGCTAAGCATCACCACAGCCCAGATCGGCGACACTCGGCTGCTGCTCTGCGGATCTGACGGGCGAGCGATCCCCCTGACAAACTATCACCATCCAGACGATAGGGGAGAAGCGGATCGTCTACGCAAAGTCGGAGCGGGGATGATCACAGACTCATTCGGCGAAGCTCGTTGGATGGGGGCGCTGGCAAACACTCGCGCATTTGGCGACTCCGGCTTCAAGAAGGCTGGCGTTACAGCCGAGCCAGAAGTCATCACCCAGGTCATCAAGGGCGATGATTACGCTTTCGTGATTGCATTCAGCGATGGAGTTGGTGAGAAAGTCTCAGATCAGGAAGTCGTCGACCTTTGTCGAGATGCGGGACATCCTAGCGATGCTGCCAAGGCTGTTTTGAGCTTTGCCGAAGAGCTTGGAGCTGAGGACAATGGCACTGTGCTGGTCATACCATTGCGGGGCTGGGGCAAGGTGGGCGGAGAAGACACGACGCGAGCCCAAAGAGAGTTCAGGAAGAGCAAGACAGATGTATTCCGGGAGGGCAGGAGATAATTGGACCGCAGACAGAAGTGGTTTCTGAGTGCAAAGTTCCAGATGATCAGCTTTCATGTCCGTTCGCCACATCGGCAGCATGATCTTCCCCTTGCGCTCGCATCGCAATCCGAAAGTCGCTCGGGTCTTCATCGCCACGAATCAGGCCCTCAGCGATCTGCTGGTTGTGAAGCTTTTTGAGGTAGGGCAAGACCGAGGCGGAATAGAGCGGTGCTGCCTTGTACTCCATCAAGTCCGCCGGCGCCTCTTCATGCACTTTCAACAAGAGGGCAGGCAACAGAGGCAGAGTGGCCAACTCTGACAACCTGCGCCTCATCTGCATCGTTGGCAAGCAACCTCATCTTAGTCTTGCCAGAGTATCGATCTTTGGGAGGGCAAGGCAGCCAGCCAACCTACTCACAGGATGAATGCCCAAAAAGACCTGGAAGGGTGCATAAGTACATCAGCATCTCCTTCGGCGTGCGCCCGACGTGCGCTACTCACGCAGCCACTCTTCGGAAGCTTGATAAAGCTGCATGAATGAGGCAGAGGCCCTCGTCAGAGAAAGTCAGAGAAGATTTGGAGGTCGTTCCTCACGTCTGATGGTCAAGGCGTAGTACAAGGTCTGCTGGATTCTCCGTCACACACGCGTCGTTTGATCGCCCAGTGCGGTGCTCCGGCATCATTGGCACGGCGACTGCACCGTTTCTACCAGGCTCTGTCGGTAAAGGTCCTGCCATTGGCGCCCAAAAGAGGTGATCTGGATCATCAACGATTTCCCAGCTCGTCCTCTCGATTGGCGCCTCAGGCTTCAGACGCGTCAGAGATCGCTCTACCGAGCGCAGGATCTTCTCGTTGAATTGCGGCACCGGCGCATGTGTGTCGTGTAAGGAAAGACCAATCTTGTGCGAGACGAGGTAGAAGCCTGAAACGAAAGAGGGAGAGTCGCCCCGTCAACAAGAACACTCGCAGCGCAGGCTTGCTCCTCGCGTAGCTCACCAGGGAAGCAAACCAAACCACCAGCGCAAATCCAGGATTCGTCCCCCGAGGAAGATGGCCGCGCAATCAAGAAGTCGTCTTGCACCAAGCTGCGACAATCGAGTCCATCGAGCGTCAGTCCGGCTCGTAGCCACTCCGGGATGTCACTTCGGAGCTCACCGACTGATGACGCGAAGTGCTTCTACGCCTTGTCGCGCACGATCCTCGATGTAGAGCGCGTGCGTCTCGCCAGTGACCAGATTGCGGATGCCTTGCTTGTCTCCAGACTCGTACTCGTACAATTCAGGATACCTCGCTACGAGCCACGCGCTCATCAGAATCAACATTTCTGCACAAGCTTCCTCGCAATCTGGTAGAACGTCGCACACGGCTTTGCCCTGCGCCTTCAGCACTTTGGCTTTCCATTCCAAATCGCTTTTGTAGTTCTTGTCCGGCTCTATCCAGTCAGCAGGTTGCATCTGCTGATGGGCCATCGTCTGTGGCACGAGGCTTCGCGGTCAAACCTCTCCGATGCTCGACTGTCCCAACGAGTCCGACTCACTTGGTGGTACGGATGTCGAATGACCTTGTTGCCACTGCGAATCAAAGAAACGTCTTCAGTGGCTAGTCTCTGCCAGCGAGTCCTTTCCATGATCGTCGCCTCAAGCTCACTAGATATGATCTCGCGCCTCGTGCACGTCAATGTTTGCTGGGGTCAGCGCATGATCGGCTGGAGGCGTTGATATGAAAGCCAACGTAGCAGCTGATGTGTGCCAGGCTGCGAAGGTCCGCTCGGATGTTTAGACGACCATTGCCAAGCTGCAATGGCGAGCAGACTTGAAATTCGTACTGCACTCACATGGCTTCACAGTTTCCGTCTTGCCATGCCCTTGCTGCAGCACGGCTACACCTCTTGTCGCAAGTCTTTTTACTGCTTTCGAACTGATGGCTGGAAAAGCCAAGCACGCGGCGAGCAAAGCCAAAGACACCAAGACGAGAACACCAGACATCTTCGTCGCCTTCGCAAGGTACAAACATGGATGTTGTAGCTGATGGTCTTCTTGACGGCGGCAACAGCCGCGACCCAACCTTTCAAAGAGGTGTTGTGCAACCTTGGACGCTCTGTCGTTGCACACCAGCAGCTCCCCAAGGCTAAGATTAAAGCTAGACGCGTTCTTAGATCCGTCAAGTGCAAAATGCGTCGTTTCATCTCTACCGACGACGCATACGCGCGAAAATGCCGCGTCATGAAATGACTTATCTTGCAATCACAAATGTGAATGCTCCTTCCGACCTTTGCGAATTTAGCATCACGGCAGGGCAGATTGCCGACAAGCTTCTCCCCTACCCGTGCTTGGCAAGTCTGAGAGTCTTATCGCGATAAGAACGGCCCTCTGTCCTACTCGCCTGATCTGCGTGGACTGCGTGCGCGACGTGCGCGACGCTGATCTGGTTTCCCACGCCCGTACGGGCGACGTGTCTGTCCACGGCCTCTCTTCTTGGGTGGTGTGACCTAATTGCCATCCGCAAAGGTTGCGTTCGTTGCCAAATTACATTCGATTCCTATTCAGATGGTGTCAGCATCGCCTGCGCCAGGGTGCATGCTAGCTCTCTAGGTCTTGGGCGAGGCTTGGCAATGGCGCGAGTCGTAACTTCTCAGTCAGGCGACGCCTGGCCCGACCAGACTGATGAGCCAGCGAGGCGACTGTCCTAAGCTTCACCCTGCTGAGCAAGACGCTCGACCTGTCTAGCCGCCCATTGTGAATCACAATCGCAGTTGTGAGTCGAAGCATTACGAATTCATGATTACCCTAGGCGCTGTCGGCCCAACTTTTCACGTGTGACGTTCCGCCTGGCTGCCATGAGCTGATTGATGCTCGGGTCAAGTAAGAATCAAGCCGTGGCTCGGAGTCTTATCATTCAAGACGCGGGGAAAGATGGCTGTGCATGCGCGCTGGTGACAAAAGCCGCGGCTCAACTCTCGTGACTTTGCAAATGCCTCCACGCGCATGCGATCCCACGCATGGCTTTCGTGGATATTTCAGCAGCCCGCAATCGTGAATCACAATCGTGAATGCAGGCGGGCACCGGCTCTGGATCTCGATGTTCAGGTTGCTCGACGCAAGCCTTCATGATAGATTGAGTCAGATTGATTTATGAATATTGATCAAGCCACTCCGCCTGAAATTTTATGTACCGCCTCCGAAGTCGAAGCACTGCACTCTCTCATCGCATTGACTATGGCCTTGTCGAGCCAAAGTGACTCGTTTAGCGACGCGACATCAGACTGGAGAATCTGAATCGTCGAGACCTGACCATGGTGGACTCTGAATGATGATTTGAAAGTAGCGCCAGCTTAGACAAGATGGATCCGATCCGCGATCGCTGCTGCACCATGAGCGTCCAATTCAAGATGCCTGCGGTGCTCTAAGCCGCGGGTCAACTTGATCGTCGCTTTCAGGAGGCCGGCGATGCTGCGTCAAGCCGGTCCTGTTACAAGGGGTATCCGAGATACGCCTTGGGCGCTACGACTAGTAGCCACGCCACGAGCTCTGACCATCGCAATGTCAGGGGGTGCGCGCTGTGAAGCGCAGGGCTAGGAGTTAGTGGGATGGGCAGATGCGATAAACCCAAGCGAGATTAGCCGTGGCGACCCGTCCCCTGAGCAGCCAAGGACGCATGCTTGTTGAGCTATCCGGAAAACGCTGACGGAAACGGTATGTCACCCGCGGTTGGACTGGTCGCTAGTCGTCAGGCTCGGCATAATGAGTCAAGCATCAGGCTAGCGGCTATTGAGACGACTGCGGCGTAGTGTTCGAAAGCGTAGGCAGGGTGGGATCTATCGATAGTCGAGATCTGGGCGACCGCATGATGCGCGGTAGAGTGAACGGAAAACAGCTTGAGCTGCGAACACTGTCGAGCGGTCTTGACCTCGTCGTGAAAGACTACATCATATCGTTGATTCGAGCCATAAAAGGTCAGTGGGTGCGTCTTGTCGCGATCTTGCGGCGATGGTCGCTTGCGTCTGGATTCGTGACTGACAACAAGACGTTCGCGTGCACGCAGAGCTCCATAGTCCCCAATACTCACACAGTGCTTGTGACACCACCTCCTCATAGCGACCGATTCGCCATGGCTTTGCAAGAGAAGCTCGTGCCCTCTGCCAAACAGGCGTCACCATTCACGGTGCGCTCAACGCCAGTCTTCGACCCAAAGGTGCATCTCGCGTACGAACCACCTTCTCAGCGCTTGAGCATGGGCGACCTAGGCCTCGACGAGGCGCACAATGGACCATCGGTGAGTAGTATGTCCTCCTCGCGAGCACGAACACCTTGTCTGACGTAGGTGTACGCGACACCGATCCCGCTACTACGCCAAGTCTGCCATCGCCGTCACTGCGCCCTTTCCCCTGGCGTCTAGGGAGGGTGTGATTGCACTTAGACAAGCCATCCTGGACCCGGCAGTCCTGTCGCACTGCCTAGTCTATTCGCACATGACAGGACCGCACGCCCAGCTACGTGGCATGGCACCCCATGCGGCAGAATTTGTTGCCGAGTTTTGGCAACACCCAGAGGTGAGCTGCGCTGCACCGTCCCAGTCGGCTGCCCTTGGTGCTGATTGGTCCGTCCCATTTCATGCTTGCCTTGACAGACGCTCAAAGCCATCTCCGAGGCTGCCGGCGAGGAAGTCAGTAGCATGAGAAGTTTTTGGGCGATGGCGTTTACCGTCCAGCTGACGTGCTTTGGGATCGTCTTCACCGTTCCAGCTGGTACCGTACATGGACATAGAGCTTGGACATACCAACGTAAGTCCACTGCAAATCACGGCTGTCGTGTCCGCTTTGACGCTTGCTTCGTGTTCCCGACATGTGACAGATCCAAGTACCAAAGGGGATGTCGCGAGTCGATTACATGCGAGGACTTGACGCAGACCCATTTGCGCCGCCGTCAGTGTCATTGCTCAGCGACGAAGCAGGCTCAAAGACCGTCAACAGTGGTGATCGGACAGCGCCTCTGGTCGTTGACTACCACAAAGATGCCTATCCCTGGGTGGCCGTGCTCATGCTCAGCGATGTAAGTGGTATTTGATGGCTGATGCATCGTTGGCGAGTGGCTGAGTACTAGATTATGCGCTGGTGATATTTTGTAGGTAAGCAAGATGACCGGTGGAGAGACGGCTCTGCGTAAAGGAGACGGCTCGCTGTTCAAAGCTCGAGCTCCCTCTCTGGGCTCCATTGTTGTGATGCGAGGTGGTAGTATCACCCACTGTGCGCTGCCATGTGAGGGAGCAAGCGAGCGCATCACAATGGTGACCAGCTTCCGACCACGTCACTCGACGCAAGACTTTTCCGTAAGTCGACGCTCGCCGTCGCAGAACGCGTTGGACGTGATTGCTGACGCAGCACTTTGGACTGCTGATGCTTCTGCCTTTCAGAATCTGCACAACATCATCGACTGCAGTAACTTGAACGAGTTGTATGAGCAGTGGACCGAAGCCCGCCTGGATATCCTTGGCAACAAATTAAAGGCGTACAAGCAGGTCCTCGCCAACCGACGCAGGCGTCTTGAAGCGAGAGATGGTGTGCTTGGTGGGCTGAGGGAGCCCACCGTCGACCTCGAGGAGCTGCACCGACTGACGGACGAGATTGTGAGCGTTCCATTCCTTTTCGCGCGCAAGCCCCGCCGCTGATTTTCCTCGTCGCTGTGCCCAAGAACGAGCATATGAGCAGGACTCTGAGCGAGATGGCGGTGAGTTAGAGCACGCTGGCGAGAAACACTCCGAATGAGAGCGGTGCTGATTCGTTCCGCTCTTCCTTGTCTGTGTGGCGCACCCCTAGCCTTATACATCTTCGCGCAACGTGTGGACTCCCAAACCGCGCATCCACCTGTAAAACCGAAACGACATCATCCGACGTGCCTTCCTCACACTCAGCTACGCAAATCGCGGACCGGCTGACCGAGCGAGACGCGGCGCGGAGCGGCGCAGCACCGGTGATGCCCATTTGCGAGTCTTAGACCGTACCGATAGGTCAACTCAGGCAAACAGGTGCCATGTCTCCTTTTGCTTGACGAGATATTCATACACCCTTAGATGCCTGCTTGTGTCTCCTCGTGTCCCCCTCGAGCCCGATTCCATCTTCTTTCACGTGTACCTGAGCCTAGACTTTCTCGTAATGACTTGCAATGATCATCTTTTTCGCTGTCGTCCCGAAACGGTGCATTGTCCGTTCCCGCAACGCCCCTTGTATGCCATTTCAGTCAAGGGGGGATGGCACGACCAGAAGAGCATGAAGGAGCTGTCACTTGTGTGGGACAAAGGTCCTTCCTCTCCACGCTCAAAGAGCGAGCGTTCGATGTCTGTTGTGGCACAGCGATCTCGAAAGGTGCCGGAATGAGGGAACGGGTGATGAACGGCGAGGACGGTGTGAATCGATTCCAGATTCACGATCATCATCACGAATCTCCGCGTATAAACCGCTGCATTTGATTCAGGATTGCCTCTCTCGCGAATCAAGCGCGCTTTACATTGGCGTAATACTCGTCAAATCTATTTTCACTCTTGAATCTCAAATTGCACTTTTGACTGACTTGTTTGTGACTTAAGACTTACGCGGCGCCGCGCATGAATCACGAATTAGAATGTGGGAATTTGAATCTTGAATTGTTGATTTTAAATTCTGAATTTGTATCCAAGTCGCGTCACGCGGAGCCTGCAAAAAGCGGGTGCTCAAAGCTTCACGTGAGGAATGGCAGATTCGGCCTTCAAGACACCGAGATTGGCCGGCCTGCAAGTCCCTCTGATGGAAAGTCATGCAGCACCAGCATCGGGATACTCGTGAGTCAGTCACGAGTCGTGACTTTGATACTGTGATAGGCGGATTCTGCTGTCACCCCCGCTGCGGTGGCGGCGGGCGCACTTGCAGCTTAATCGGCCAAATGTATTGTGTGGTGCAGCTCAATTGACCGAAAGCCTCGTCAGTCAAGGAGTGCGCCGCTGCTGGCTGGCTGGCTTGCTGCCTGCCTGCCTGCCTCCATACATGTGTGCTTTGCCTCGCCTTCGCTGCCCACACCTCATCACCACTCACGACTCATCAGCTATGCGGGCCTTGTCTCACTCCTGACCTTCGATGTGGCTTGCCAGTCAAAGTCTCTGCTCCGATCGAGCCGGCGATTGATTCCGGAGGCTTTCTTCCTCTTTCCAGCATCTGCTGCTACCGGACGAGCGAGCCCCAGTGTGTTCTCTCGTCACCCTCACGGGCTCTGCAGCTGCGAAGCATCACTCTTATCCAAGCTGCGAGGTGGTTTCTACTGCGTCACATCGGCAACATATCGGCCATTCAGAGCGATAGCACAACCGGGCAAAACGCATCACACTGGCGCCTCCTCAGTTAAAAGGAGGATCCCTGAGCCGGCCGCATCCGCCTCGCTCTCACTCAAGCTCACAACGCACCAACCAATTAGACGGACAAGTGTAGGCGTGCTTTGTAGACGACGTACCTAGGCCTCTCGGAACGCTCACAAGTCATCGTCGCTGCCATGTCTGCTCCTTCGCTACTATTTCGCGCCGCGCGCCCGATGCCCCGACACGCTTTGAGCAGACGTTGTCCAGGGGTTTCAGTCATCGTCGGGATCTCGGGTGCCTCTCAACGGGGATTAGCAACCAAAGCGGTGCAAGCCGCGGTAGCTGCTCCTTCACAAGGCTCTCCAGCTCGACAATTTGATCTGCCGCCACCGTCGAGCAAGAATCCGAAGCCTAAAGATGGCGGCACCATCGCATCCGTCTTTGCATCTCTGTCTGGAGAAGGCGAAGCGATACTTCCTGAGCGATTCGCTGAGCTCAAGAGATCCATCATCCGCTCACCTCAGCGCGCTCAACTGCTCAAGAAGGCTTTCAGCGAAGTGCTGGTGTCCCTCGACAGTGAACTGAATAAAGTCATCCAACACGGCAACAGACTTATCCCACAGATTCAATATCCCGGAAACGAAGCTGTCAATCTACCCGTGCACAAGTGGCTGGACGCTGAGCAGCTCAGAGAAGTCAAGAAGAGAGGCAGCGTCATCGTCAAAGGCGTCATTCCTGAGCAGACTGCGCTTGCGTGGAAGGAACACATTCGCGATTACGTCCGAGCCAACCCTTCGACCAGAGGTGAGTAGCGGACGTGCGGTGTGTATGCACGTGGTAGCCCTACTGATGCAGCCCCAGTGCACGCTCATCTTTTCAGGCTTCCCAGATGACAATCCACAAGGGTTCGAGCTGTACTGGTCCCAAGCACAATTAGCAGCCCGTTCTCATCCTTCCTTCCTGGCTACCTCTC
>CCYA01000254.1:802762-831404 GCA_900000165.1 Ceraceosorus bombacis
GGCTTACAGTACACTTCGACTCCCGACTTGCACACCGAGTCACGCGTGCATGGGCGCCATCAGGCAGACCTGCTGCTGATGCGAGCACAACACATCACATCCCAGCAGGCAGCTGCTGATTGAAGAGGGCAGGCAGGCAGGCATGCCGCTTCAAACTGCTCAGACTGCGGTGGAAGCTTGTGGTTGCACCATATGGCATGCGCAAGCACGAGCAGCCATCCATGACATGCAATGCATGCATGCAAGCAAAAGCGCTCATCCCTCAATCTCTCCGCGCGTAGGCGGACCTCGGGATGACTCGAACGGCTGCTGGCTGCTACTGTGACTGTAGACTCAGACTGATGAATGTGCGGGGAAGCGCGACTTTTTGCAGAGGGCACTCGCGAGTTCAAAAGCGAGGTGGTCAACTCTTGCACAGGATTCCTCGCACACCCTTCCCTCCATCAGAGTCACCCTACAACCATCAATGCGAGCCGATCACTCAGGCTTACTGCAACATATCCCCCAGTGTCGTGTGCAGCGTCCACAACGCAACGCGAGAGCCTCTGGCAAAGCCAATCAAGCCAAGCTTTCAATTTGAGATTCTTCGCGTTCCCAAATTGGTCCTCAGCCCCCCTCCGCCTCAGATCGGAAGCAGCCACGCCGAACCTTATTCGCAACACCCCCTCTTGGCAAGCCGAACCATCAGAGCATGCAAACCGCGCACGGCAAGCGATCAGTACAAAAGGCCAGCTCATAGCGAGCCAGACATGTCGATATCGACATCAACCTACTTTCAGAGAATGCAAGCAGAGCCTCGTAAGCAGCGAGCACGACGACCACTCGGCAAGGAGCAGCAGCGCAATCAACAATTTTCCTTCCAGACATAGGCGACAACAAGCTACGGCAAAGACAACACAGCAAACCACACATCGCTCCTGCAATCGTCGTACCATGGAGCTCAAATTGGACACCAGCGAGTCGCACATCTACGTGTGGCCAGGCAGCACGGTCAACGAGGAAGGGCAGAGCGCCCAGGCTCCACGGGACGATGCGGTGCTCGTCGCCTTCATCACTTTGTCCATCCCAGCCAAGAGCTCTCCTCCCAGCCGCATCCATTGCCTATCGGTCACGCTCGAGGCTGTCGAGAACATTGGCGTGAGTTTGCGTGCGCACATTTGCCTGGTCAACGCGTCGCCTGGTCGCGTCAAATTAACCTTTTCCCACATCCTCATCGACAGTTTCCAAGCGGCTCTTACGAGACCAATCGGCCCTTCAAGGTCAGGTGTGCCAGCGAGCAAGCGATCGACATGCCCATCGAGGCTGGCAAATCCTACAGGTCAGCATTGTCTCGCCCGTTCGCTCTTGGCAGGATGTCAGCGCCCCGCAGCTCACGCTCATCTCTTCTCACGCAGATGGGAGCTGCCATTGTCCATTCCGCATGACGTCGTCCCTTACGAGAGGTGCAATCTTGGTCGCGTCTACTTTCGATTATCCACCAAGCTACACTTTGGCGGCAACTTCATCACAAGACGAACTTTGAGCGCGTCGAAGGACATGTTCATCATTGCCGTTCCCAGTGAGGACAATGTGCTGGATTACGCCCAAAGCCACGGCACCTTTGTGGAGCACCTCGGACCCGTCGCGTTGGCCGTCCGATCTCAGCACATGACCGTAGGCGGCTATGCTAGGCTAGCCTTGTCTTTACCCAGTCCGTCACCCACACTGGTGTTGGACCAATTCTCGCTGAGCGTCGTACAGAATACCACACTCCACAGTCGACAAAGCGAACGGATAGAAAGGGCCAGACCAGAGAGCAGGGTCATCACAGCCATAGAGTTCGATGAGCTCTTGTCCAAGAGACTGCCAGACGGTACATATGAAGGCAACTGGATCGCTCGCATGCCCCACGACAGCCAGATCAGGTGAGTGCGCGAAAGTCAGACTGTAAAGTGCTTCTTGGCACTTACTAGCAATCTGTGACACCTCGTTCAGGTCAAGCACGCTAGCGGCGAGCAAAGCTGCGATACGATTGTCCCACTCTCTAGAGGTTCGCATCATCTATCGACCAGACGATCTGCCAAGCACCAAGCCTTTGCTGTATCGCGCCAGTTGGTCCTTGATATTGCCCCACTGTGCATGCATGTGGTGGGTTGCGGCTAGTCGCTGCGGGTACTTTTGCTTTTGTATGCTGACAATTCTGCCCTCACGTACGACAGGCGGTCGATGAGACTGCCGTCCTACTCGATCGCAGACCCGTGCCCCGTACCTGAGCGAGGCCGCGACGATTGGATGCCAGAGCGCTACGCCAATATTCACGTCTCTCATTCTGGATGTGCATGCGGAGAGACGCTAGAGACACTGTTGGCGTGGGAGGATGAGGTGGACGATGAGCAGGACGTGTGCACGACGCGTATGATGTGGGAGGACATGAGAAGGCAGTGGGAGCGACGAGGTCCGGGTAGTGCGGCAGCAGCGCGAGCGGAGCACTTGCGACAACAGCATTACAGACGAATGGCCAACGAGCATGCCGAGATCGCGCAAGGTGGACCAGCTGCTATTGATACGCTTACACCAGACAGCGGTTCGGGAGGACAACCTGCTGCCAGCTCGCTACCCACCTCGCCCGATGGTGCTCCCAACGCGGACGGATTGCCGCCTATGCCACCCGCTTTCGAGTTTCCACCCTCGCCCGAAGAGAACGAGACGGAAGAAGAGAGGGAGAGAAGGTTCCAATCGGCCAAATCTGCTCAACAGTACGTCTCTGTCACGCCCTACCCATCTTGAGCCTCGTTAGCGCTTCTGGTACATTCTCCCTCTCTCTCTGCACTGATACAAAAGCCATGACGCTCGATGTCTCGTGGCTCCATAAACTTTTGAATCTGACCAATGGCTCGTAATTTCCGTTCAATTCCTCATGCATACAAGTGGACCCGCGACCAGCAGACCCCCTCAATCCTTGTACCATAGTTTTGGCTCTTCACGACTTGCAATCTTACCCAGAGCGAGTGAAAGATGGTGACCACACGTGCCGATTGTGTTTTGGTGAAGGCAATGTCCACCAAGGTGCTTCTTGCTTTGAGCCTTTGCGACAAGTGGAGAAGCGTCAGGACCGGTGCGGTGCGCCACATGCAGCAGCACCAACAGCAGAGGGTGATCGGAAGCACTTGTGCGCCGAGCCGGCGGCGCGTGTCCCTGTGCCGAATGCTGTGTTGCGGCGACGTACAGCACGAGAGGGTGTCGAGGGCGCGAGAGGTCTTCTCGCAGCCGCATAACATGCACACCATCATCCTTTGCGACTCTTGAGTATCGTCACCATTTTTCTCAGCTTCTTCTGGCATCTGTTGATAGGTCGCATATGCGCAGAGCATGAGCACAGCTTCGAAGGTGCGGTAGGACCTGGAGATTGCAGGTCGGCTCTGCCTGCTTGTGGCCAACAGCATCAGACATGCAGTCCTCGATCCGTTTGCACCCACTACAAGAGGACGCGGATCGGCAAGCGCAGAGGACACCAGAGACCAGCAATGCTAGGGATGTATCTGTACTGCAGGAACGACCCAGACGGCGTGGGGCTGCTTCCGTCGAAGCCATTGGGAGGGGGGAGCGCGCGGACCCTGAATTCCCGATTGACCCAGAGCGAGAGGCGAGGCGACAGCGATTCGAGAGCTCGACGAGCGGAGGAACTGCGCCGCATGAACAGGGGAAAAAGGACGGTACACCCCAACTTGAGCCACAAAAGCCCGAGAAGAGCCTCAATGCTCTGCGCTTGCTTCCTCCCATGATCGCGTGGACTGTGCCAGTGCTCACGAGCTGGGCAAAGTTCAAGCCGGTACTCCGCTCTGCCATCGTAGCTTGGATTTGCTTGTTGCTGATGGTCATCGAGCCCATCGAGCGTCAACTCGGCAACGCGAGCTTCTTGCTGCTCGTTGGCGTCTTCATTCAACCTTGCGAACTGCCAGTGGTGGCAGTGATCGAGAGGGAAATGTTCACACTGGGACTGCTGCTCATCGCTTGGGCTTGGTCTTGCCTCGGCACGGCCATCGCTGTTCAAGCCCGAACGTATCAATTGGCGCCGACGGAGGCTGCTTTGGCCTCCATCTTCTCTGGAGATTACATACAGGGCGCGGAAGCGGTCATATGCGGCTTCTTTCTGTCCATCGGCGCTGCTGCTCTGCTCTACCTCAAGGTTCGCTTCGGACCCTCGTGAGTGTCAGAACGACCGCATCTGGAGAGCTTCGAGCCAAAGGTGACTGAAATGTGCCGTTCGCATACATCCAAAGACCTTTCCTGTTTGCGGCGATCCTGTCGTGCATCTGCTTGGATGTAGCGTTGGGTTATCAACCCTTGTTTCCATACCCTGATTACATGCTAGCCACGACCATCATCAAGCCACTGGCGCTCAAGGCTGCAGTCAATATTGGTGAGCTCCACGCTCAAAAGGCCTTTTGCAGAGCTAGCACGCATGCCAATCGAGAGCTGACGCTCTACTGCCTGCGCCCCGCAGTCGTCGCGCTGTTCTTCTTCCCGAAGAGCGTCAACAGCAGCTTTGCCGACAAGCTCGTGGCAGTCTTGGCACCCATGCGTGACGCAGCTAGGAGCCAGATCGAATTGCTGCAGCAAAGCCCTCTGGATCCTGACTTCAACTTTACCCAAGTCCATGACCTGATGACTAAGAGTGAAGGTGGGATCTTGGCACTCGTTGGAGCCGGCCGGCTTCTCACCCGCGAAGTGAGCTTTGGCGTTGCGAGCGGGCAGGATCTGAGCAGTCTCATCGCACTGGTTCGCGCCCTCATGAGCCCCATGGACGGCATGGCCTACTACTATAGGCTCATACGTGCAGATATGAAGCACGATCGTTTTCCGCAGCTTTGCCAACAGCCTGGCTTCGAGGATGAAAGCCATGGTCAGCGAAGTCGGCCTGCATCACGAGCCCCGAGCAGACCTGGCACGCCGGGAATAGACGGTCCGCAACCTTTTCAGGATGTCTCGCACGTCGACAAGGCTGCCCAGCGTCCATCCTCTTTGGCGCCTTTTGCAGCTCGAGAGAAGGGCAGCTCCTCGACTTCCACCCCTCGTTCGTCGCAAGATAGCTCCGGCAACATACGTCAGGCTCATCACGGCGCATTTCTACCGCGAATAGCTCACCTACATCTTCCTAGATCACGTCATCATAGTCCAGAGCCCGCTCCTAGGGTAGGGGCATGGGAGGCGCTGCGATACGCAGCGATAGAGACGCAACTGCATCGCGAAGCGCACAACAAGTTCACCGAGCAGTGCACCCGTCTGCTCGGCGAAACGACTTCTGAGCTGCTCGCTGCTCAGGCGGACGCTCTCGATCATATCCTTAGCTGGTTGGCGAACCTCAACCGCACTAGACTGGCACTCTTGCGACGCAGGGTCTTGGGCAAAGTCATTGGAGGGCTTCCAAGTGCAGACGCGGAAAAGCGCAAGAGCTCACAAGAAGTGTTGGGATCTTTGTCCAGCGCCCTTGAAAGGTTTCATACGGCGCGTCTTGCCTTGATTGAGCCTTTCAGAGCGACCATTGAGTGCACGGGCAGTCCGGAGGAGAGACCTCCGCACCGTTACTTGTGAGCGTCTCTTCTGTTGGCAATGTTGCTCCCTTACGACGTGCTGATTCCCAACCGCATGTCCTGATTCACAGATATCAAGGATTTGTGTTCCAATTCCACACGGCGCGCTTTGGCGAGAGGCTCGTCACCCTGTTGGAAGCCATCGTCAAGATGGAAGAGCGTCAAGATGCGATCGGTGGGCGCTTCTGGCTGCCCTCGCTACCTCACATCTTCTCCGCGGAAGCGTGGCACTCCGAGGGTACTGCTGATGGAGAGCATGGGCATGATGATGAGGATCCTGCACACATGGGTCCGGACCACTCCTCCATGCTGGGACGAACAAAGAGGCGCGATCCTGATGCGCTGGAACCACAAGGAGCTATTCAACAAATTGGCACTCGTGCCAGCACCTTCCTTCACACTCTCGGACGTGGCAACATGCTCTTCTGCCTCAAGGCAGCCGCCGTCACGGCTCTTCTGAGCCTGCCTCAGTTCATGCGCAGCTCGGCTAGATTCTGCTACGTCAACAAAGCCGTCTGGAGCTTGTTCATGGCACAGCTGACCCTGGCCAGGCATCGAGGAGAGGTCGCATTTGGTCTCGTATCCAGACTCATTGCCACCACTGCTGGTGCCGCGATGGGGCTCGTCATCTGGTACATCGCTGCGCCTACGGGATATCACGCATCCAGCCCTTACACGCTCATGGTGACCGCCGCCATAGCGTTTCCCATCGTAATGCTCGTCAGGCTCAACGCACCAGGGCCGCCCATCACATCCATCATCACGTGTGTGACTGTGGCTCTGGTGCTCGGTTACAGCCTCAAAGACTCCACCAACCCCACGTTTGGTTTCCGCGGAGTAGGCTGGACTGTAGCCTGGCGCAGGTTTGTTGGTGTCCTCATTGGCACAGGTGCAGCGCTGGTCATGGCGATACTGCCACCCTCGAGCACTTTGAGGAAGTACCAGCGCCTGGGCCACGCTGCGACAATCTCTGAGCTCTGTCAACTCTACTGCGACGTCGTCGCTTACGCTTCGGCACCCCATCATCCCGATCGATCGCCCACAGAGCTGACAAAAAGGCTGCTGGCAACGAGGAGCAAGCTGCGAAGGCTTGCGCTGACTCGCTCCGTCGTCACTTACGAGTTTTCGCTGCGAGGCAAGTGGCCGGTCAAGCGGTACGAAGAATTATCAGCCGTCGCGATGGAACTATCAAAGCTGCTGTCGCACGCAGTCACCGTGACGGAAAAGCTAGGCGAAGGATACTCTGCCGCCCTTCTTCGAAAGACGCGTTTTCTGGATCCGGGCTTCTTGGCAGATTGCATATCCGTATTGTCGCTCTGCGCGACTGCACTACGGAGCGGCGAGCCTTTGCCTCAAGTCATGCCCGTGCTGATGGATAGACTGCTTGTCAGAGGCACGAGCTATGAGCTCACAGACGTTTCCGACGAAGGCAAGGACGCATCCCCGAATGTTGCCGCTTCGGAGATGCACACAGCGGAGTCTATAGTCGGAGATGCAAGTCCTCCAGCACACGACGCATACAGATTGCCAAAGCATGTCGACATGGCTACTCTTCAATCGGAGCAGTATCAAGCTTTTGCAGTAGGCATGACCATCGCTTTTGGCATCGTGTTGCGCATCGATAAGCTTTGCATGGCGACCAAGGCTCTCGTGGGGGAAAGTTATCCGGTTCCTGCGGATTGGAGTTCCGGTCGTACTCATTACGCGTCCAGCAATCCGCCTCATCGCTCATAGTCGCGCGCCTCTGCCATCTACACTTGTGACGCTCCTCGGAATTTCCTTTGCGCTGTGGAGATGCAGATGCAGGACAGCAATGGTAGCATGTCTGCAACTTGTATAATAATGAATTTCTAGGTCTTACTATGCATACGTCTTGCACGACCTTGGCGGCAATTCTGTCAAAGGTCCAAGAGTCAGGCAGTGCCTCATGGCATCATCAGTAGCTGAGACTGCGCTCGATGATTTGAGTGAGCTGCGCCTGGCCATCCGAGCCACCAGTCACGTCGCCAATGCCAGGTGCCAAGTCGAGAACACGACGCTGAGGAATGGACCCTTTGACGAGGACAGAAACTGACGATGGTGGGGCCCAAGTGGGCTGCTGTCAGCGACGTACTTGGGCCTGTGTGCTCAGCAGAGCGCTGACTCACCATGTTCTGATTTGTATCCGACAGCAGCAAGACCTCTAGGCATACCGAGAGTCTTGGTCAGGAATCGAGCAATGCGGTCGTAGACGACCTGGCCGATCTGGTCGTCGGCCAGCCTAGCAATCGAATCCTGTCCAGCGTCTTCCTCCGTAGCAAAGATTTCCGCAATTTCTCTGTGCCTTTCGGGCGCTGATGCGGCTGTAAATTCAAAGACTGCTGGACCAGTCAAGCAGACGGAAAGACCGTGAGGAATGATGGGGTGATCGGACGCATAGCCGGGATGGTAGTAGTTTGCCAGCGTCTTGTTGAGACCCGAGATGGGGTATGAGATTCCATGACAGAGATGCACACCTGCATTTCCAAAGCCGATGCCTGCAAATGTTGCAGCTAGAAGCATCTGTCCACGAGCCTCCACATCTGTCCGGTCTTTGGCCACGCGAGGGAGGTACTTGACCGTCTGCTTCAATGCCCAGAGCGAAAAGACGTCCGAGATGGGATTCCGGCCCTGGTAAGCTGGCCTTTGCAGAGGACCAGCTGGTCTGGCTCTTTCGGTGTAGGGAATCGCAGTGTAGCTCTCGAGGGCGTGGAAGAGCACGTCAAGACCTGCACTGACGTGAACTGCTGTCGGGCACGTCTCGGTGTTGTAGGGATCGACAATTCCGAGCAGAGGTCGCATGGCACGCGAGGCGATACCCGTCTTGGCTGATGTCTCTGTGTGATCAAAGATGGCCGTGCCTGTCGTCTCTGAGCCTGTACCTGCTGTGGTAGGAACAGCAAGCAGGGGTCTCAAGACCTTGTCCACCGGCGTGCCTCTCCCTATGGGCGCATTCACGAATTCCAAAATATCCGCTTCAGGGTAGCAAGTGAACAAGTTGGCCACTTTGGCAGTGTCCATTGCGCTTCCCCCGCCCACTGCCAAAAAGTGAGAAAAGTCGTTGGCACGAGCAAAAGAGATGGCGTCCGCCCAGCTCTTGTCGTTGGGCTCCACGCGTACTCGGTCAAAGATCTCGTACATGACACCTTCACGCTCCAGCGCTTCGATGGATTGCTTCATAGGGGTCAAGTGCCTGACTGTGCTATCCGTAAACACGCCCACCTTTCTCGCCTTCATGTTCTTGAAGTCCTGGCCCAACTCTTGCGTCACTCCTTCTCCAAATCGAATGTTGCTGGCTGCAAGCTCGAAGGCGTACTCCTTTTGAGCAGCCAGAGGAACGGGAGAGGCATAGGACCGCCGAGTAGAGGAGAGCGTGTTGTGAGTGTTGATCATGCCCAATCCTGCTCGCAGAGCTGAAGTCGTCTCTCCTCGCATGCTCGAGCATCCGTGGCACGGGCAGCCCGCCCCATGTGCTTGCCGCATGAGGTTAACTGAAGAACGGAGGAGTGGGCAGGCAAGTCAGGCGACACGCGCCAAATCGACAAAAGCTGTGTAAGTAGAGTCCTTCCTAGGCGCCTGCGGCTGGCACACGACACACTGCCAGCTTAAGCCAGACAAGTCAAGCAAGCTGTCGCCCATTTGCGCGCGTATAAGGTCGACGAGTGCACGTCGATCCGTTGGAAATAACGTCTGGATGCGTTCGGGATCCAGTCGAGCTACTCACAGATCGCATTGCGCGTAGAAGGCGCGGCAGGTCGAACCATGGTTCCAGGAGGGTGGGTGTATGCGCGCGAGGACCGTCTTTCAAGTCGAGCCGATCAGCAGTGTGTTGCGCATGAAGTGAGCACGAAGCGTGCTGCGAAGCTGGGCAGATGATGGTGGAGATGCCCCACAAGGCGAATTGCCAGAGGGATCGCAGGGCTCATTCACATTCAGGTCGGGTGGGTGCACCTGTGTGTCATCCAGTCGCACCACACACTGACGGGTGCTGCATCCCATAGCGCCATGTACTCACACTGTAGCTTTCTGCGTGGCAGCTGCCGCTGATGCCTGCTGATGCTTGCCCGCCGCCGCCCCGGCATCGGCAACCCCACAAAAGAATTGGGCCGAGAGGAAGAAGAGCGGGGAAAATCAATATCACGTGACTGTCATCACGGCAGCACGGGTACCGGCTCGTCTCGTGATCCGAGCATTCGACGGGGTTGCCCATAGGCCGTGCTCGACATCTTCACATTCAAGATTGTGGAACGGCGGGACTGTCATTCACACGTTGACTACTTGTGATTCTAGTCACACTCTAGAGCAGCATTCTGAGCGTTCGGTCATGTCAGAAGCGTTGGTGCATTTGGAGCAAGTCACTCGGCTCTCCTCGAGGGTCGTGCGCATTCTCGGTTCCAATCCAGGCAAATTCACACTGCAAGGTGAGCAGCCTGGGGTTTGCAATAACGAGCTCTTCAAGGTCTGAAAAGCTCGCGCATGAGGAGGCTGATCGTGAGATCTGCTGTTCGCTCCATGTCTACCCAAAGGCACGAACACCTACCTCGTTCATGCGCCTGTGCCATCAGCTGTCGATCATGCCGATAGACGAAGCGTGGATGCGCTGCCTTGCGTCCTCATCGATGCAGCGGAGGGAAAGAGCGCATACATCGACACGCTGAAAGGTGTCTTGCTTGGTCGAGATGAACACGATTGGAGCGGCAATCATCAAACGAGCTCGGTTGCGAGCTCGAGTTCTGATCCCTATCCTCGCTTCACCATCACAGACATGTGAGTTCCTCGACCGGTGGTGTTGCCGGCTCGACTCAAGGCCATCTTGTCCCTTTTAGCTCAGCGCATCCTTTGCCGCCCTCTGTCTAGAATTCTCACTCATCGGCACGTAGACCACGTGGGCGGTCTGCCGAGTGTGCTCGAGCTGCTTGCCGATATTCGACGAGAGCATAAGAGCAAGCCTCCTCGGATACACAAGCTGCGAGACAAAGTCAAAGCCGCAGCTGGCGAGGCGGACGAGGTGGCTCAGCTGCTCGAAAACTGCAGCTCGACGCTCTTCGCAAAGTCGAAGGCTGGAGAAGACGTGCACTGGATCGAAGATGGTGACTCTTTCCAACTTGCCAACGATGGAATCAGCTTCTCCTCCACTGCGTCCGACACCACCGAACAGCCGCAATCGAAGCGCAACGCTGGCGTTCCGGCGCTTCCGCAGCATCTCGCGCTTGATGCAACTTCTGGCGATACGACGACGTTGCAAATCTTGCACACTCCCGGTCATACGGGTGATCACATTTGCTTGTTTTTGGCTCAAGAAGCTTCGCTTTACACTGGTGACAACGTTTTGGGACAAGGCACGAGCGTATTTGAAGACTTGCGCGTCTACTTGCAAAGCTTGAAGCGCATGTCGGACGTTCTCGAAAGAAGCCCGGCCCCTCGCGAGGTGTACGGAAAGAGTTTTGAGCGTCTCAAAGAGGCTTCAAATCAGGCGCAAGCGAGCGCGCCGGAGAACAGGCTCTACCCTTCCCATGGTCCTATCCTCCTTCAGGGGAAAGCCAGCATCAGGCAATACATCTCTCACAGGCTAGAACGCGAATCCCAAGTGCTCGAGTTGCTTTTGCGTCCGAAATCTGCCCCCGAGTCCATAGACGATGCGTGGACAGCACGAACAATCGTGCAAGAGCTATACAAGGACTATCCCGAGAGTCTACACATCCCAGCGGCTCGGGGGATCTTTTTACATCTCGTCAAACTATTGCAGGATACTCGAACAGAGCCAATTGCCGCCCCGACAGGCTCGATCTCCGAGAAAAGATCCGTAGTGGTCAAGTGCTTGGATGAAGATGACGACTTCAGGCAGGCAGACAAAGCCAGCTCTGGCGGTGCAGCGTCTGCGTCTGCGTCAGATGCAACGTATACATGGGAAGACATCTGGCTTGACTCACTCGACAAACGCTGGGTAGCAGAGCGCGCACAGGAGGGCGTTCATCCCACGACTGGCCGAATGTGACGAAGGATGTTGGACTGCTCCGGCGTCGAGATATCAATCTGGCTGGATGCTCTGCTTCAGCTCTAGTGAGTTTCCGGCCTGCCTTTGTGTAACACCTACTTCGTTGGATGAGCGGCGGTGGCCACATACGCCCCATATGGATCAGAAGCCTTCCCGAGCGAGGTCGTCGCAGATCTGTAAATAGAGCCTATATGAGTTGAAGGAAAGCAGAACAGAGCTTCAGAATCCGTTGGCTCAGACTAGCGATGCTGCACCCAGCAGGACGAGCAGGTCATAGCGCGAAATGAGGATCTGCTGCGAGACTGACCTGTTTGGGTCGAAAGGTTCTTCTCCACCAGTCATGCGCTGCCACTGCGACTTGACGGCGTTGACCCAGCCTGGATAGCATAACAGAGCAGGGTTTCAGCGCCATTGAACTAGCCAGGTGTGAGCAATCCGGACGAGCTCACCAATGAGTTCCAAATGGTTGGCCCCGAGCGTGCCTGCGTATTCGCCCCACTTGGAGCTCTTGACGCTGACCAGGCCATCATTGGCCCCCTCTTGCTCGTAGATTATGCCAAAGGGCACGCGCCATTCGCTAAACATGCCAGGCTGGAAGGCTGCTCCGTAAGAGAAATCTAGCAGACGGTCGAGAAAAAACATTGCAGTAAAGTGAGAGATCACGACGCTCGGTCATTGCCATCGAAGGAGCTTACATTTGACGCCGTCCACGTTGGGTGTCTGTGAGCCGTCTCGCAATGAAGGACGTGAGCATGTGTAGCTGGGACGCTTCGCCGAATCACATAGCCCGCTCACCGCTTCGTTGAATTTCTGCATGGGACCTAACTGCAGCTGTTTGAAAGCTCCTCCACCTCCGGGAATGGAAAGAGCCTTGACGAGGGCGAGTGCTCGCGGCATATTCTCTTCGCCAATCACTTGCTGTATCATGAAGTCTGCAAAGCTAGAGCCTCGATGTGGCGTAGCAATGGTAGTCAGAGATCTTACTCGAAACGACTTGTTCTCCAGCCTCGAAATCAAGTATCGACAATCCAGTCCTCCCATGCTATGTCCGATTAGTGAAATGTCGCGATTGGGAAATTCCTTCTCTATGATATCCCTCAAGGCTTCTGCCCTCTCTTCAATCGTCGCGCTTGCTGGTACACGAGCCACGATGAATTCGGTGCCTCTCTTCTGCAACATTTCCGAAATGCCCCGCCAGTAGTTGATGGTGACGGGTCCCAAAGCCAACGAAGAGAAACCGAACAAGCCATGTGCTAGCACGATGGGGTGTTTGGGTATCTCCCAAGTCTTTTGCTCTCGCAGCGGCGTGATCTCTACCGCATCAGAGTCGTACGTGTCCCGTGCGGCTTTGCCGGTCTTTGCAGTCTCTTCCTCTCCTTTCTTTGCCGCCGTCATCATGCCGGAGGATGTGGATTGAGCTGCTTCCGAAGCCTTCGCCAGGGCGTTTTCCAGGGTGACTCGATGTGAGGTCCACCAATCATTGGTGCCCGGGGGTTGCAGGCCCATAGCGGTTCGTAACCTCGACATGGCGCCAACAAATCCTGTCTCCTCCTTGCCATGCGTTGTCGATGGCTGCTGGGGCTTTTCACCGGCCGTGTGCTCAGCATCATTGCTCAACTCAAAGTCCCAAAAAGAGGGCACGTCTTCCACGTCGTCCAGGTATGTTTGATTTGCGTTTGTTGAGAATCGCCTGACTGCTGCCTCTCCGCTCCATGGACCTCTCCGCTGTGATTCATCGTGAACTGGTGAGCCACTGCGGGCCAAGCTTCCAAATTGCCTTGCAGATATGGCCGTGTGAGCGGCAGCTGGTAACTCGGGTGGAGCGTTAGACGGCCCTCCAGCGCTCGCGGAAGTACCAGGAGAGCCAATGCTGGTGGTAATGAGGCCATGCCTGTTCAGTCCCAAAGTTGGAGCAGCGTAGCCTCGACTGCTGTGAGAAGAGAGGGAACGAAGTAGGGATGGAGCTGATGCTCCTGCTTTCGCGGCGGGGGACGCTGGCTCTTCGACTCTATCGTCACCTTCCATGGACCCTGCAGATGCTTTTGAGGTTTGCCGTCTATGTGTCCTCTCGCTTGAGCCGTCCGCTCTGCTGGAGGCCGCGAAGCCTAAGGCACCGAGCCAGCTCGGCGGAACGTGAGGCATGCTAGTCCGGCCGTTCCCTGCTGGTCCTGGCCGCTCGGCTTGAGCTGCCACCACGCGACCGCTTGCCTGTAAAGTGATTTGCGCTCGGCTTTGCGGACTCTTGTCGGGAGCAATGTGCGCTCGCGCAGGAGCAGGAATGACAGAAGGCAAGGGGTCCATCTTGGCCTCTGCCAAGGCTTGACGCAACTCGTTGGTCCCGGAAGGATCTTCTGCACTCCTATCCTCCAACGGCCCCTCACGATCTCTCGCCACACTTTCAGATGACCGACGTGCCGAGACGGGGCTCGAACTTCGTCGCTTGGCCGTCTGCACCTTGGAGCGCAATGGACGAGAAGGATCAATGCTTCGATAGATTGGCCCGTCGTGCGTTGTGTGGACCAGATTTTGCGTGGCTTGAGAGATGCCATCGTGTGATGCTGGATAGGCTGCGAGCTCAAAGGATGCCCTCTGTCGGGTATCGTCAAGATCGACGGCTTCTCGGGGCGCACTCACTGACGCCGACTGTCCCGCCGCCCCCGCGGCGCCACTTTCAGCCGTTCGACTGCTGAGAGAGTGCGGGGCATCATGCTGCGAAGGTAACTCGGCGCTCGCCTCCCTAGCTTCTTTCTGCTCCACTGCCAGTCCATCGTTGGACGGATCTTGGGTCGAGGCATGCTGCGTATGCGCAGCTGCTTGTTCAGCAGCTTTCGTGCCTCCAAATGCTGCTTGCCAGGACTGAGGGAGCATTCGAGAAGCCTTGAGGTGTCTTGCTTGGCGCCTGCAATGCGTATGGGCGATGCTGAGCATGGGGCTGGGGTGTTGCGGCCGGTGAGGAGGGTGTTGTCGCAGGTGGCCAAGGCAGAGTAGGCAGAGCTGTGACGAGGCTCTTATGACCGAAATTCACTCGACTCGGCACGGCGATGAAGAAGTCGCTGTGAAGAAGAGCGTCACGCTTGCAAGGCTTGACTCGCGGTACAAAACACCGCCGTGGGGTAGGTTGAAAGCTCTGATGAGCGCCAAGCCGGGTGCGACCATCAGGCTGTCGATCCATGAAATGAACGGTCTAGCTTGAATACGGGTACTCGTGACTTGAATACGAGCCAAGTGGAGAGAGCCGCCGAGACGTCCATGGCAGGATGCAGCTGCTGCCGGGTTCAGACTCGCGACTCCACTTGCCGAGCCGCGCGAACGTCATGCGGACATCGATCGCGGCGGAGTCGAGATGGATATGCAGTCAGTCACGTGTGTGTCTCTGTAGGCTGCGCCAATTTTGGCCGGCATAGACGCGCGAGGGGGATGCTGCACCGTGCCTGATGTGATCCATGTGACGACCGCACTCACCTCATGCGCAGGCTCTCGAGAACGACATGTCTTAGAGAGCATGGACTTCTCTCGAAGGGACACGCGCCATCACTTGAAAGCAGAGACTGCAAAATCGTCGCAGCATGACTTGACTGTGGGAGGGGCGGTGAAAGAGCATCGTACAGGGATGCAAAGTGCCTCACAAGGACATTCGTGCCAAAACCACGCGCTGCATCTACGCGCGTGCAGGGGCAGCAGCACAAAGGAATGCACCTACACTCTAGCTTCTGATGCGCGCAGCAAAGAGCGGCCGGACACCATCACTTTCGCAGGTGAGACAGAAGCGCTTCACAACGTGTATGGAGGCTTGATGCGGACTCTGACGGCCCACAACGACCAGCATCAATGACCCATCAGCCGTCTTCCGTATATAGCAGGCAGGATATGCAAGACGATGGGTCAAGAGCGTGAAGGCTACCCGGTAGAATGTCCTGCAAACCAAGTCCGGCGGTTCCTGCACCTGCAAGCTTCTTGTCATGGATTAGCGTCTCCGACTCCGACAATCAAAATTCTAAATGTGGTGGCACGGGGTTTTGTTCAAGCTGCTGGTGCGCAGACATGGAGCGCCCAAGTCTCCGCAAAGTGCTGCTATTAGGCTCGAGCGTCCCAATTCCTCAGTGATTATGGACAAGCAGTCGACATCCCTGCCACGAAACTGCACAGCGACTCCCTCGCAAGATGCTTAAGTAGGCATGAACCTCGCTTCATGTAAGCGATGTGAAGTTTCCATCCCTCATTCAAGCCTCGCCATCCTCGAGCAAGATGATTAGCCAGCGAGTCGCGCTCGAGGCGTTACTCGGCCTCTTACAAGCGTCCGCCTTGACAACTGCAATCCTCTGCGTCTATATCGTCTATAGCGTCGGCTGGCGATATTTCAGATGGCGAAGTTGGCTTCCAGGCGTGCCAGGGCCTGCCAATCCTTCCTTCTTTCTCGGGAACTGGGCCGACTTCGCAGTGAGTCGTGGCGCGAAGGGCTGAATTTTGCTCGCCCGCCTTGCCTGCTGACCGACGTGCTTCGCCCGTCGATTCAGGATGAGGATCTCTGCGACTTGTTCCTCAAATGGAGCCAAAAGTATGGAGGCATGACAAAGATGTCGGCGTTCATGGGAGTGAGTGACAGCTGTCTTGGTAACAGCTCGTTGGGCACCGCGGCTCGCTCGACCACATGCTCGCCTGCGCAGACTGATCTGCTCCGATGCAACATATCGCACAGGAAAAGCGCTTGGTGGTGACGGATCATGTAGCTCTCAGGCACATTCTGGTCTCGCGTCCTTACGCGTACCCCAAAGGCGTGGATACGGCTAGGGTTCTGACAAGCCTTATGGGCGCGGGACTGCTGGTGAGCGAAGGAGATGTGCACAAGAGACAACGCAGGGCCATCGAAGCTGGAATGTCGCCTGCGTCCATCAAGCGACTGGGTCCAGTATTCATGTGAGTGCAGCTAGCAAGGGCGCTGCGACCTGGTAGCTACTTCGAGGACTCACCTTGTCCGCTTTGGGGAACCTCTCCTCGCAGCTTCTATGCTCGGCGCCTGCGCCACAAGTTGCTGCAACATGTGGACAAGGAGCTGCGGACTGCCAGAACCAAACCCGCGGGGACTGCGTCTGATCAAGGTGTACTGATCGACATGCTAAGAGCAAGCTCTCGAGCTACTCTGGACGTGCTAGGGCATGCCGCTTTTGGGCTTCGTCTGGATTGCCTGGAAGATACTGAGCTCATACGACCAGGCTTCGACAAGGAGCCCACTTGGTTGGACAACGAGAGGGAGAAGTCTGCCAGCTCCAGCCCGCTCATTCGAGCCTATGACCAGGCGCTGCAGCTAGCATCCAGCAATTCGCAGTGGCGCATGTTGCTGGACATTGCCATCATGTTCTTCCCTAGCTTGGTATGGATACCCATTGGAACACAGAGCCGCACCTTTGGCAGGGCGCAAAAGCACCTGCGAGAGCAAGCTGAGAAAGTCGTCGAAGATGCCAAGGCAGATTTGGATGCTGCGAGCGCCGATGCCGACAAGTTGTTGCGAGTGGAAGGCGGAGCCGGCTCATCGGCTGCAACGTATCGTGGTGAAAGGGCAGACTTGCTTGCAAGCATGATGCGAGCAAATGCCCTATCCAAACAGGCCGCTCGCGATGCAAGTGAAAGTCACATTCCCGAAGCGTTTTTGCAAGCTCGGGCAGCGGGTGATTCAGGGGCTAAATCGGGAGAGAAAAGGCAAGGGTCGCACAGTCCTTCACCAGTCTCGCCTCGCTCGCCCTTCTCTCGCTGGTCAAGCGTTCCAGAATCGCCAATGTCCTTGCAAAAGGCCACACTCGCAGATGAAGAAGTCGTCGCCCAAGTATCGACGTTCATGCTTGCAGGCTTTGAAACCACCTCCACCCAGCTCACTTGGACCCTGCTCTATCTGGCGGAGAATTCCGCCTGCCAAGAAAAGATGCGCGAGGAGCTTCGGGCTAAACGTACAGAACTCGGTCTCAGCCCTGTTGCTGGCTCTTGGCTGGGAACAGAGGACATAGATACACACACCGATGCGTTCGGAGACCTTGAGAGGGAGCTGACTATAGACGAGCTGGAAACACTGCCGTACCTGGACGCCGTCGTTCGAGAGGTCTTGCGGTTGCAGCCAGCAGGTGAGTCGCTATAGCAGAAGTAGGTCGGATCGTGATTCTACTGCAGCTAAAGCGTATGTCCCTCTTGACAGTCCACACCTCTTCGCGCGTTGCTAGCGAGGACGACGTCATTCCGGTGGATCCTCTAGCTTCGCCGAATGTGCCGCGCTCGGGCGTGCGAGTGGAGAAGGGATTGATGCTGATCATCCCGCTTACCGCGATCGGCAGAGATCCTGAATTGTGGGGAGAAGATGCGGACAAATTCAGGCCTGAACGCTGGATCGAGGCGAGGAGAAGCGATGGCTCTTGGGCAATGGAAGGAGCCAAGCGGTGGTCTCGCACCGGTGGAGTCGCGTTTATGATGGGTCCGCGAGCCTGCATAGGTGAGTTTGGTCAAGACGCAAAGTTGAAAGCGGCGCGAGCAAGCCTTTCGCTCATAATCCATTCTGCTTCTTCAGGCAATCGCTTTGCAGTATCCGAGATGAAGGCGCTCCTGTCTATCCTGACTAGCACGCTGCATTTTGAGAAAGGACGTCGACCTGTCACGCCAAAACGTTGGCTGGTCACCAGGCCTTGGGATTGGACCGTCGACAGCGAACAAGCGCCGCTGATGGTGCGCAGGATTCAAGCGTAAGCAAACTCTGACTCTGATGACGACGTTCTGTACCAGTATGATATTATTATTATCTTGTCTCGACTCGATGCGTAAATGTAGTGCGCAAAGCTTTGCAAGTGCAGAAATGCGGCAAGAGAGTAAAGATGCGAGCGTGATGACGCAAATAAAGATGGTGGGGGGCATCTGATCGAAACAATTCAGTGTCCTTGTTGGTACAGGTGCAGACATACAGCGAGCCAGAATCGCTCAAGCTGATCGCTCTGTCTACGTTTCTCCTTCTCAGACTCCTTCTTCGAGGCTTCCTTGCTCGGTCTGCGCTTTGCCTGCGCGTCCCAGTCCAGATCAGCACTGTCGCTAGCGAAGGGCACGCGACGGTTGGGTACTGCAGACGTAGCGGGGAAGCTGCTCATCGAGGCAGCAGCATCCGTCAGGGCTGCATCTCCCGACAATGGGTATTGAATGGCAAATCTTCGTGCCCTTTCTGCCCGATGCCAGGCCAACTCTCGACGCAGCTCGCGCGAAGCAGCATTTTGATCCAGTGAAGCTTCCCACTGCGCATCACGCTTCAGTCGAGGGCTGGCGCTTGCACCACTGGACTCCGTTGTTGGTGAGCCTCCTGCCGATCTGGGACTAGGAAGTGGCGGCGGCTGTCCAATGAGCACAGCTTCGGGCGGTGCGGAACGTATTTCGCTCCACGTTGGGGTGCTCGCCAGCGTCAAGCGTGCCGGCTCGGTATGACCAGGTTCATGCTCTTCTCCATTGCTGCCGGCAAGGTAGGCGAAAGCGGCTTGGCTAGTCACGCGACTTGCTTCGGCCAGAGCGTCTTGAGCATCTGCCGCCCTCTCCGCCTGCGCTCGTCTACGCTCGTCCCGCTGTGGAAGGCGCTCGGAGATCCATTCCGCAACTTCAGATACAATGCCCGAGTCGCCGGCACCTGCAGCGTCTTTGGACATGCTCGCAAGCTCGCTCGAATGCCAAGGCCGGGCTGTGTCTGGCATTCCTGCATCGTCAGGCGCAGCTATGGCGGCGTAGTGCTCTAGAAAGGAGCTGGGCCCGTCCGACGCAGGCTTAGAATTTCCGTCGCTGTCTGTGGCCTCCTTGTCCTCTGCTTTGCTGGCTGTCGCGGTGTCTCTGGCCTTTCTATCCACTAGGGCGTTGTCTTTCGGCTCTTTCTTGCTCTTGGTGAAGACATCAAGGAGCCGATTGATATCGATCCAGCTGGAACCCTCGGTCTTTGCAGCCTCCTCTTTTGCAGCCTTTTTCGGCGCGTCATCCAGACGTTCTGACCCTGATGTGCTTCCCTCCCAAGGCTTACCTGTAGCGTAGTTGATCTTCTCTCCAGCGCCCCATCTAGGACCACCTCCACCACGAAGATCCCAGTGGTCGCAACCGTCAATGACGCCCAAAAAGTGACCCCATCTTGCACTCTGGACGCTAACCAATCCATCATTGCCCTGCAGCTTGCCCCCCAACGCATCACCGCTGCCGTCCGTCTCTGCACCGCCCGTACGACTTTCAGCCGCTGCATCGAGGATCAGCTTGGGCAGCCAGAGTGGATGCCAAGGTTGTATGCTGCGCGTCCGTGCTGCGACAGAGTAGTACTGGACGTGTGGCGAGTCTGGGGTGGAAGGATTGAACACTTCCGTCATGTACTTGGTGCTAAGCATGGCGTAGGCCGGCTGATCAAGCACAGAGAGCATGTACGACGAGAAGCTGCCCCCCAGCATTGACAGAGCATTTGTGAACGTACTCATACTGAAGGGCAAGCTAATACCGCCCGGCTTTCCTTCGTTAGGCTTGCCCTTTGTTTTTGTCTTCGTCTTTGCAGAGTCTGAGTCTGCAGTGTTGCCAACCCCGGCGCTCTGTGTAGTTGCTTTGACAGTCTCCACAGCCTCACAGAGCTTCTCGTCAACCTTTTCTTTGAAGCTGGGATCCAGCTCGACATTGCTCTGATCGCCCTCAGATCTTCGTGAGTCGATGGCATTCGACTCTGCCTCCGCCTCGCTCTTTGCTTCCTCCTTTGCTTTGGTCTTCTTGGGCTTCACAAAGATAGGCGTTTTGAGCGTGTACGGCACCTTTGGTAGGTGTGACGAGTCGGCTAGTGCACCGCTCTGACGAGCCTGCTGCACCGCTTCTTCGATCGCATCGTTGCCGACTCCAACATTGGCGTTGCACCAATCCATAAATGGGCTACCCCGGTGGGGCGTGCTGAGCGTGGTCAAGCTGATGGGCTCATATTCGGTGGGCTTGATGTTGGTGATGAGGTGTCTAGCATCCAGACCACCCATGCTATGCGCCACCAGATTCACCTTTTTGCCGAGCACGGCAGCTTCGGGCGTGCACAGAAACTGGTGCAGCGTGTTGGCCCTATCCTTGATCGATCCAGCTCCCGGCACCGCCTTGACGATGACGTCTGCTCCAATCTTCTTGCGCAGAATATCAAGCACTGTCGCCCAGTAATGAATCTCGAGGCCGAGAAATAATCCTCGCTTGTCGAAGCCACCCAGTCCATGCAACAAGACGATCGGATGGCGCGGCCTTCGGATTGGCTCGTACAATGATCCCAAGCTCATGAGTTCGTTGATGTGATTTTCGGTTGGCTTCGCTGACGGCTCTGTCTCCTTGTGCTTGATGTCGTTGTGCGTAGCAACAGCCGTTGAAGGCTCAGCGTGTGTATTTGAGTCGTCTTGCGGTGTTGTCGACGCAGGAACCTTGGCATGGGTCTTATGCCGGCTGGTCTTGCTGCCGTCCAGCAAAGCTTGCTGAGACAATGCTCGCTGGATTCTCGTACTCTCCAAGTCCTGCGAGGCGCTTCCGTCGGCTTCTGAGCCGGCAAACGAACCGCCTAATCGTGTAGCGTACCACCACTTCAAAAAGTCAGCAGTTCCCTGGGATGGCGAAGCTAGCGTGTAGAGCGGCAAAGCCATCTCGTCGATGGCATCAGCGGCGCGGGTTGCTTGCGTCTTGGACTCCACCTCCACCTTCATTGTCTTGCTTGGAGACTGCACGGGGGATGTCTGGGTAGCCTGGGCACCACCAGCGCTATGCAGCAGAGCAAAAGCTCCACTCGAGCCGAAAGCCTTGCCCAGGCCGCGCGTTCGCCTTCTACATCTTGAATAGGCCAATCGAATCAGACGAGGGTGCATCGTTGTAATGCGCTCGTTTGCTTTGCGTGCTGTTTGAGCTTGCTATCCTGTCAGCGACGGCATCGCGTGCGGGACATGCGAGTGCCGACGGTGAGGAGCTTGGATGGGAGTAGCCTGACGATCACGAGTGCTGGGCGAGTCTAAATGAGGTCGATCTGTTGAATGCGACTTCGTCTTCGTCTGACTCGCCTCTGATGCGCTGTGGCCAAGCTCCCTGCACAGATGGTCGTGAGCTGACGCGGTGTGGTTAGGGGCTTGCAATGGCTCCCAACCTTTGAAGAAATGCGGGGTCTCATCCACGTTTCGCGCGATATCGAAGGTCGATGTGTGAGAGACAGGTTGCAGCTGTCCCGCCAGAGAACAGCGGGCAGAACGCGCGCAAAGAAAGGCACGCGAGTGCGTTCACGCACCGGCGCCGCGCGGCGCTCGATCGATCACGATGTGCATGGGCGGCTGGGCGCACGCAGCACGCACGCACGCACGCAGGCGACGCTCGACTCGAGCGTGACTCTTCCCGCCCCCTTCCCCCAAACAAGCCCTGAATTCAATAATCACGTGAATGATTGAGACCCGCATTCCGACGCTGATCGACAGACCCCATCACGTGCATGTCACACTCCTGACTGTGATTCACCATACCGAGATCACTCAAGACTTTCTCATCGGACTGATGGGATGACGTTTGCCTTCCACGAGCACCGTCCAGCGCCACCACGATCACGAATGTCACAGCCATGCAGCAGCAAGGAGCAAGTAACACGGGCGAGCAGACATCACGATTGAGAAAAGGGCCGGCAGCATTCAGTTGCATGAATGCGAAGTGACACACCCTCCAACATCCATCGTTGATGCCATTGACTTTGTCAGACCATCTTTATGTGCTACGCTTTCAGACTTGCTACGTACATCTTGATGATCGGGTGTCACAGAAGGGCTTACTTACGTCCAGCGACGAACTGAGCGACGGTCTTGCCAAAGTGCGACCCGTGATGGTGGGCAACCTTCAGGTCCGCCTCGTTGGGTTGACTGGAGGGGCATGGTGCAGGCGTGTGGCATGAGCAAAAGTAGCGTTAGTGGGTAAGCAAGGCCTCGAAAGACTCACAGACTGCCATCGGCGCCAGCAATGGTGGCAGCACCGTACGCGCTGCCGCCAATGATTTCATCCACCTTGCCGAGTTCGGGTGTAGTGAAGCCCAGAGGCACAAAGATGATGCCGTGGTGCGCAAAGAATGGCACAGTGGTCAAGGCGGTGGCTGCAGGTGCGAGCAGCGAATGCAAGACGATCACAGAATGAGCACCTGTTCCTATAAATTTCGCGACTGGAGCGAGTGCACGAATCTCTTTTGCGCCGAACTCACTTTCGGCACCGCCATGCTGGCTGGCGGTCGATGTGACCAAGGTAGCCAGCTTTCCAACCAGACGGCCCGACGCCCACAGGCCGCCGGTCTTGTCGAAGAAAGCGCTGACGCTAGCGGGGACGCGTCTGAAGGACGACCATGTAGCGGTTGCTCAAAAGGTTCAGCAAGAGACGCATGGGATTGCAATTGGCTCCCATCACCACTCACCCATAACGAGCTGCGGAGAGACGTGTGGAAGGAAGTAGCGCATGAGCAAAGCCATGCAAGCGACGACGAGCACTCCTGTGCGCATGTACTCACTACCGGTGCAAATGACGAAGCCATCGAACTGAGTCAGGGTTTCAGGGTCGATCTTGGGCAAGTCCGAGGTCAGACTCTGAGGCAGCGGAGGTCGGTCATCAAGGTGATGCGTCAGTTTGATGAAGCGCTGCTAAGCCTGAGCATTGATCACGCTCGCACCTTGTTGGCGTGCATCTTGGTGAGGACTTCCTCGGGAAGGATCTCTTCGATCTGCACGATTGGATGCGCAGAGGTGCGCGCGCGAAAAGAGTGAGGAAAGTGACAAAATGTGTCCGGATTCAGGAGTCTGGAGTCACATACCTGGAAAGTCGTGTACTCGACGCCGGCGGCCTTGAGACCTGCCTCGACCTGCTTGGACAGGGTGACCTGGTGGCCATACAGGCTGTAGACCAGAACTGCTACTTTGGCGGACATGGTTACGTGGATTGATTTGTGTGTGCTATGTATTGATCGTGATGCGTTGTTGTGCGGCGAGGTGTGCCGAGATGTGTGGACGGAGGTGTGACACAGCAAGGATTGCTGGCTGGCCCCTCTTATATACGATGCGAGGTCTGAGCAGCCCGGAGAAGTGCCTCCAGTCTCGCGTAAGTGCTCTGTGCATGGTCTGTGCTGCTGCTGCTGGCTGTGGCTTGTTCGCTGTTAAGCTGCTCGATTAGAAGTCACCAGTGCTGCAAGACATCTTGCACCGTAAAGCACACCTTCGTCTTAAGACCGAAGGGACGGAGCGACGAAGGACGGCATATATTCAGCTATTCTCCTTGCCCTATTCTCCGTGCGCCGCTGCTGTAGCGAGGCAACCGTGAGACGCAAAGCGACCTTCGCATCTGCGCGCGTGCAGCGGCCAAACTCGCGAGGTGTTGGCCTTCGTCACTCAGCGCGTAGGGAGTCACAGTCTTGCTGGTGAGGGAGCGATGAGTGATCGGATGAACGCTTACGTTCACGCTCACACTCACGCTCACACTCACACTCACACTCACACTCAGACTCACACTCACGACTCTTGACGGCCTCCGTCGCCACCAATCTCCTCTTCCTGCTGCTGCTCTTCTGGACTGTAGCGCTTTTCCGCACGCCGCCTGGCCAGCGTCAAGTTGTGGAGCATTTCATGTTCTTCAACAGCATCGGCATGCATTTTGATTTGAATGCTGAGGCTGACGGCGTGGATGTGTGCGTCGGCTGGGCCTTGCAGCAGTCTGTTGTGAAGGGAAGATGTATTCCTTACGTGGTGGGTAGTCCGAGCTAAATCGGGATGGCAGAGAGATCTACATACACGTAGATACTTGTACACGCACAGGAAAGGGCTCATCTGTCCTCCTAAAGCGCCGAGCATACAGGGAGGGGGCCCCGTGCACACACACAATCACAAATTGCCGTCTTGGATGGCTGCTGCGACTCGCAATCAAACGCACAATATCAAAGGGATGGCGTGTAATCCAGAGCATGTGGCGCAATCAGCCGCCATCCGTGCACATCATGTATGACGGTAGGCTCGGCACAGTCGTGAGTCTTCGACCATCAAAATTGGCAGAGGTTATCACACCTCTCTCGAGCAAAACCATCTCGAGGCGCTGCCGCAACGCTCGACTCAGACTCGATCATCCTCGCCCGGTAGCTGCGCTGCTGCCGTGCATCATGACTGTTCTTTCTTCCGAAGGACCAACACTGGCTCTTCAAGCCGAACGGCGAACAGCACTCTTTCAGTCGCGAGAGGAGCAGACAGCGGTGCAAATCATTCGTGGTTGGCAGCGAGTCGGTGCACGGGTGCGAGTGCGCACGCACCGATACATGCAGCACCCCATCAATCCGACCACTTTAAGCCGGGGAGCAACTCTTTTGGCTGCGCTGACACTTGCATAAAACACCATCATTTTGCGCAGCTACTGCACCGGGGAGCCTCATCGACACACACTCAAAGATTCTGTGACCACATCAAGTACAGATCACGCGGCATCATCCCTCAGATCGCACTTGACTCACGAGTCAGTCTCGCAAAGATCACACCTCATACTCTGATGAGTGTGTCACGACAGCGTGCTCGTATCAGCACGCATGCTCTATCGCACTCATCGTGACTCTGCACGCTTGCGATGCTCGATGCTCGGTTCTGCAACACCTACGAGAAGCGCTTTGAGAGCCTCATTTCAGGAGCTATCAAGAGGTTGCAAGCTGTCTTGAGTCGAGAGTCAAGGGCCCGCCGAACGCAACGCGAATGTCCCGCTTCGAGCGCTGAGCGATTGTAAAGGCTCAGCAGCACCAGTCAAGCTCGTTCTGTCTCGACCTCCTTCGCGCGCGAAGATTGGCCGCAACCGACGCCGCGAAGCTCGATCCCAAACCAGCAAGTACTAAGCATGCGACTGCAACCACGACTTTTGACTGCTCGAATGCACCTATGTTGCGCGGAATAAATCCTCACCTCGGCGACATCTGCGCAGCCAATCAATAGAGCAGTGATGGCATAACAAATTGTACGGAGACTCATGGGACCAACACTTGGGCGCTATAGTGTAGAGATCAACATGATCGACCACAGGCAGACGCGATCAGGGTGCTTGTGCTACATGAGTCTTCATCATTGAGGATGTCGGCAATTATACACCAGTATCCAAAAGAGACCAAGGCTAAGCCTGCTTCTTTACCTACATTCAGTCTTGGCCTCGTCTCTGCACCCTCTCACCAGCCTCACTCCTCTCCTCCCGACCTCTTTTCGACGTCAACAGCTTGCGATCCCTCACCTCTGACCGTACGGTATTTGCCACTTTCTCCGCCAGTAAGCTTGCGTTTTGTCATCTTCCTCTCAGCATAGTCGCTCCCAACACAGTCACTTCTCGATCTATGTGCATTTATGAGGCCGCTTTCCAGCCATTCCAACGCGACGACTTCCTCGCATTCCTCCTCGTCGTGTCCCGGCGCGCACATCACCACAGCATCTCGTCTGACCCTGCTCACAGCAAGAAGCACCCGACCACTAAGTCCTTCGCGCATAAGCGCGCACTGGGGGCACGTTTCGCTAGACTCTCGCAAAGAGCATCCTGTCAAGATATGCCACAGCGCTGATCCCACCATATCCAGCGCAGTTGAGCGCTCACTCTCGATCAGCAGGTCGTCGGATCGGCAATCGATGGAGTCTTCAGCTCGAAGCAGGAGCCGCGAGCGCCCATCGCTCGATATGCAGCAGATGCCCGGAGGGTTTCCTGGAGCTGGTCGGCCATCGATGGACAACTTGTCGGCAAGGCCGCTTCCTCCTACACCTCCTTCATGTTTCAGCAGCGGCGCTCCCGTTGTCACACCAAGACAAAGCTCGCTGCGCCTGACTTCGATCGAGGAAGATCGCGACGAGGCTGTGAGATCACAAGCTGACCTGTCGAGCAGCTCTTGGCGAGCACCTGCTCAAAGTCAGCGGTCCATCGCTCCCGAAACCAAAGCGTTGCCTTCGTTACCATGGGCTCCTCCACCCGAATGGATGCAAGAGGCTGAAAGCGCAGGTTCACACGCTTCGAACTACGTACAGGCGCGAAGCAAGTTCAGCGCTAGCCCTGACTCGACCGCGCGAGGCAAGCTGCTCCGAAGATTTGCGAGGACACGGAAAGCCAGTGCTGCAAGTCACACACGAGCTCTTCGGACTGGCAAAGCGGATCATGACGGGGTCGCACTGATGACACCGCATGCTGTGTTGCAAACCAAGTTGCCTCTGCTGAGACCGACGACTGCTCTAGATGACGCCTCAAACGTGCGCGGTTCGCGACTGACTTCGACCTTCACGGGCATTCGCACGAAGCTGTCGTGAGTTTGAGAAATGCCGTGGTGGACCAGCTCCCTGGGCTGATTCTTTTCCTCTCTCCGTCGCGGCCAGAAGAGCACCACTTGCGCAGTTCACGAGGAACGGAGAGGCGTGCGTAAGGGAAGATGGCCAATTCGACCTTGTTCGAGCAAAGGGCAATAGGCCAGAGCTTTGCGATGACGGTCACGCTCAGACGAGCAGTCTCAGGTGGCCTTTCGGGCCTAGTAAATTCGGTCAAAATTTGGAGACCACAGCTTCTGTCCCCACACGTTCGGGTATGCTTTGGCCCCAGGACAAGCGAGCATCCTCTTCTTCGCAAGATCGCGTCTCTGTTGCTACCTCCAAGAACTCGTCAAGGTCTCGCAAGGTATCTACACGATCTCGCAAGAGTTCCACCCAGCGCCTGAGGGTTCCTTCGAGTGCTTCACGTAAGCTCGGACCTTCTTCCGCCAGATCTCCCACCCGAAGCCGCAGCGCACCGCGTCGACTTCGTTTGCTTTCGACCACCCGTGTCTCCCAACGTAACGCCGCCAAGCCGTTCGACGTACGCGAATCTGTCAGAAGATCTATTCGTGACTCTTGGATAGACGTTGCAGATTTTCAGCCCTCTCTCGATCGACGTGCCGAGATGCAGACACTGCGACCGACGTCCGCTTGGGCCAATGATAGAGCCACCAGCGTGAAGCCTTCGTGGTGGAGCATGATTCGGAGAGGCAAAGATCTCGGCACCACCAGCAAAGACGGTTCATCCATCGGTGAACCAATCGCACTCACAGGAGAGATGATGGACGTGGCTAGCTCGATTCCGTATCTCCGAAGGAGCGATGATATTTTGCGAAGATCCTCCTTATTTGATGACCTCCCTCATCTTACCGGGCGGGGCTCTCATAGCGTCGACTTACGTGAGTACCTTGACAGACACTTTACACTCGTCATGACGGTGACTGATCGGAACTGCTGCAGTCCGACCTTGTCAGCCCATCAGAACGGAGTTGCCGTTCAAGCCAGCCCCAAGGACGCGACCTGCGCTTCCTGATCTCCAACTCTGGGCGACAATGTCTCGCACCCCTGCGGCCGTCGAAGAAGCCGTAGAACCGCAAGGGACGCGTGACCGTTGGGATCAAAGCAGGAACAGCAAGCGGAAGAGCGAAGACCGGCCTTGGCTAAGACCTCTGCGCTTGCCTCAGTCGGCTGGTCTTAGCCCCACGACATCGCCAAAGAGCTCAGCGCTTCCTCAGGCCATTTCCGCCCCCTTAATTGTGACACCACCGCTCTCTAGCGGCAGATCTACGAACGCAGAAAACTTCTTTGCTTCTTCTTCTCTGCCCATTCCTCCTCGGACTCACAGAAGTAGAGCTAGCACGGTCAGCTCATACGATGATAGGGATCGCTCTCTGACCGTCGCTCTAGCGCCAGTCGGTGGTACAAATGATACGATGGTCAGCGTGCAGACTGTGTCGTCTTCGATCCTGTTTGCCGACGCTGCGCTGCGTAATCCGCCTTCCCATCAACGCGAAAGTGCCGAGCAAGCTGCAAGCGCAGAATTTGGAAGCACGAGAAGACCTTGGCCCTGCCTCCGAATCCCACCTCAAGAGCCTCTCCCCGCTCCTCCGGTGTCGGCGGCCGAGTCGACATTCACGATCAGACCTGAACCTGCGTCATCTCAGCCTTCAAACACTCCAGCGGCTAGTCGCCGCACCAGCACTACGCGAACTTCGCAGCAAACGACCTCTGGCTACGTCACGACCAGACCCCTCAGCGAACCTTGCTCG
>CCYA01000254.1:903746-940954 GCA_900000165.1 Ceraceosorus bombacis
GATTGTGATTCAGATTGCTGGCGGTGCATGTAAGGCGATGGAGGTTGGTGACGTCACGCTCAAACGGCGCTGCAGCAATAATTGAGAAGCATGCAGGCGAAGGAAAGGTCACAAGTCAGATCATCGTGCTTGAATCGACGGCCCAGCTCTAATGTCCGCAGGTGGTCACTCACGCACTGGCGCTGACCGAACCGAGGTCTTGAAGTTGTGACAATCTGAATCAAGTCTGCCCGAGCATCCACGTGTACACCATCCTCAGCTCGCAGACAACCACTCATGCGATGCTATAACGTTCACCAAGCCAGCGGAGTCTACAGTACGTATACAAAGGCAGAACTCGAAGGGCGTATCTTCTTTCCATGGGAAATCGCACATCTAGAGCCATGGGTGCCAAGTCGGCTCTTGCAAAGCGAGCTTGCCACTGTTGGTGGCAGAATTGATGAGGTCCAGAACGGTCTGAGAGACTGGCACGGTCGAGGGATGGGGCTGTGACAAGACGAACAGAGCGCGATGTGGGGCCATGAAACAGTCAGCTCTTGGAGGATCGCGAAAGCTCCTTTGCTGATCAATGCTCACCTTGCTCGCTTCGTAATCACAAGACATTAGTCGTGCCCGCTTCACCATGTCCAGGATGTTGGGGTAGATGATGTCTCGAGGCGCTTCAACAAAGACTCCAGGAGGGTTGCGCTGCGAGGTTTGCAACCAGAAAGTGATCTCGTCACGAACAAAGATGCTGAGATATTCCTCGAGGTCGCGTTCCGGCTCCGACAAGCACCTGCCAATGGCGGTCAGGGACGACGCCAGAATTCCCTCAACTCCAGTTGGCGTGATGAAATTTTGTAAATTTGGCGTCAACCGGAAGGGCGTAGGGTCGTTGGACTTGAATTGCGGCTGCGTTGGGCTGAAAGTCGGAACCACATCGGACATGGACACAACGCCGGAATTTCGAGAGAAGGAAATTCGCGGTGGTCCGCGCGCCGAGATAAAAAGTGCATACGTCAAAAACATTGTCGAAGCCATTTGAAGGGTGAATTGCTTGCGCAATAGCCACAAATCCGAGGGCGACGACATTGACCGCGTAATGAAGCGGGTTAAGACCGTGTCGGGCACCATTTTGGTACTAATCTCGTCCAGTAAGTCCATGCGAAGGTTGGAGAGATGGACCAGATGTCTGTTGGCATCGGACACACTTCGCATCTTCTCCACCCACATGGTGATCGGGTCTTCCTTGCTGATTCCTATCTCTTCGCAGTGCCTCTCGAACACATCTTGCAAGCTGACGAAGCTGGCGTCGCTCTCGACCAACCGCAATTGTGGCGAAAGCGGGATCGCGACTGGGGTCGTGAAGGTCAAGCCGCGTTTGCGGCTCTCGATGCGGCGTTCTAGCACACGGTTGAGCAATCGAAGGAGCTGCAGTATTCGCTCTTCACGTCTGCAGTACCGGGCCGATGGCAATTGTACGGCAAAGGAATGCGTGTTGCCTTTGTTGCTGAAGATGGAAATGCGCCTTGTGCAGATACCCGACGACCTGGTGAGCTCGAAGGTGGGTACGAAGCGGGTGATCTTCGCAAAGTCGGAGTTATTGTCTTCCAAACGCAAGTATTGCCCAGGCATCTCAACTTCATCAAATCGCTGATGTTGGAACTCGACGAGATAATGTGAGCAATGCTCGAGATGCTGAAGCGAAGTGCGACGATCCAAGCGCACTTCGTAATTGTCACGCCAGCGCTGGAGACGCTGGACGTATTGACGCAAACTTGGCTTGCTTCGCACGAAGTCTTCCTCAAACTCATTCTTCAGAGGACCTTGAGGTAGGCTGTCGGCAAAGCGCATGACGTTTGCCATGGAAGCCTGCGGTAGCAGACCTGGATCGCTAGGAATGCTTGCCCGACCAACGTATTGTTGCAATGCATCGTTCAACAGGGCGTTGATGAGCCGGTAAATGTCCTCTTCAGTGCCTGGCTTGAAGCGTTGACCAATTTGCTCTGCGGTATTTTCCAACGTCAGCGCGAGGAGTGGGAAACCGGTCTTGAGAATCTGCAGAATCTCATCAATGTAGTCCCAAGGCTGACGAGCGGCCGCGCCGGCGCCCGGCGTGCCTGAAGATGCCAACCCATTTTGAGGTCCCGGAGGCGAGCCGTGGCCGTTAGGGCTCTGAGCCGATGACGACGAAGGACCATCATTTGCAGATGGTTGTTTTGAAGTCGTGCTGGCATCGCTGCCACCGACTGGATGGGAGGGCGCGGAATTGTCATCGCCCTCGGCACCGGAATGAGATTTGTTTGGCGCATCTGCGCCCGTGGTGGCTACTTTGACTGCTTGATCGCGCGCGCCGTCCGTGTCGGATGTGTGTCCTGGGGCGCTGGGAGCGGCTGATGCCGAAGGTCTAGCTCCGTCTGCGGCTGACTGTCCTTCTGGCTTCGCTGCCGTGATCTTGCCGGAATCATCGCCTGAGGAAGTCGCCGTTGGCGCTGATGGTGTAGGACTTCCTGTCTTTGGATCGACCCTGCCTTGTGCGACGCCATCGTTGGTACCAGCGTCGACATTTTCGGGCTTCTCGCCATCCTTAGTTTCAGCCTGAGAACTCGACCCACCGTCGGCGAGGGGTGCGTTTGCTGACTCAGCAGAGCCAGAAGCGGTTTCAGGACCCTTTGCACTCTGCTGCTGCTGTTGGGACACGCGGAGTTGCTGTGCTTGAGCGGCGCGTTGGGCAGCCACTAGCACCTGCCGCTTCACCGGCGCATAGTCTTCACGCGCAGTCCTCAGGAAAAAGTAAAGCGACTGTCGTGGGAAGAGACGTTAGACAGAGTCAGCAAGGTGCGATTTCGAGCCAGGTTTTATGACCACCAAACGTCTCACCTGTGGGAAGGTCTTGGCGATCTGCATTAGAAGGCGTCTTGCGTACTTGGCCTCGCGGTGTTGCAACCCTTGCAGCAGCTGCGGAATGAACGTGATCCAATACCACACAGGAGCTTCTCCTCGGTAGCCTTCAAAGGCTTGAGCAACGCTGCCTGTACTGTCGTCACAACTGAGTAGCCAAAGGATGCGAATGAGGATTTTGCGAACTTTCGCACTTTTGTAAAGGCCCGCTGCTTGTAGGTAGCAGCTGACAGCGCTGCTGGCGGGGCCCATATGCTGCGGCTTGTCGCGGAACATGCGGTCATTGTATCTACCCCACTCTGTCCAAGCCTTCGCGAGATTCAAGTCCATTTGGATGGCGGTCGCAAACGCGTGGTTCGCGTCGTCCAGCAAATTCAACTTCGCCATGAACATTCCTTTGAGGGTGAAGAACTCGGCTTTCTGTGGAGCCGCGAAGAACATCAGATTGGTATTGTTGATAACCTCCAAGCCTTGGTGCAGTTCTGCCGGATTGCGATAATGGCACTTGGCTTGCTCTCGTAGCTTCAGGAACGCCTCCTGAATTTCAATGTTTGGGAGTTGGTAGATCTTGGTCAAGCTTGAAATGCAGACGTCATTGAGCTGATGCTTGCGCGCCACATGGGCGAAGCGATTCACGATCCAGGCGGTCTCGTGATAGCCTCGATACGCGTAAGAGTTGGTGCTTGAGCTTGCTGCGCCATTCTGCTGGAGCTGCGGTACAAGCGGTAAGTACGCTTTGTTGACGGCGCTGAAGACATGTTGGCGCCATGCCACCAGATCAGACCAAGCATTGATGTCGTCCCATCGATTTGGCAAGCGTTCGCGCCAAGTCTGCATCAGTTGCTTGAGCTCTTGTGATTTTGGGTCCAGATTGCTCGCATTAGTGCCTGAGAGCGAATTGAAAATCGAACTTGCTTCCTGCAACTCGACTAGCTGCTGGAAGATTTGAAGCAGTGGTACGTGAGCTTGTGTTACCGAAGTCGGCAGCGAATGCCATTTCCGCAAGGTGAGCTGGATTGCTTCGTCGCAAATACGACCAAATTCTGTGGGCTTTTCCGAGCTACCTTGCGACTTCAGGAGCGCCATGTACGCTGCAAAGACTCGTCTTCTTGGCGTCGAGGTCGCACTCAAATTGTCCAAGGCTTGTTCCAACACTTCGCGATCGTTGACCCAATCGGAAAGGCGCCACGCGCACTCGAGTAACAAGTCGTTGTTGCCCTCAAGCCTGGCCAAATCCGTCAAGATGTCCCACTGTTGAAGCTTCTGAGCGCAGATGACCCAATGGTCCTCCCAGAGACTGTACTCCGCTTCAGTGAATGTTAGTACGCCGGTCCGCGCCTTTGCTTGTGCTGTCTCGTACATGACTTGGGCTTGGGCCCACATCCCGGTCTGCTCGTACGAGATGGCTGCATTTGTTTCTGCGTAGACGCAGCGCCTGCGCCAAAGGCCGTAAAAGAGATCGTCTTCGGAAAGTTCGGCGTAGAGCTCGGACAAAGCATCTTGGCACGCTTCTCGTATCGAGTCATCTTCGCGCGGCAAAGATGCCAGCAGGTCCTGAAGAAGCTCCATTGCGGTGTGCCAGGCTGCAAAAGTCTTGCCCAAATACTTCACCACTTGTGGTGGTAGCTCTGGCCTTGGAGTGCAGACAGCAGCGCCGTTCAAAAGAGTCTGTACCACGTTGGGGCGCCTGCTCACCTGGCGCAGATTGTGCTCGCGAGTCAGTGTGCCTACGAGACTTCTAGTCAGATCTTCCTGTGATTTGCGCGCCAGTGCCTGCCAAGCGGTTCCAAAGAAAGCTACCCAAATTCTGTGGGTGCATTCGGAGTCGATGTACAGCAGAGGCCTGGCTGCTTGCATTAAGCCGCCAGTGGTCATGGCTCGCAGAGTAGGCGTAAAATCTGGGTTGCCACCTACGATGCGCTGCCTGATGAGAGGTTTGTCCGCGGCGATAGCACCCAGCGATAGATCGAGGACCTGCTGGATCCAGTACTGATCGGCCAAATACTCCCAGCTTTGAGTACCGAGCAAGTAAGTGAGCCGGCCAGCCAGGGACCTCACGAGCGTCGAGTCGAAGATGTCAATGAATTTTTGACGTAGAATTGGATCCCGTTGACGGCACCCCATGAGGAAAGCATTCTCGAGTCGAACAGTGAGTTCCGTACGAGCAAAAGATGGTCTGGTGTAGATGGCATGGATGAGATCCAAGAAGTCGCGAAGCAGTGCCTCGTCTCGTTGCTCGAAGCTCATCATCTTGACCAAAATGCCGGCTTTTTCTTTGACAGTAGGGAATCCTTCGTTTTGCTCGAGAATCCAGCGACGCATCATAGCGAGCAGGAAGCGACATAAGTCTAAGCTTGATGACTTCTCTATCAGCTGTACAACGGCGGAAAGGAACCAGCGCCGCTGTTCACCAAGGTTCGAGATCCGCAACTTTAAGAGGTCTAGGACCATCATCAAAAGGTTGGGATCGCTTTCGGATGGAGGACTTGTTTGCGAAGAAGCGCCTCCTGGTTGCTGTGAAGTTGCCAGACCCAAGTGATCTTTGGTAAGCTTTGTGAGTGCCTTTGTCAGAGGCGCTAGGAAATCATCGATCTTCACAGATGGAGGCAGAGGATGAAGCCAGCATTGATTTGATCAGCAAAGAAAGTCGACGCGGACGACATCACTGGTCGGGTGTCTCACCTTCTCAACCGCAACGCTCGACCAAGCGGAGAGCATAGTCAAAGCGGCGCACAAACTGGTCTGGTTCCGCAGGCCTTCCGAGATTGTGGTTTCCGCGTATTTCCGGAAATCAGCCGTCGCCTCATCTGGCTGACCTGATAGCGCCCCCTTTTTCTTGTCCTGTTCTGGCGATGATGGAGCATCCACCATGACATCGTCCTCTTCATCTCCTTCCGCGTCCTCATCCCCAGCGACGGGCTCTGGCAAGACCGCAAAAATTTGTTCCAGGAGATCACGACAATTTTCGTGAATACTTGCATCATCCGAGGCAATACTGCGCTCAAGTAGACGATGCAGCATAGCTAGGTTGCTAATGACCCAATCTCTGTCCCTGCGCTTCGTGACCAAACGAAGCGTCTGCAAGGTATTGACAAAGACAGGGATGGTAGACTCCTTGACCTCCGTTGTAGCTAAAGAACGCTGGAACAGGCTGAGCCGCACAGGCAGACTTGACCAAATATCCAGTTCCATCAAAGATTGCAAAGTCGCGAAGGCCTTAGATGTCGGCGCTCGCGTGGCAATTGACTCCTGAGACAGGCTCACAAAGCGCACCAGGAAGCCCATGATAGCCTCGCGCATACTTTGCGCAGGCACGTATGCGTGCACGCCTACTCCTTCTTGTGTAGTGGGGCTGCCCCGTTCAGGAGATGACGTGACGATGGCTTTCCCGGCGTCATCAATGCGAGCACGCTTGACCGGCAGGCTTGCAGCTTCTCCGGAGAGTTGCAAGTCAGCGGATCGCTTGGAGGGTGCCGCGTTTTCGGAAGGACCGGGGTCCAGGGCTTTCGCCCTCACTGATGAGGCTGCCTCAATCCTCTTTTGCTCCCACCGAGCAACCACGTCCACGAGCTCGACGGCCAGGGTTCGGGTTTCGGTGTTAGCTGAGGGAGAAAGACCAAGCTTGTTGAGGTTGCCAACGATATGCGGTAAGAACATTTCACGGTTCTCGTAAAAAAGATCGGAATGTCGGATGATCAATTGGAAAATGAGGTAAGCCTGAGAGACGTTGTTACCTTCCTCAACGAGCTGACGCTTGGTCCATTTAGCCCAGTGAGAGGGTTCGGCGCTGGGTACGCGCTTCGGCAATGCAGGTAGCAGTATGTCGAGAGCCTTGCGAACCATCGCTCGTCCTTCAGAGTGATGCAAACTTAGCAGCCCCGAGTAGACTCGAGCGACAATCTTGATTGGCGCGTCAAACAGCTCCAGGAATCGGGAAATAAACACGTAGGTCGTGGTCTTGACTGTCACGTCATCGGTGGCTAGATTTGCCCACCCAAACATGATGGCGTCTTTGCGAGCGCCTTGTTGAGAGGACATAAGACCTGCTGAGTGCTCCAGGACCATGGTAGAAAAGAGTATCAACTCTATCCTCACAACATCCTCAGGGCAGAAGCTGGGACCACCCTTGTTCTGAAAGGGTTTCCAAATGCGATTCACCACCTGAGTGAACAGGGCGGCATCGAAAAGCGGCTCGAACGGCTCGCTACCAGCTTCGCCAGTGGCCGGCGAATCATCCGTATCTGTGGACCGTCTTGCGACGACAAGAATTGGGTTGGCCAGAAGCCGCATGACCTCGACCTTGTACGCCGTCGGAGCGTCTTGCTTCTCCGCGACGTCGATGCAACGTGCCAGAACCGCGCGTTTGTCGGCGACGCTCGCTTTGACGGCCAATGCATCATACACGAAGCGCGTGATGTCGCTTAGATCAACCGCACCCTGGAGCGTGTGCATGCTTGCAATCGCGAAGTAGAGATCCGTGTTGTGCTTGCGACGCAGGTAGTTCGTGAATATTTCCAGGATCTGAACGGATATGCGGTCGTCACGAGGTCCTGTTTCCTCGCTGCGACGCTGCTCGTGTTGGGGAGAGGCCCAATACGTTTGCAGGGCTGCTATCAGATCATCGTTGGCGCAGATCCAGCCCTCTGACTGTTTCTCCAACTCGCGAACGATGTGCAACGCAGCCAGAGTGCGTCGCGAGTCAGAGTCTGGTGTCAGAAGGGGTAGCAAACGTGTCGCTTTGTCCGTCTCGATTTGCTGACGTAATGCCGGAGCACATTCCTCTGCTAGCGCCAACCGCAAGCAGCGGGCGTAAGCTGAGTCCTCAAGACGGCTGAACATGCAGTCACACGCTTGGGCAGGGTATCGCTCAAAATACTGAGCGAGCGGCTTTGTGAAAGGCGTGGGTCCCGATCGTCGGAGTAGCGCCTCGATGCTGCAGACTTGTCCCACCAGCTGCTCCATGAATTGACTAGCTGCTGACGGTAACAAATGAAAGATGCGAACGATGGCAGCAAGTACGCTGATACGCTCGCTCTCGCGCGGTTGCTGCAATTGACAGGGGTCAGCAAAGCGCCAAATACTTGCATTCAGCCTGCAACTCACCGGTGGCTGCAGCAAGTGATGAGCATCTGCATACTTTGGACCTTCAAGAGCACCTCGGCTTGCACGTTCAACAGCCTCGCGGTCTGCCAAGCCCTCCATGTGGACGAGCAGCTTAGAACCAATCTCCACTTTGAAGTACGACGTGAGAAGTTCGAGTAGCCTAGCCAGCCCATCGAGACCAGCCACTGTCAAGCGAGAAGCATCCGCAAGCGTCATCAAGATGGGACGAAGTCCGCTCTGTAGAACATCCTTGGGAAGCTTTGGTTGCGTCGCGAGGGTGACCTGCAGGCTATGATAAGCCTCATCGATGACTGCTTGAGAGCGCGAGTAGAGGCTTTTGAAGTACACGGCGATGATGCGAATGCGCATTTGGTTATGTTTAGCGGTCAGGAAGTCGTTACAAGCCATAGCCGAAGCCAGAAGACGGATGGCTACGACGCGCAGCTCAGTGACCGCGAGCATATTCTTGTATTGGGCTACCCGTCCAACGAGCGCTTGGTCTTCTGCATCTGCAAGCGCCAGTGCTTCGGTCAGAACTCGGAAGAGCTCTTCATTTGGCTCTGGCAGCGGTGGAGTGAGTTTCAAGCAGAAGGTTATCGCGTCAATGTGGCCAATCTGCATGCCGAAAGGAAGTGCGCGCAGGGGCTTGGTGAAAATTGGCACCAACAAGCGATCCTTGATTGGCATGAGAATTGAGGTCACACTTGCACCTCGAAGCTCTGCTAGCAGCTCGAAGGAAGCCCGTGCGATGGCTCGGACCTTACTGTTAGCGCTAGAAAGCTCTTGAACCAGCACTCCTACCAAGTAGGTAAATTGCCTCTCTTGCATCGCATCTTCTTCCGCGGAGCGCGAAGAGATCTTAGGTACATCTGTACTCTGCGTCTTGTCTCCCGATGCGTCCGTGCCTTTGCCAAGAGAGACGTTCTGAGGCTTCTCGTCGACCTTGTCACCAGACTCAGTGGATGCTGGTACAGTAGCGTCCTTGGGCTCCGTCAAGTCGCCTTTCGCGGTCGTCGCATCTCCCGCGCTGGCCTCGTTTGCGTTCTTCACGCCAGACTCGGCTGCAGCGCCGTCGCGGACGGTCGCTCCACGAGCATGCGCAGTTCTGAGGACGAAGAGGATCGTCTCGCCGACCGCATCCACGTTGCCAGGCGGGTCGCTGGGCATATCTTTGAGCATGTACAGCAGTGCTCGCATGATCTCAAGCTGATGCTCACGGAGCCAGTGCGTCCCTAGATCAGCGCGCCTGACCATCATATCAATAGCGAGCCAGCCGCCCGTCTTTCGTTGCCAGAGCGGATCGTAGCAGAGCGTGCAGTGCTTGGAAGCAAGACTGTGCATCAGTGTGGTCCATTGCTCTTGACGCGAGGCTGCGATGCACGCCTGCCGGCCCGTTGCAATGATTTGGAGCTCCAAGTTGACGATCGCGGTCCTATCAGCCGCTTCATTGTCGTTCGCAGCCAGAGCTTGAGCGACTCCTTGCATGAAGCAGACCATCAACGAGCTCGGTTGTCTCGTGACAGACGTGTCGCGTCGTGTCTCCAGTGCAAAGATGTGTTTCGAAAGGCCAAGCAAGTAGTTTGTGGCACCTTCCAGCTCCTGCCGGTCAGGCTCGCAGTACGTAGCCTGAAATAAAGCCTTGACAATGCTCTCGAAGCACTTTTCTCGCTCGCCACCAGCATTGGACAGCACACCGTCTATGAAAAGAGCCGCAGCATGCCGAAGCAGCTCGAAAGCGTGCTTGCGGTAATGATTTTCCGTTCGAGCCATCCCAGCGAGAGCGAGTTCGACCAGAGGCACGAGCTCCATGCTCTGCGCTTTGTCGTCGAAACAGACCGCGAAAGTCATTTGCTGGTGATCCTTGTAGTTCAGACGCGGAGGCTGTTGGAGCAAGCGTCGATTTCTGCCGCCCATCTTTCCGAGTATGCGCATTGTAGTATGGGAGTGCTGATGGTTGTGCGGCAATGGTTGCAAGTGCTTCCACAGCGCGCCCATGATGTCCTGCAGGTAAGGCGCCATGATAGGATCCAAGAATTCCTGCGTGAGGTTATCTATGCAGAGCTCCAAGGTTCGAAGACCCTGACTGACGAGCTCGGTGGAAGACTGAAGCGCCAGTACCAGAGGTCGCATCAAGTATCCCAAGTAGGGCAGCAACACGCTCAGACGGACCGGCACAGTTAAGCACAAGTCCACAAAGAGCTCCCTTCGAGACGGCTCGGCCGCCGTGAGCAAGTTGTTCAGATTTTCGAGAAGCACTGGCAGCAAGGGCAGCACGTCCTTGTACAGCAGCTCAAAACGCCCTCCGCCGATGCTGCGGAACAGCGCTCTCAGAAGCAGAAAGTAGTTCGCGGGCTCCACAGCTTGGCTTGCCAGCTTCATCGAGGTCATGATGATGTGGCTAAGATGAGGTTGCAAGACTGCTTCGTTGTCTTCTGGGAATATGGTGACCGCCATGAATGCCATTTTGAAGAGCCGGAGCGTCACGGAGGCCGTCTTCTTGTCGGCGTCACCAAGCTCGCTGAGACGATTTACGAGGTATTGGAAGAGAATCGCTACGAAGCGCTTTGAAACAGCATCGTTCGACATAAGGCTTTGCGGTACCCCAAGTAGATTCGGGCTGAGCAGAATGCGCTCAAAGAGGAAAGGCATATGCGTCGAAAACACCTCATGAAACGTGGCGGGGTCCAGATCTAGGAAGATGTTGGTGAAGAGCTCCATCACCTCTTTATCTGGCATGCCTTCTGTTTGCTCGTACAAGGTCCAGCATTTGACTCCATCGACAAAGAGCCGACCCATCATCTCACCACTCGGTTCTGGTAGCTTGCGCCTCCTGAGAGCTGGGAGCAGTGACTTGAAACCCATGAGAAGATTACGGAAGAGGAATCTTGCGTCTTTGATGGCCTCGACGCCAGGAATGTCGGGCAGCATGACGCCCGCTCCAATGACTTTTGCTCGCTCAATTGCGATGATGGGCGGCTGCGCATGGACACTCTGACCATGCGCGTCTTCTGAGGCATCATTCGCACCAGTTGACGTCGCATTTGCTTCTGCCTTGTGTTGACGTGCGAGATCAAGATCCTCTCGTAGACGAGGCAGCGAGGCGAGTTTTTCGAAGAGCGCCTCGAGAATAGTCGAGAGGACGGGACCAATCTCCTCAGGGTGGCGCATGACGCTTGGATCCGACAAATTTAAGAGCAATTTGACGCACATTGTCTGGATACTTGGCGCTAATGTCGGATCGTGCAAGAAGCGGATGTGTATCTTGACTATCCGCGCTATTTGACTTGCATTCAGTTGCGGCCGGACGTGGTGCACCAGATCTGCCAACATGCTGATTGCTAGAGGTCTCAGAGTCTCCCGCGAGGTAATGCCAGTACCCGTCATCACTCGTTCGTCCAGCAGAACGTCCACCTGAGAGATGAACGCGCTGCGAAGCTCGGTTGATAAAATGTGACGTGTAGCGACGAGCAATTCCTTGCGCGACTGGCTGGCGTCCGGAGGCAGATCTTGCAAGAGTCGTACCGCAATGATCGGAAACTCCTCGGCGTAGGGTCTCATGGCATCTGCAGTTCCTTTCGTCACGTATGCCAAGAACGACATCATCTTGACCTGCGTGCTCATGAAATCTGCATACAGGGCAGGATTTTGAATGCCTGGCACAGCACCTACGAGCACTTCCCCTTTGGCTTTGGCAGCTAGCCTAGCATCTCGCTGCTGTGGCGCCTCTAGCCGCAAGCAGTCCTCGATAATGAGTGGAACGAAGAGCCGAATCGCGCTAGCGACAGTTGACCGAAAGGTTTGAAGGATGAGAACGATGGCGATTGGACACTCCGTGAGCACTTTGAAGCTGCTGCTGCTTTTGACCAGCATTTTGGGCTGAGCGTTGGCGTGAGCGCTAGATGTGCCGGTGCCTGGACCAAATTCGCTGCCTGTCATGCTGGCAGCCTGCGATTCTGCTGCAGGAGAAGGCGCACCCATTGGCGAGTCTACCGCAGGCTGGATAGGAGAAGGACACGCCACGCATCAAAGATGGTACAAATTTCAGTACAGCAACAGGCTCTACTTACACCTTCTTGCTTGTTCATTGATCCACCAGTGCTATCGCTCGCAGACGACTCTGGATCGAACGCCTGAGCAACCGTCGACTTCATGCACTTGTACAACTCGGCGACGACTTTGAGGAAAGGTGCGACCTCTGACTCGAGTTCAGTCTTCAAGGCTCTGTACAGATCAATGATGACCTTGAGCGCGAGGCCTGCATTTTCTTCATTGTCGTCCTGCATGACTGCCATCATGCAGCGGAGTAGAGGTTTGCATTGGGCCCTCGCTCGTTCAATGCCCGGCAGACGATGAAGCGTTTCCAAGAGCAGGTGCCGTAGCCTCTGCGCGGTATTATCATGGTGGCGATGTGAGCATCGACAAGGAAGAGGAAGAGATGCACTGTTCGACCAAGCCAAGTCCTTACCTGCTCATGGCTGTCTGGCTGCAAAGAGCATGGTACGCTGGCCAGAGCTGAGATGGTCGCAGGAATGAATGCTTCCAAAAAAGCTACTGCATCTGCGGCTGCTGCTGATTCCGTTGCCTCCTTGAGCTCTATGGCAGCCTGCAGTCTCGCTTTGGTTTCTGCAAAAGGCGGATGTGAGGAACGGACGCGTCAGCTGCTAACGACAAACAAACCTCAACCCCGTCAAGTCGCGGTGTGGACGTACCATTCTTGGTGTCGGTCAGCCGAGCAGCTGACTGCCGAATGTCGGGGCCTGCAGACTTTCCCGATGGACCAGCTGTGGGTGTTGGCGCGCCATCTGGGGTGCCTGCCGCGCTGGCCTTGAGCGCTGGGCTGTCGGTGGAGGGTCCGGCGGATGCCATCTTCACCCGGTGAGGCCCGTGGTGAAGCCGGAAATGAAGATTATGAGGAAGGCATAGGCCACAAAAGTAGTGAAGCCGTGAAGACGCCCTGAGACTGTGTGGCCAACGATGGATGTAATGTTGGCCAAGCCGACTAGGAGGTGGATGGAGGGAACGCGACCTCGGACCATGCACGCGTTCTTCTGGAGAGGAAACGCCCGAACAGTTCATTTTGCCTCGTTCGTGGGGGAGCAGCTCGAGAAGGCGAGGGTATTCCAAAAGCGAGCTATCACGTGACATGGACACCGTGCACTATAGCCCTTCCTTTGGTGCGCTGTGTAGCGCGAACTGCAAACTGTACCCCGCGCTGGAAACATGTATGTGCTGCTAAACATCACCCACACTCCCGACCGACACTCCCACAGGCACCGCTACCCGAATCGGAGCCATCAACTTCAGGGGAGGCCCCTGCGCCCTCGAACATCCAGAACAACCTGCCCCTGCACATTTCCGAGGTCCCTGTGCGCGACGAAGGAAGATAAGTTGGTGATATCGCAACCAAACGGCTGCTTCCTCAGCACAGATCCATCACACGCACAAATCACCCAGAAAATAGGCATCGCATGTCTCTGCTACTGCGGCTCTTTGAGTCCGCATACTTTACACCTCAGTTGGCCGTATCCTAGTGAGTAGCGCAGCTGTAAGCAATAGAAGAGGAGGCTGCTGATCGCTCGCACACCTTCGGCAGTCTGGACACATACGCGGAGAATGTTGGCATCACCTACTACCTGGTTGATTGGTTGAGGAAGAAGGGTGGCGATTCGGTGGATTTTTACTGGCCGCAGATCTGGTGCGTGGCATCGATATTGGCTGTCTGTACGGACGCATGCAGCTGATCTGATACTGCCCGAATGATCAATCGCAGCTACTTGCTCATCACACGACCGTCAGAGTCTCGCGCTCTCGAATGCTTCGTGCTGCAGCGGTGCGATGAGTCGGTTCACGTCGCCTTGCTGGTACGTATCTGCTCGCGCTCGCTATGTGAAAGCTATGGCTCAGTATGCGTCTGTTCGTGCCCACAGACACTATGGCATTTCCAGGCTGCGCTCTCGGATCTCAGCGCGACCCCTCAATCCCCATCCTTCGCCGTGTGCCAGCGGATCTTCAATGCCTGTCAGAGAATCCTATTCAACGATCCCCTCTCCTCAGCATCTCTGGTCGTTACCTCATCCTCGTCATCTTCTGCGGTGGGCTCGGGTCGCCGAAGACGGATGATTGTGGCAGCGGGGAAACGAGTCGTAGCCAAGGTTCTTCCGAGCAACCCAAAGGCCAGCGCGGTCGGCATTGGCGCTGTGCTCGCCAGCGTACCTGGCATGCCTGAGTTGGCTCATGTCGCGGGCACAATAGCTATCGAGCAGGGACGCAGAAGACCGCTCGGCCTAGACAGGGCAGGACTGGAAGGTGATGCTGGCCCACAAGGCGACTCTTCTGACGAAGCGGAATTTTCAGATGTGGATGAAGCTGAGGAGTCACAGCCTGGGGAAGACTCAGCTCCAACGTCAGCGACGAGTACCTCAAAAATTGGAGCGGCTTCAGGGCAGCTTACAGCTGCCACAGCTGTCTCAGAACGCCAGCCTGTCGGCCCGGCACGGACAGCCACCGCACCGCGTGCGTCCACTGCATCCTCCGGAGGCATTCTGAAAACGCCAATTAACGGCAAAGCATCTTCATCAAATCCTTTTGCGACCTTTGCCTCTCGTTTTGATGCCGGCTTCAACGAGTTCCGTGGCAAGGCAGCCGCTGCTGTTGGAGATGCGTTGGGACAAACACTAGGAGTCGAGTTTGTCCCCGGACCAACACCAGCAGCTCGAGCGCCAAAACCACCTCCCGCTTGGCATCCTCAAAGGCGGCCACGACCGTCTCTGCAAAGGCAGGCGGCGCGTTTCCGCTCGGTACCCAATCTTGCGCCGGGAGCAGGTGATGGAAGCATGTCTCCCTTCGCTTCGACCGCCGCGCTGCCATCTGTCGAAGACACTCCTCAGTCAGCGGACACCATCCTCACGCAGTACGACGAAGAAGCGCGGAGACGCTTACTTAGGTCAAACTACTGCCGCGAGCAGACACAATTCCTCCTCACGCTCCAAGACATCTCTGCTAGACTTTTGCTGATCCCAAAGCCTGCAAGAGTGTCGGCGTTGCGCGCGGAACTAACGCAGCTGAATCACAGGCTGCCAAGTGAGGTGTGTTTCCCTCTATGGTGTCGTGCAGATGTGCAAGATGGGCGTGAGACCAGTGCCGCAAGTATCGCCGCAGAGACTGGGGCCGCTACAGTCGCTCCCGACCACGCACCCGGAGACCGACATCACCGCGTGGTCCGCATCAATCCGTCCGAAGCAGTCGTGCTCAATTCGGCGGATCGAGCGCCCTTCTTGCTGCATGTCGAAATCCTTCATGATGATCTCGACTTCGACCCGCAGCGCAGACAAAACCGCGAGAGTCTCAGAAAGCTGGTGCTTCAAGAGGACACTCGCAGGCGAAAATTTGCTCTGTCGAGGAGCTTCTCCCATGCAGACTCTAGCAAAGAGACCATCGGCAGTCGCAGGGATACTACGGAAGGCACGGCGAATTCGTCCAGTCAGCCCACCACGCCGTCGGCGGGACCGCCGGGAACCCCTCATGCAGAGCTGCGAACACTTGCCCCTGATGCAGCCATCTCGCGCGGAAAGACTCCGCCGCTACCGACTCGTGTCAGAACACCGATGCCTGAGGACGACGGCGAAGAGATTGACTTGACCGAACAGGCATATGGCTCTGACTTGGCAGCATTCGGAGAGGTGCGTGATCCGGAAAGCGATGAGGAGGACTTGACCACGATGAATCGCGTCCACGACACTGCAGCATGGACCTCAACACCAGACAAGGAGCAGAGTGGCAAGGAAAGCAGTACAAAACACGCGACGAGTGGTTCGTCGGGTAATAACCGCGCCTTTTCTCTCGACGAATACTCTGAAAGAATGAAGACAGCGGCCGTCATGCTGGCGCAGCTCAATCGCAGCACAAATGCGGCGGCGCAGCCCATTGTAGTACACAATCCTCACGTCAGCGCGACCGCTCAAGGTGGTTGGTCTAGCTGGTTGATTGGCACCAGTTGGGCCTCCAACAACTCTTCTGGCAGCCCAAGCGAAGCGGGCCAGGGTAGCGCTGGCATCAAAGCACCCGTCAACGGTAGTACAGCTCCTGCCGCACCTCGAGCGTCCACTGCAGGCTCCGTGACAGAGGGTCTGCAACAAGCCCTCTCCATCGGGACTGCCAGCACGGGCACATCCAATGCCGCCGCAACTTCTGCCAAGGTGATGCACACGGATACAGAAGCTATTCGACGTCGCATCATGCAGGAGATGATGGCGCTAGAAGAGGAGCGTATGGAACGAATGAAGGTGGCGCCTCGGAACATGGGTCGCACAGGTCGAGGCAAGCGAGGCGGTGCTGGAAGAGCTGATGAGGACGAAGCGACAGTCATGCGAGCGGTCAACAAAGATGATCCGTCCGCTGCGATATTCCGCGAGAGTTGGGCTGCGAAAAAGTCCAGAATCAGAGCGTCTAGTCCGTATGGCCACTTGGACTCGTGGGACGTCTTTTCGGTCATTGTCAAGACTGGTGCCGACTTGCGGCAAGAGCAGCTCGCAGTGCAGCTGATCGCAGAGTTTGGCAGGATATGGAAGGAGACGGGCTCGCGTTGCTGGGTGCGGTACTTTCGCGTTCTCGTCACGAGCGAGAACTCTGGATTAATGGAGACGGTCACCGACGCGGTCTCTGTGCACTCTATCCGCAAGGAAGCTTACACTCGACGCGTCAATGAGGGCAAGCTGGGCAATTATTCGCTGTACGATCATTTCGTTGAGGTGGGTAAAGAGGCACTGCCAAGTTTGTCGAGCCCGTTGCTGAGGCGCTAATAAGGCGCTTGTCTTTGTAGACGTTCGGCGACTCGTCTTCCAGCAAGTTCGGCAAGGCGCGTGAACGATTCATGGAATCGCTTGCTGCCTACTCCATCATCTCGTACCTCTTGCAGATCAAGGATCGCCACAATGGAAATATTCTCATCGATGGCGAAGGCCACGTGATTCGTGAGTAAAGCGGCCTGGTGGCACGTGCCGTTTGACGTTGAGCTCAGAGAAACGCGACCGATACACTGCGCAGACATCGATTTCGGGTTCATGCTTGGAATATCTCCAGGGGGCGTCGGATTTGAAGCAGCTCCTTTTAAATTGTCGCAGGATTACATTGACATTATCGGCGGTTTGGATTCACCAAAATTTGCCGAGTTCAAAGCGCTCTTCCAAGCTGGTTTCCGGGATGTGCGCAAGCATGCAGAACGTATCATTATGATGGTGCAGCTCATGCAGCGAGGTGAGTCTACGATCGGGTGCCATATGCACACGACCGGCAGCTGATGCTAGACCGCCATCGACATGCACAGGTTCCAAATTGCCCTGCTTCTCCTTGGGAGAGCTCACTGCATCCAACCTGCGAGATAGATTCCAGCTTGCGCTGAGCTCTTCTCAGTGCGATGCTTTTGCTGAACGTCTCGTCGAGTCTTCTGCAAACAGCGTGTTTACGCGGTTATATGATACGTACCAATACCACTCTCAAGGCGTATTGTAGAAATTTCCGCCAAGTCACGCATCACAATGCACTGCTTTGCAACACATTGAGCGCAGCGACAAAGGGGATCAGTGGGGATGGGGAGAGGAGTGGAGTGGAGTGTTTTGATGTGCGTCGGTATTATGCGAGGCTGGAGTACGTATGGCTGGCTTTTTGAGAATCTCCGCACGGTCTGACGGTGACTTTGTGACCGGCTTGGATGATGCCGGCAGCTTGAGCAGCTGTGACGAACCAGCCCCAACCTTTTCGTGCAGCATTGGCATCACCACTGATGCGGTATTTCAGCGCCAACATGGGCGAATTGTAGGGCAAGACTTGGCAGTGCAGATGCAGGTGAGACACGCTTCTAAAGGGCGGAATGTGAAAACCGAATCTTCTTTCTGCATCTGATGAGGGGCGCGGCGTGCTTCTGCTGCTGCTGCTGGTGGTGGTGGTGGTGGTGGTGGTGGTGGTGGTCAGCTTGTCGCGCGAGGGAGTCCGCTCTGACTCGACAAGATCGATGGCTTCGTTACCGAACACTTGCAGATCCAGAACTGACGTTGGTGGTTGCAGTGAAGCGGTTTGGTCAATCGAGTCAGAATTGCAAGGCCGATGATGTTGTCATCTGCTAACGATGGGCGATGAACGCACTCAGCTTTGCTCCCTCTTCCCCCATCAGCACCGTCACATCGTCAATGTGCTGTCGAGGTACAGCCAAGAGGTGAATGGCGGCTGCCGGGCTGCATCCAAGTGCGCAACAACACCAACAACAGACATCATCACATCAGCGCCCGCACGAACAATGCGCGCGTCAACCCCCGACACACCAAATGAAGAAATTCGAAACTCTGCATCGCTTGGCACTGCTCCGCTAACTCACGATCGATCGTGAAAGGCGATGAATTGATCCGAAGTGTGCACCACTCTGAATTTGGGCGAGTCGGGTGTGAGATTGGGAGGACAAAAGATGCATCCTTCTTGTGCGGCGCCTTTGATCGTCGTCGATTTGTTCTCATCCATGCCCGATGACGAGGAGTGGCAGCTCAGCCATCCGAAAATCTTCGACTGCATCTTGGCGGAAGGTCGGCTTCGGGGTCGAGGTGGATGAAGGTGATAGCTTACGAGTGTGATGTAGGAGCCACCACTCACCACTGCTCGCAGTTAAGTGTCACGATCTCGAGGCAAGCGCGCCGAATGTGTGGCCCGCACGCGCGTGAGTCGATGCCGACGAGGTCCGAGCGCCCAGTCCTGTACCTGGAACTCCGCGGAGAAGAATCGTGAAACCCGCGCATGCTGCAGCATCTCATCGTAGACGCACGCTGCGTAATCGAGGGACTTGAACATCAGCAGCATCATCGTATTCATACAGCGCAGCTCCACTTCGCTCTTCTTCCCACTCATCCACCCAAGACATGCTGGCAACATCAAGGGACGCATTTACTCGAGGCATGCAGGCGCGTCAGATAAGAAGCGTAGGATCGAGATTGCTCCGTACACCCACGCACAGTTGTGTTCGGTGCACCACATCACACGGACCCGTGGGGAGGATTGCAGCACAAAGGTCCTGGGCGAGCAGGGAACAGCAGGCGATTCGATCTTTCTTCTCCTTTCGCGATATCCTCTTCGCACTTGGTCGGTCGAGGCGTGGTGTTGAGCAAGCGGAGATGGGCGATCAGCAGGGACAGAGCGCTGGGCATCTCGTCTCCCCACTTCTTCCTCCTCCTGCTCCAACGCGCACACTGAAGGCCAACGAGGGTCCCCTGGTCTGGATCGATTGCGAGTGAGTAGCGCACACGTCGCGCCTGCAGTCATGCCTTCTACATCGCGCTTCCATCCTGCTTGGCTGCAGCATAGCACGAAGCCTACGAGCTCAAGATTAACTCGTCTTGGCTTGATACAGGATGACCGGCCTCGATCCGCGAACAGAGAGGATCATAGAGATTGCTTGCATCATCACTGACGGGCAACTCAATGAGCTGGACGAAGGCGTAACTTACGTGATCAAGCAAGACAAGGCCGTTCTGGACGCCATGGGAGAGTGGTGCGTGAGTAGCCTGCAGATCGTTGAACACGCTACCACCACCTAGTCCAGTCGAACCACGCTCGCTCATCTTTCCCCTCCTCTCCTCAACCTCTCTCAGACTCGTCAACATGGTCAAGTAAGCCAAAGCCATGCTCGTCGTGCAATGCAAGGCTGCCTTTGCTAGCTCGTTCAGTCCGACTGACAAGCTCGCTCGTGCAAAAATCCATACAGTCCGGTCTCACTGCAGCTTGCCTCTCTGCCCAAGCTCTGGCGCACGCCGATGTGAGAGCGGCAATACTGACCTACGTCAAGGAGCGCATTCCACAAGCTCGTGTGGCGTGTCTGGCCGGAAATACGGTGCACGCAGATGCCGCTTTTCTCAAGGGCGAAATGCCAGAGGTGCGTTTTTTGCCTCTCAAGCTGTCTGACCAGCCGTGGAAAAGCCGGCGACGAGCTCCCTGAGCTCATCCTGGCAATGATTTCACATTCGCTTCACACAGCTCATGCAACACCTACACTACCGCATTGTTGACGTGAGTCTTTCTCACGTCTCTACGCCTCGCCCGCCTCGTCGCTGAATGCGCACTTTCCACTCGCAAAAGGTATCCACCATCAAAGAGCTCGTGTCACGTTGGTACGGCCCGCAGAGCAGATGGCAGGGCGGCAAAGGCGAGCACAGAGCTTTGGAAGACATCAGAGGCTCCATAGCCGGTGCGTACGCCTTCGCGCTCGTGCTCGAAGTTCGATTCGCTAAGCACCTGCGGCCCGTTTTGCAGAGTTGCGCCATTATCGCGAAGAACATTTCATACCAAAACTTTTCAACTGATCGTCGGCGCGCGGTACAAGACTTGTAGCAATGCATGCATGCTCGATCTGACTGCAAAGGTGTAGAGGTGACGCCCAGCAAAAGCTGCGGCCCCACTTAGGCAGGCGTGCAAACGATGGGAGCATCCGAGTGAACATCGATGAAGAAGCCCGTTTGGATGCCTGCGCCGTGATACCTGGGCAGCAAGAAGTACTCGCCCTGAGAGAGTCTGAGATCGTCGATCAAGACGCCGCATACGTGGTCGACAAAGGGTCCACTGGTCTCAACCTGACGACCAGTAGCAGCGTCCATAATGCTGAGCTGTACGGCTGGTCGACCTGAGCTGGCAACTTCTCGACTTTGAAGCCGCACAACAAATTTGGAGCTTGGCTGCTTCACCTCCAGCTTGAACTTGGGCGGGGACGATGACACGTTCCAAGATCCTCTGCAACAACGCGTGTACATACCTGCTCCTTCGGGTGGAATCTGTTCCAGCACCAAGTATGGAATGGAGCTCTGCACATTTAACATGAAGCTGCCTTCTTGACCCGGCTCAAAAGTCTGCAGCACAAGCGTGTAGCTTCCAGCTTGCACAGAGGCTTGCAGGACGGCGAGACCGTAGGAAAAGTCGCCGCTGGATGCCACCACGTCTGAGCTGATGCAGTGCGAAACACGTCGACCGCTAGACCAGAGTAGAAGGGCTTGAACAGGCAGGTCCTTGCTCGCTTCCAACGTGAGCAATATATCGGCGTTGGACGAGGTGGAAGGGACGATCATCCGAAATTGGGGATTGTGTACGAATGTGGCAAATGTGCTGTTTCCTCCCGCTGAGCGTGCTTTCCATGCGCCGGGTAGCTGCGAAGAGCAGCGCAGCATCGTGTCAGGACTATGACGTGTCACAAAATGACCGCCACACTCACACTGATCTCGTGCGGATGAGCTCTAGGCAGCTCGCTGAGTGTCATTTCGTGCGTGCCGTGAGCACGAAGGGTGAAGGAGGCATCATCTGCACCGCCATGTCTAGAGACCACCAAAGTGTAGGAGCCGCTCGTCGAGGCTGGCACTCTGAATCGGACGAGGTTGTGCATCCCATCGATGTAGGTGCCCTGAGCCGCAAAGCACAGACTATGAGCGATGTGTACACGCGCAACCTAGACCTTTTGCAGCTCACCATTTTGCCATCCACTCGCTGCCTGTACATGCGCTTATTGCCCGCATTCTCAAAGACGTGCAGGGCGACATAATCCCCCGACCCCGTCAAATTCTCCTTAGTCGGCCCAAAATGTCGTGCTAGATGCAGCCACACTTCTTTGCCTTCGCAAGCTCCATCCGATTTCAAAATGTCAAGCTTCAGCTGCGGATTCTGACGCATGCTCTCCCCCAAATCTGGAGCTGCGGTGCCTTGCTTGCGAAGCGTGAAGTGTGCTTCCACGCTGTGCTTCATCAAGGATGGGTTCCAATTGACGTACAAGGCGTCAAATCGTTCGCACACCTCGTCCCAGCTCATCCAGAATGGCTCTGAGCGCAAAGCGTCGTTGGGATTGGCGGGCGACTGCACGCTGTCCAAGTGCAACCGACCCTCCTGATCGCGGCCTCGTTGACTGCTCCACGGATTGAGACAGAGCACAGACCTGCTACCGTCCTTTTCGCCAAGTTGAAGCACCGCATAATCATGCGAGTCGACCAACAGATCCAGAGACCCGTTTGCGTCTGTGCTAGAGACTGCATTTGCACCCGCACCAGTACCCGCGGTGATGATCACGTCTCCCTTCTTCCAGGCACCCGACAGCCTCTCCCATGTTTTTTCTCTTTGAAAACCAGCGTGGCTTCCGAGTCCCACCTGCTCCGGTATCCAGCCAGTCAGGGCGTACAGATCTGCCGCGCTGTTGGATCCTCGGAAGTCATAGCCGCCCATGACTCTCAGATAAGCCTTTTCAATCAAGCTGGGCCACAAAACGAAGCTTGAGGCTGATGGCGAAGCCTCGTCTGCCCTCTGTTGCCCTCGAGCGCACATGGGCGTTCCGTCTGCGTAGCAGGGCAGCTCGTCATTGATGGGTACACATCGTGTGGTGCCGTTCAGGTGAAGTCGCACTTTGTGCTCGCCTGCTGGCGACTTGCAGGGCCGTCCATTGGCATCTTGAGGGAAGAGGGCTGAAGAAGCCAGCTACGAGGAGAGTGCAGTATCACTTCGAGTCAGCATCATAGTCCAGCACGTCTTATATCAAGGTGCCTCACCTTCGTGCCCCAAACTATGTCGTGCTCCGCAGCTGCCTCCAACGCTGCCACTACGCTACAGTCGGTCACAACGTCCTGACGTATATCCTCGCCTCGCAATGGTTCCTTGCCCTTGATGGTACCATTCGGACTTCTGTACTGCACACCCAGCGCCTGTTGAGCGGGCGAGAAGGGCGAAAGCGGCAGCCTGAACGCGGCACGAGGGCTATGATGGCTCAGCAGATGAGCCTCGCGATGATGCAACAATGAGCGACTCACGGCTTGAGGTTCGAAGGTCCGCCCTGTCCATCCCACTGCTCGTACCTGAGTCCAGCTATGAGAGCAGAAGCTGACAACGTGCGACTTTGCTGTGCTGCAGTGCTTGAGCGTGCACATCGCAGAAGGAATGGCATCCATCAGCGCCCCTCCGCACCCCCACCACCTGGAAATGCCACGACGCGCAGAGCTCACTCACCTGGATCCAACAATCCCTTGTCCCTTCTCAAAGGTCTCACTTTTTCTGCCCTTTGCATCACTCTTCCAGCAGCATTTCTAGCCCTCTCACGAACATCTGCACTCTCACCCGACCGTGCCAATCTCATGTAGATTTCCGCTGCTCGTACATAGTTGGTGAACGCGCCATCGTAGTCCCTTGACAGCTCGCTCTTGGCTCCTGCTGTGCTGTAGGATGCTGCTTGATCGGACCACGTGGAAGACATGCTTTTCCACACAAAGCAGGCCTCAAGAGGGTCTTGACACCTCCAACGGCGGCCAATCCGAATGAAAGCTTTCGCTTGAAAGGGATCAGATCGTCGCGTGTTGAACTGGTGACAGAGCCGTAGCAGGTTGATGGAGGGAAGGAACGGGCGAGGCCGCGTCGAGCCAAGACAAGCCGTATCTGCGTGACTATATATCGCAAGCGCGCAGGGATTCATCATGGAATCACGAATGCAAGGCGTCATGCAGCAACGACGATGCATATACCGCGCGTACGGCGGCGCGGCTAGCTGCTGCCATGGGCTTGGACCCTTGCCATGCTCGCGCGCGCGAACCACGCTCTCCCTTCCAATCCGCCGTGCATCGCAGCAGCACGGACTCGTGACTACAGCGGCCGCATCTTCTTCTCAGCCCCAAGCTCTACGCCCATCCTTGCTTCTCAGCAAACACGCCCCCGTCAACATCACCAGACGCCTTCACCAAAAAGCTCGTGCTGCCAGTCCACCTCGTCTGCCATGTCGAACAGATGACGCATTCCACTGACTTGCTTCCTTCAAGCGCTTCTGAGAATAGCCCTCGTGGCTCGCTCCGCACTCATCTCAGAACGGCAACGTGTCAGCGGCGCATGGAGCAGCACCAGGTTCAAACATCATGCCTTTCACGGGTCGCAAACAGGGCGGCGGCGGCGGCGACGGTAGCCATGCGCCGCTTATAGTCCTGCCACCTCTCAGTCGACACCTATCCATCCTTGGTCTTCTCACATTCTCCTCTTTGTGGGGCACTCTAGCCCGTCTAGGTTTGGTAGCCATCAACACTTATCCAGGTCAATCCATCGCGCCCGTCATCTGGGCGCAAGGTGTAGGCTGCTTCATCATGGGTTGGGCAATGTCCAACAAGAAGTCCATCGACGATCTTTATCCGCCGCTCTATACCGCCATCACTACTGGCCTATGCGGCTGCATCACCACGTTTAGCGTTTGGGTGCTGGAATGCTTTAGAGCGTATGGCGATCAGTATCATCATGGCAGGAGCGGATTTTACAATGTGAGCCAATACAGGCCGAACTTCGCTCTCACCAAGTCAAGTCTGCTTTGCTGACACTTGTGCCTGCCCCCTTTCCCAAACGCACAGGCGATGGACGGATTGACGCAGACTATCGCCACGCTCGCCGTCTCCTTGGCCTGTCTATCAGCAGGCCACCACTTTGCCAACTTCTTACCTTTCAGCCTCTTGCTTCGCGTACTCGACCCTCGTAGGAGTGCGCATACATCATCAGACGTACACTTGGACACAGTCAGGCAGAACGCCTCTACTGACTTTCGCAGCGAAGAGGCATCAAGTGGCACTCAGACGCAAGTCCGCAATGCGTCGTCTGGGCAACAACGAGAACACAAAGGCGTGGCCGGACACGACTCAGAGGATGTGCTGCGCGAGGCACCCTTCACCCACGGCGGTCCAGCGCGAGCCTTCGTATCACGCCAAGGGCCTCGAGGCGTGGGTGATCAGAGCAGAGTGCTAGATTTTTCCTGTTTCGTCCTCGGCCTAGCTTTCTGGATCGGTTCGGCTCTTCTGTGTGCTTTTTACGCTCCTTGGCGACGCATCACCTTCAGTCTGGTCATGTCTCCACCAGGATGCGTGCTGCGCTGGTACCTCAGCTTCTTCAACCCTCTACCAGCATCGCATTCTTCCAAGCTCAGCCTAGGCACGCTGGCTGCCAATCTCGTAGCCACGCTGTTCGTCGGTACTGCTTTCGTCCTGCAACACGTAGGTCGAGCAGCCGGGTCGGCGGGAGGCGGCGCGTACTCCATGACGGGTTGCGCAGCCGCTTATGGTTTAGAAGAAGGCTTTTGCGGTTGTCTGAGCACCATCAGCACCTTTGCAGCCGAGCTCAGAGCAGCTAAGGGTAGATCTGCGGTCTGGTACGCAGCGGTCAGCTACATAGCTGGAATCGCCATCTGTGTCCTCATCATCGGATCGCCATGGTGGAGCTTGGGCATGGACGGCAGCTGCGTTGGCCTGTACCCAGTTGGGTAAAGACAATGCAGCGTCATTCTTCTTCGAACCTAACCTTTGGAAATGCGCAATAGATACCCCGAGTTGCACACAAATGAGTCTGCACGAACTCAACGGTTTTGTCATTGGATGGAAGGCTTCCGTTGGGATGAAGAATACAGATGCGGAAGAGTGTGAAGAAACGGACAAGGGGGTGAAAGGCACGCTGCGCGCGAGAAGTGCTGCTGGGCAGCCAAGGTGACGGGTCCGAAAAGGGCGATGCGGAGGTGGCAGATTAATGAGCGTTGATACAGAGACTCCGCCGTGGCAACGTGGCCGAGGAAATGGAAGCGCAGGGGGAGATCGAGGAAAAGAGAGCAGCAAAAAGTAATGTTGGGAAAGTCAAAGAATGGAGAGGAGTAGGTGCGAGCAGCGCAAGACATCATGACACCGAGCAACCACTTGAGTACCACCACGTGCTTCTTAGCTGCTCGATCCAGTAGACTACGACTCGCATACGGATGCGTGGACTGCGAATGGGCAAGAGCCTAGCCTTTTCGTGCTCGTCTATGGGCATGACCAAAGCCATCCAAAAGCTGAGCTTCGCTACTTCGTGCACATCTGGCATCGGTCCGTAGGTGTGGTTGATGCGCGTGACTAGCCAAGGCGCGGTGCCTGATCTCAATTCAGAAATGAAAGTCATGCACGTCGCGATCATCTCCGCCGTGGAAGGCTCGTGTTGATGCGCTTCGAGCGGAGGCAGTCCGACCTGAGCCAACTCTGTCGCCTCGTAATCGGGCTGAACGATAAAGTCCTCCGCTTGAGTTGCTTCAGGAACCTCTGGTGGGACGCTTGATCGTTCCTGTCGAGACGAAGAGGTGGCCTCTTGCGCGCCATGCTCGGCTTCCGCACGGTCCTTGGCAGCATTGCGAGCCATAGCTGCTTGCTCCAGTTGTTGTTCTTGCGAGGCGCCAAAATCGCTGACGGTTTCGATTCGGCCAACGATGTAGCCGTCTAGCGATCCCATCTCGTGAAGACGGAAGCGATCCGAGCCCACCGTCTCAATCATCGAGCGACCGTCGGGCAGCATCTGGACGCTCTTAATGTCCAGCATGGTACCATACTCGCTCATCCCTCCCGGCGAGTCGCGTGAATGCAAAACCATCCCGAACCTCGGATTGCCGCTCTCGACGCAGCGTCTGATCATCAAACGGTACCGTGGTTCGAAAATGTGCAGTATAGTGGGCATCTCTGGGAAGCCCACAGTGCAGACGAAGATGGGGGTGGATAGGCGAGCTTCGCGCTCTTCTTGCTCCAGAGCTGTCTTTCGCTCAGTGTACAGGCGCTGAAGACCGCGAATGTCTGGTGGAAGCGAGGCCCAATCGACAGCAGCTTGCAGCTTCACATCCGTTGAGGCTTTTGCTGCGGGCTCTAGAAGCTTGCTGTGTCTCGTCAAATCTTCGTCGTTGGCATACGAGGAAGTCAGAAGCGTGAGCAGAGTGTGATTGGGCGGGTGGTCCTGGAAGAATGAAAAGGCCGGAAGCGAAGCGCGACAGAGCGGACAACTGCTGCTGTGGTCCAGGCTTCGGGCAAAGCAAGTCCGACAGAAGGTGTGGCCGCAAGGCGTCGTGAGAGGCTCGTGCAGCAGCAGATAGCACAATTGACATTCCAAGACGTCGACCAGCTCAGAGTGGAGCTCGTCCAGCGTTGCAGAGGAACGAGCGAGGTCCTCAGATTGGCTGATCAAGGCGGGTTTCGAACTTAGCGAACCTCGTGAGGAGGTCTCGGTGTCCCATTCTGAGTCAACCTCGATGGCTCGATCTGACGTTGGCAGATTTGAGCCAAAGAGCGAGCGTCTGCGATGTCGTTTGGAAACTGTAGTGTCGGATGCGCTGGTTCGGGAAGCCCAGCCGGAGACAGAGGCATCTGGGTTGAAGCGATGATGCCGCGCTACGTAAGCGGCAGAAGGCCTGGAGTAAGCGCCACCGAAGTCCGGATCGTCGCCTTCCTCGGGCACTGAATAGTGATCCTCCTCAAAGTCTGCGTGATCGCCGCGATCGTAAAGTTTTTCGCGGGTCGAATACCATGACAAGTGCGAGCTTGAGGATCCATCCGCGTCAAACTCATTTTGAAAGTCGGCTTCAAGCACGTCTTGATCGTCGTCGTCAGTCTCGGAGGTGGCGTGCACTCCGCCGACGGAGCCCGACTCTCTGCCTTCTTCGCTACCACCAAGCATGGGGAGAAAGTTTGGCGCTATGGCAACGCGATCGCTATCAGCGTGGTGATCTGTCGGGCGAGATGTTCGTCGACCTGTAAGTGCTGAAGAGCGGAGAGAGCGGGCATGGTGACCACGAACACCGCGTCGGCGAGCGCGGGAAAATGCGCTGCCTGTCTCACTTCCGAAGCGAAGGAATGCAGTAGACCCTTGAGTGCCTGGATATTGCCGAACTGATCTGCTGCCAGATGCCAGTGACCGTAGGCCGTGTTCAGACGTGGTCGGAGCTTCTGAGGAAGGATCGGGCGCGAGAGGGATGTGTGCATAGCGCCGCAGAGCATCGATAGCTTTCGACAAGGTGACATCAAGACGAAGGCTGTCTCCGGACGAACGACCGCCGCTCGCGAGGGTAAGGGGCGATGCAGTGTATGATGCTTCGTCGCCCTTCCTCTGAGGTGGCACAACGGTGAGACCGACGGACTGGTCGGGCTGAGCAATGACGAAGCCGTCTAGGGGCACGAAGCCTGGACCCTCGTTGGTCACGCGAGCTGAAAGACCTGCTTCCGATGCAGACTGCGATGCGGAAGGTGGGCCCCAACGTGCTTGATGCCCCGCCCAAACCCCCAAACCTCGGCCGATGGCAGAACGTTGACATCCGGAGACCGAGCAGGGCACGGCAGTTGCGCAGAGAGGCAAACGCGGCGGCACATGACTTGAGCAAGGCATCGTGGTCATGGTGCGGTCCTCGTTCACGCGCTCCAAAACGCAGCCCATGCAGGTGCTGTGGCCACATGGTAGAGTGACCGGGTCGCGGAAAGTTTGACCACAAGCTGCACACTTGATCATGTCGAGGAGGCGAGCAGCAGCCTCTCTTGCTTGAAGAGCCGCGTGACGTTGCGTCACAATGCCACCAGAAGCGCTAGATGAGCCGGTACCTCCAGCTTGGTCCAGAGTCTGGTGGGCCTTGCGCGGATTCACGACGCCAGTTGACTCTGTTCGGCCAGAGGCGCGGCCCTGCAGCGTTCGCTTGGCATCTGAAGGTGGCGATGCAGTGGTCAGCAGTCAGCACGTATGCACAGAGCCCGACATTGTGAGACCACTTCCAGCGGCCGTGCGGACAGACCCGATTCGCGCAATCGAGCATAGCGCGCCTGCATCCTTACTGCCCGATACACTGAGATTGGAGCGCTGACTCACCTTCCAAAGTCACCGTCCTACCCAAGCCTGGTGCCTCCACCATTCCTGTAGGTGTTGAGATGCTGCCAGCGGCGGCAACAGTGTCGCGCTCGCTTGCAGGAGTAGCGTTGCTGCGGGAAGTCTTGTAGCGCGGCTCTTTCCTAGTCGTAGCATCGCTCGAAGCACTTTCAGAGCTGCCGCAGTTGCCTTGCGAGGACGAGGGTGGCGAGCCGTCGTGGTGGTCGCCAGCAATGGCTGTGGTTTCTGACACAGACAGTGGTCCATCCGATACTGCCAAGGCCCTACCGCTTACAGCTGCCGCGTTCGCTGCTACCGACATCTCGAAGGAGCCTTGTGATGCCGTGCTGATGTTCAGACACCAAGAGCCTTTTCAGGCTTGCTGTGTCTGGGCTCGATGGATTCTGCAATGGTGGTCGAAAAGGAGCAAGGCTAGTAATTGGTAAAAAGAACGCCGATACTCGGTCGCCACGCAGTGTCTTGGCTCGTCGGATACGTAGGGTTGCGAGGTGTGATGGTGGCGTTGACAATTACGTGGTGCAAGTGTGGCTAACAGAGCGATCTGGTGGTGAGAAAGGGGGAGCATCAGGGCAAGCATTTGAGTAGTGAAAGAACCACAGAGCTTGCTAATCACTCGGTTGCTTAGTGACGACTCGGGCCGCTCGCTGAGTCAAGGCCGCACCAACGCGGAAGGAGGATCAAGTAAGCAGGCGGTTGGACCACAGTCGAACGTCCATCCGTTTGCGCCAGGCCTGAGGCTTTTGCGCGCCAAAGATCGAATGCGTTCTGGCTGCAAGATCTCGGATTGCTTGTAAGGATGATTACAAAGATTGCTTGTAAGGATGATTACAAAGGTTGTGTTAGGCGAGATTAGCCCACATTCACGCGCCTTTGCGTAGGCTCTCTCGATGGCGGTCTCTTGCATATGCAGCAGACTACACCTTTGAAGGCTTGTTTGCTCTCGCGCGAGGAATCTCGAAATGCTTGCAAATCAAAAACTTGAAATTTACGCTCGCCTACAGAGCGAGCGAGTCAAGCTTACAGCACATCGCCAAGACGACATCTGTACGGGTCTCGCGCTGTACGATGTGAGTGAGACGTGGGCAAGGCCAAGTAAGGATTCCAGATGGTGCGCGTGCAGCGTGCTTAGGCAGCAGCAGCTCTATATTCACGTTGTGCAAGCGCTAGAAGAGTCGAGCGCGGTGTACGTACAGCATCTTGAATTGATGGCACATTCGTGATTATATGGCGCACACTCATCACCATTACTAGTACCACTTTACCGGTGCGGTGCTAGAACAGAGGCTCTGATCACAGTCTTGAGTCCACAGAGCGGCGGCGACCAAGGGAACGGGGAGGGAGCCAACGGTGCGATTTGGGTGACTAAGTGCAGCAATAAGCCTTGATGCACCGCATCGCTTAGGTCAACGCAGGGCGGCCACTCGCCTCGATCGCTGTTGCGCATGCTGCTGCTGCTTTGCATCTGCTGTGGCGCGCTCAAGTAATCCATCCGCGCGATGCGCCGGGCAAGGTGATGAAGATCGAGACTCTCTTCAGCCTTGGCGCCATCACGTTATATGCGTGTGCACGCGCCCCCGCTGCGCGACCGACTTGACTTTCTGCTGATGCATGACTCAGACTGGTGAGGGGGATGGATGGATGGATTACCTGATCCCAGGCTGTGCGGCATGAGCGATACACTCAATCTGTGCGCCCGTATAGCCGCACCGCGCATCCAACGACAGGTCCCCCATACTCACGTTTCTAGACCCATGCATGGCATAAGCACAATTTGTCTGCACCAGCTCTAACTCGCATGCGTGCACATCCATATATATATATACATGGATGGCCGATCATGGCTCTCTCTGGCGGCTGTGTAAGCTGCGTCGCGCGCTTTACCGATGATTTGTATTCACGATTTGCATGAAATTAGCCGTCGCGATCCCCTAGCCGCCGCATATGATGGCGGTGCATGTTAATCACAATCCAATCACCATTAAATCACACTGTGAATGCCGTACCGCGAGCTCTGCTACCTATAGCTGTCGTCGAGGGCCCCCCATTTCGTGGGGACCATGGCTTTTGCCGGCTGACATGAGCGCAAACTTGCAACATCAACGTCCGGATCAGGATCGTCGGGTCTCACGATTGCCTCGCGCTGCCAAGCCATGCACCTGCCCGCTATGCGGCACCCGCCGCTTCTTGTTCCTCTCGCGGGTCTTCTGTGCAGTCATCCATGCAGGGCGTACGAAACTCCCACACAGATGCACAACTCGAGCATTGCCATCATGTCGGCAATATGCGCGACGGTCGCGCTCACAATCAAACACCAAGTACTCAGTCGTGAACACACACAAATGGACCATGCGCGTTTAAAGTGTGGCGTTGGATACGGCGGCCGCTTCGGGACTTGGACCTGGCCATCGGTAAGGGCAAACAGTAGACCGCCAATCGAGGTCGGGATAATGCATTGCTGGAGTGTGCTGACCTAGACAGTCAGGGACCCGACCGTGGGCTACCGGCGTGCTCGAATTGGGCAACCGGGAGCGGTTGCATGTAACTGTTTCGCGCCCAGCAGAGTCTGCCTGCGGCGAGTCCGTGCTGACTAAGATTCTGCAAAGCACCGCCGCGGTGAGGTAACGCAAGGCTCGCCGCGTACGCTCGCTCTTTGTACTCGTCACATGAGGGGGGAGAAGGGGGGAAAACAGACAATCGTAACAATCTAGGTGTGGAACGACGTCTATTGCACGGCGCGAGACCGCAAGGGCATGCTCACGCTTCTTGACACCTGCTTTGTTGGCTGCTAATCAAGAACTTCGCAGGGACGCTTGTCCTAGATCAACAGGCTTCCGCACGCGACAGCACAGACGTGGCGCGGCGGGTCTGCGGCTTCGCTTGGGGCCATCTTCAGTCACGAGTGAAACTTTCGCCTGGCCTATCGACCAGCCATGAAGAGTCTCAGGTCGGAATGCGAGCAAGCTGCAAGGAACAGACGGAGTGAAGAATAATTCAAGATGATGCGAGTGACATTGCAAGAAATGCATATGGGTGGGGAAAGGTACACGAGAAGAATCTCAAAGCGAGCGCGGCGAGTGGTGTTCCAGGTGAGGATTGATGATTTTGGCGTCCATGTTCTTCTGTTGCTCTACCAGGAGCGCTTCGCTAGGCAATTCGAAAGTCAAAGGGAGCGTCACGTAGAGACGTAGCCATTCAGACCTTGTGGCCCAAAAATCTCGCCAAAGATACCTGCGCCGTCAATGCGCAAGGGGCCGACATCAGCCTCATTGGCCGCAAGCAGAATCTGCCCGTCATCGCCGCCAGCATCGCGCGCAGACTGACGGGCCGTCTCTCGACGAAGATGGCGTTCGAATTCCCAAATCTCTTCGAACGACGCCGCCAAATGCTGCAGTCCGTACAGGTAGCCACTATCGGGACCGTCGCGCAGACCGGGAGGATATCTAGCCTCCGGCATGCCTGGCAAAGGCGGCTCTTCGCCCTCGTGAGCCGGATAGAAAAAGTCGGACCCTGTGGTGCAATGGGCAAAGTCGATGATCCTAATGTTGATTTCTCCCCGACGTCGCCGGCGACGTGCGGGCATAGAGCTGGGCACCGAAGTCACAGATGCGTGCAAGGCATGTTCCTCCTTCGCAAAGGGGCTCTCGGCATTGAGAGAGCTTGACGTGGACAGTTGCGTGGTCCGACCAATGGAACCTGGCGCACCGCCGTCTGCGCGATCCAAGCTGTGTGAGGACCAAACACCGGGAAGCGAACCGCCTTCAGCCGATGTGTCAGCCGGCATTACCAAAGGACTGCAATCGATACTGTCGGCTAGACCTGGCGAGACTCCGGCTATGCCACGTTTGGTGCGACTCTCAAATTCCTTTTCCAACCTAAGTTGGGTCTCTTGATCTCCATCATATATGAACAGCAGACTGCTTGCATAAAAGCGATAGCCGCTCAGCCCGTTGATGATGCGCGCTAGTCGATACAGCTTCTCCAGAATGACGGGCACATGGTGCAGGAGGAGGTGACGTCCATCGTCGAAAAAGCGCCCTAGTGCATGCGCAAAGTCGGATGGCGCAATTTTGCGACCATAGTACTTGTCTTGGAAGATGAAGGTGTCGTTCTTGGCGTCGTAGGCCTGCATACCGCAGATGCGCACGCCATGCGTTCGGCTAGTAGTCTTGTCACACTTTTTCGTTTGACTTCGCTTCTTGGCATCGGTTGCGTCAAGGCCATACTGGCGCGTGCCCATCTTCAAATCGAGAACACAAGGCGACCGCAATCGCCCAGTCAAATCCTCCATGAGCAAAAATTGCTCCTGCCGCGCAGAGGACGGGTCGACAGCGTCCCCGGCATCAGCAGCCGCTGCTGCTGCTGCGTTAGCCGCTGCCTGGAGCGCGGGCTCGCCTAGTGTGGTCGCGGGCACCTCGGAGCTGCCAGGCAGTCCTGCACGACTCTCCTTGGATGAGATCCCGTTCGTCCCTTGGAACGGCCGCGGCGTCTTTTGGCGAGCATCATCCAATGCTAGACCCGTATGCTCAGACGACGCGTCTACTTTCTGCGCGCTTAATTGATCGCTGTCAAGACCCAGATCCTCCATCGAGAAGAGTCTGCTGTCCGTGGAGGCCCTTCGACCATGCGGCTGAGGTGGCGAGCCGGAGCATGTCTCTACGTTTTCCGAGGTTGCCACAGTGGTCGATTCGCGGCTATCGGAGGTCCAGCCGCTGCGAGCTTCACCTGGAGTGCCCACAGAGGATTCTGTCGGTGTAAAGCCAAAGGTAGCAGCACTTTTGAAAGACAAGGCGGCGTCACTGTGAACACGACGGAAACGGCGCGGCACAGCTGCTTCCATTTCAGATGCTTGTGGCGCAGGGTCGCCTTTCGTCGACACGGGATCGTCGAAACCCAAAAGCTCGGCAGGTGCATGGAAGTGCGGCTGTCGAACCTTTGCATCGGAAGACCTGACTGAAAGTGGGCTGTTTGCGATCGAAGGAGGTAAAGGAGGAGATCGTGGAGGAGTGGATGGCATCCTGCCCGGGCCAGACAATGAGTTCGAGCTCGGAACACTTGGCTTTCCGGCTTCACGAAGCGCAAGGCTCGCCACTACAGCGCTTCCCGAGGCTCTCTTCGAGGCAGTCTCTGATTGCTCCGGCCTTGACACCGCGCTTCGACTGGCGCCTTCCTCGCTCTCTTGCCAAGCCTTCTCTAGCCTCCTGCGGTGTTTTCGCGCGTTGCGCTTCGTTCGGCCCCATCCAGGGCCTGCCGCACCATCGTCGTCGCGGGGTGGGGGACCACTGAAGACCTCTCGCAAAACTTGCTCCTGTAAGCGCCGATTGACCGACGTGCAGCCACGGCCTGCAAACGAAGCACAGGGTCCAAATGCACCTGCACTGGCCCGTCGTCCAAAATGCGGACGCTGGTCTTCAGATGCTGCATCGCCATGAGCGGAGTTTGGAGGTCTGCGCGAGCTTTCTCTTTCTTCACTCGACAAGCCCTTCGAGGCAAATTGATGCTGCGACCTTTCCGACCATGCGCCTGCGGAGGTAATGGGACTGACAGATGGCGAGCCGATTGTAGAGGCGTGATTCAACGACGGTCTCAATGCAGGTGAGAAATTGTGGGGACCGTCCGAGGGGGCTTCGGCGCTCGAACTCAGGGGGAGCGTGCTGAGCGTTCGCTCCGCGGAGCGGCTTGTACGCGCTGAACTATGACCAGAGGCCCTTTTCCGATTCCGGCCGGGTGAGTGAGATGTCTGTCGGGCCCCGCTCGTGCCGCCAAGCATCCAGTCTGGTATGATGTGCCTATTCATGCTCAAAGCAACTTCTGGCACCTCATTTTCGTGCTCGTTTTGACCTTCGAAGACGCGGCGCCGCGCTGTCGCAGGGCGTGAGATACTGCTAGTATCAGAAGGCTCGATAGTACCGCTTGGCTCGGCTGCTACTGCTTGGGCAGAAGAAGCTCCGTCATTTTGGGCAGGATCGTGTGACTTCTCCACGTGGCGATAGGTCACATTGAGTACACCGAGATACTGAGGAATGAAGGAGAGCAGACGAGGATGATCCCTTTCCACAGCTTCATAGAACTGATTTTCGCGACTGACCAGAGGCTTGCACACTGCCCGTCGGGAGAACTGGAAAATGGAGCTGTGGCCGCCGACCTGGTTCGAGAACGGTTGGAGCTGCACCACGGCTGGTGGCTGCACAAGACCTTCCCTTCGATAGCGACCACTTCGGTCCTCACTGCGCGCCTCTCGACGTGAAGCGGCGCTTGATATAGATCTCGACGGTATAGCGATCGCTCCGCTCAATTCTTTCTGAGCAAATTTGGAGTCGCTTGGTTCCTGCGAGACTTCACTGGTGCGTCGTTGACCAGTGCGTAGATCCAAATACAACTCACGGCCATCCGCGTGCTCTCGTTCCTCCCTGCCGTAAGACTGTTCTGAGCTCCCAGAATCATCAAACAGCTCATCTTCCTCATCGCTCTCGTCCAGGTTGTCTTCGGCCACCTCATCCTCTTCAGAAGAGGTTAGTCCTTCGCTCTCAGTCACGGCTGCCTCGTCCGCAATAGAGCTTCCACGAGAGATTCTACGAGGTCGAGATGTTCTGTCGGCGCTTTTGACTGACGAGGCCCTCCGAAGATGGCTGTTGCCGGTACCATCCTCGTTCAGTCTCGACTTTGCCAAAAGAGTCAATGGAGTCGCTGGCTGCAGGACTGGGTTGCCTTGCGTCTGAAAGCTGCCATAAGGACTAGCTGCGGGCGGCAGATCCAAAAGTGCGGCTCGTGGAGAGACTGTAATGTGCCGAGATGGACGGGTGGACATGGGGCTAGAACTGTCCTCCTCGTCTTCTGTGGCCGTTGACTCTGATGCAGGCTGTATTGCGCTGCCGCCCAATCTCGACACCTTTGCTGGAGTCATGCTCCGCCTACGGGCTGTGCGCTCCGCGGCCTTATACTTTGGGCTGTGCGTTGCCTTGCGAAGATTTCTGCCGAGAGTGTCAGGCGAGTCGTCGCTCGAAGTCCCCACATGGGGGACGTTGCTGCTGGAGCCTGTCTCTTTGAAAAGCTGAAGGCTCACGCTTGCCTTTCTGCCACTGCTCATCACAGCAGGAGGCAGAGTGAAGTCGAACTCCTTCCCATCGATCACAGCCGTGCTACTGGTTGGAAACGAATCCCTCTCTTCGCTTCCGTCATCGTCTTGCACCATAGACCCCAAGCTTCTTCCAGGCGTACTTTTGGCGCTGGGCGCAAGTACGAAAGAGCCGGGCGAATCGCTTGGCGGTGCCTTCGTGGCGTTGTCCGCCTCAGTGCCGATGTTCCAGCCTCGGAGATCTCCCGCCACGCTACGTGCTCGTTCCAGGGTATGTCTAGGCTCGCGCGGCTCGCGAGGCTGATAGCTGTCCGCCTTCACTTCACCATTGCCTAATGTATTGGCAGAGGCAGAAGACGCCCCTACGGGATTTGCAAACGGATTCGCAAACGTAGGGGCCACAACTTCGTTTGCGGCGCCAGCTAGAACGTCAGGCGATGGATTCGCCGCTTGAGCTGAAGAAGACTGGACGCAAGACTGGGCTTCGTTTGCGGCTCGCTGCGGTGCGCCAGCAGTCTTCGTGGCATTCGAGGCAGCTGTTGGCGAAGGACTGCGAAAGATAGATGCAGTGCTCGAATCGGCGCCACTGTTCATGTAGGAGCGTCTTGTGGCTAGACCTGCCGAGCGATGAGCGGGCGGAGAAAAGACGCTGGAGTGGGGCACAGGCACACCAGGGGGAAGACTGATGTGAAGACCGGCGCCAGACTCGGCCTGGGACGAAGATGCAGGTCCTATCGGGCGTGGCGACTGGATTGGTGCTTGGACGGAGGAAGCTCCATGTGAAGCCGATGGGGTCGCCAGCTTCCCTGACTCGGCTTCAATCCCGCGTGTCACCTCGCCGGACGGGGAAGAGCGGCAGTCCGCCTTTGACTGCGCACGGGCGTATTGCGCATCATTGTACCGTCTTTGAGGGTGTTCCTCTGAGATCGCGCTTCCATCCATGGAAATGATGCTGTTGCGCGCTCGCTCTCTGTGCTTCTCCTGCTGGTGGTGACGTGGTCAGTGAGCAGATTGATGTTTCTGAACGGCCATGCATGTCCTTCGAAATCGTGCGAGCAAAGCGTAAGCCCGGACGGCTGTCGAGATGATGTACTCACTAGCTGGACGGGGCGCTTCTCTTGCCGCTGTAGTATGTCATGCACACAGCGACAGCAACGACAGTGTGAATCTGTGCGCCAAGGATGGAGGGTGAGGTGAAGTACAGGTCGATGAGATTGATGTGGAGTGCGGCCGCCGGGACTTTAAATGTCGAGGATGGCTGAGTGAAGCTACAGCCCAAAGATCAGCAGCCAAGCAAGTCCACCCGAAAGAAGAATGTACAGCGCTGATGAGCTGATCCGACCAATGTCGAGGCGAGAGGGGGTCGGTGGACGTACGAACAGTGGTCGCGTAGATGAAGTGATGGCTGGACTGATCAGCCTTCGAGCCCAATAGCCCAGGTTGTAAATTGCCCTGCCACACACGCCCGCCCGCTCGCTCGAGCGAT
>CCYA01000254.1:965895-996400 GCA_900000165.1 Ceraceosorus bombacis
CTGAGCGCAACGTGGCGCGCGCGCACGGGCGTGACAGCAGCATTGATGCGCGGGCCTGATCGCGCACCTCCTGCATGGTGCGTCCACAAAGAGCTTCTCGAGCACCAAGCTTGACCGCGTCGACCTACCATCACTGCGACTGACATGGGACGTGTGCCTCTGAGAATCTCCACATAGCTATTCTACTCCTCTCGTACCCCCCATCCATCGCACTTGAAGCTGGCAGGGTCCGCTAGCCTTCCTATCTGCTACTTTCACTGCAGCGCGACGACCAAGGTGCTTGGCTAGTCAACTTCCTCTAGCCAAGCGGCGCCATCTGTGGCCGAGCAAGGCCTGGCTCATTCTCGTCTGGCATTGCAGCTCTTGCAGAGCCTGATTGTGTCTTCAAGATGAAGATGCTAACAAAGGTGCGTCTAACAAGTTCGACAGCTGTTTGGCATTTGTAGCTCACAAACCCGTTTCTCTGCTCACGCCAGTTCGAGAGCAAATCAAACCGCGTCAAAGGCATCGCGTTCCATCCACGCCTTCCCTTGCTGGCTTCAACTTTACACAATGGTAGCATTCAGCTGTGGAACTATCAAACGGGCACCATCTACGACAGGTTGGAGGAGCATGATGGTCCCGTGCGAGGAGTCGACTTCCATCCCACGCAGCCACTGCTGGTCAGTGGTGGAGACGACTATCGCATCAAGGTGTGGAACCACAAGACGAGGAGATGCGTCTTTACTTTGAACGGCCACCTGGATTACGTGCGAACGGTCTTCTTCCATCACACGCATCCTTGGATCCTCTCCGCTTCGGATGATCAGACCATTCGTATCTGGAATTGGCAGAGCAGAACTTGCATTGCCATCTTGACCGGCCACAATCACTACATCATGTGGTGAGTGCTCGATTGGGCCTCTGACGCGGTGAGGGAGGCTCAGAGAAACAAGAAATATGTCTGATCACTGCCTTGTTCCACAGCGCTCAATTCCACCCAAAGGAGGACTTGGTGGTGTCCGCTTCGATGGACCAGACTGTCCGCGTGTGGGATATTTCTGGGCTAAGAAAGAAAAACACTTCGGCGCAGCCCATGAGCATCGAGGAGCAGATTGCACGTGCCAATAGCGGCCAAGCAGATCTCTTCGGCAACACGGACGCCATGGTCAAGTACGTGCTCGAAGGGCACGAGAGGGGGGTCAATTGGGCAGCATTTCATCCTACCCTGCCACTCATCGTCTCAGCCGGAGACGATCGACAAGTCAAGCTGTGGCGCATGTCCGAGACGAAGGCTTGGGAGGTGGACACGTGCCGTGGCCATTTCAACAACGTTTCCTCCGCCATGTTCCACCCGAGACATGAGCTCATCATTAGTGACGGAGAGGACAAGACGATCCGCGTATGGGACATGGGCAAGCGCACGGCCGTACAAACATTCCGAAGAGAGCACGACCGCTTCTGGGTACTCACAGCGCACCCCAACCTCAACCTCTTTGCAGCCGGTCACGATAATGGTCTCATCGTCTTCAAATTGGAGCGCGAGCGACCGGCTTTTGCGCTCCATCAGAACAGTCTCTATTACGTCCGAGACAAACAAGTCAGGCAGCTCGACTTCCAGAGCGGGAGCGATCAGCCCGTGCTCAGCGTCAAGCGCCTGGGCAACCAGTACGTGCAGCCGCGCACGCTCAGCTTCAACCCTGCCGAGCGCTCCGTTCTCGTGACATCTGTGAGTGCAAACACGAAAGTCTTTCGCACCAGCTCGCATGCTGATGACAGCCCTCATCCCCGGCTTGCAGAGTGATGGCACCACTGGCACCTTCGATCTGGCACCCTTACCCCGAGATGCCTCCAACGACCTGCAAGAGTCGGGCACGATCGGCAAGCGTGGATCGGGTGCCGCTGCCATCTTTGTGGCGCGTAACAGGTTCGCCGTACTCGACAAGACCGCGCAAGCAATCGAGATTCGTGATCTAAGCAACGGGGTAACGAAAACCATTGCGTGCCCCACGCGCACAAACGAGATCTTCTTCGGTGGAACAGCCAGCCTACTCCTGAGCACTGCGACGGGTGTCACATTGTACGACATTCAACAACAAAAGGTGCTGCGCGAAATTACAAGCCCTCCAGTCAAGTACGTGGTTTGGAACGGCGATGGCAGTATGGTTGCCCTGCTTTCCAAGCACACCGTCACCATCTCGAACAAGACGCTCACTACAAGTAATCTCATTCACGAGACGATCCGCATCAAGAGCGCTGCATGGGACGATGCCGGCGTGCTGCTGTACAGCACCCTCAATCACATCAAATATGCGCTCCCTCAAGGTGACAGCGGTATCATCAAGACACTCGAGGCGCCGGTGTATCTGACGCGTGTGAAGGGCAAGCAAGTTTCTGTACTCGACAGGTCCGCCCGGCCCCAGACTATTGCCATCGACCCGACAGAGTACCGCTTCAAGCTGGCCCTGGTGCGCGGTGATTATGACGACGTGTTGCGCATCATTAAAACTAGCAACCTGGTTGGACAGGCGATCATCGCATATCTGCAACAGAAGGGCTACCCCGAGATAGCACTACACTTCGTACAGGACAAGAGCACTCGTTTCGATCTTGCTGTCGAGTGCGGTAATTTGGATGTCGCTCTGGAGACCGCAGAGGCGATCGGTGCCAACGAAGTATGGGAAAGGCTCGGCGCTGCGGCTCTGAAGCAAGGCAATCACAAGATCGTGGAGCGCGCCTATCAAAAGACAAAGAGCTTTGAGCGACTCTCTTTCCTCTACCTCACCACCGGCAACCGAGAGAAGCTTGCCAAGATGGCCATCATTGCGGAGAAGCGCGGGGATGCCATGAGTCGGTTCCACAATGCCCTCTACATTGGAGATGCGGCTCAGCGCGTCGCTGTGCTTCGAGAAGCTGGCATGGACGCGCTTGCGTACGCGACCGCAAAGAGCAATGGCCTGGCTGAAGTGGCTGCCGCAATCGCCGAAGAGGCAGGCATGACGCCCGGTCTGACCGAGTTGGAAGCCACGGGTAAGCTTGGGGGAGCGGCGGGTGCTGCACCTTTGCGGCCGCCTCCTGTCGTCAGCTCAACCCATCAGTACAATTGGCCCATCATTGGCCAGAGTGCGAGCTTCTTCGACAAAGCTCTCGTCGCGAACGCCGAAGATGGCGGCATGATCTTCTCAGATAATGCAGTCAACGGCGCTGGAAAGCACGACACCAACGACTGGCTGGATGGAGACGAATTTGTTGACGCCGAAGAAGACGAGCTCGCGGGGGATGTGCTGCAACCCAAGGCGGTTGGCGGATTTGCTGTTGCTGAAGCAGAAGAAGCCTGGGACTTGGACGATGCTGAGATCGGAGTTGACGACGCGGACGAACCTCTCGTTGCTCCTCTCTCTGCTACGATCGGACCTGACGAGGACTCGCTCGATCCTGGCGTCTCGGAAGCGGAGCACTGGCTGCGCAACTCACCAATCGCGGCTGACCATGCTGCCGCCGGCCGTTTCGACACTGCGATGCAGTTGCTGGCTCGCCAAGCTGGCGTGGTCGACTTTGCGCCTCTGCGCGAGCACTTTCTGCAATGCCACGCGGCAGCACGAGCGTACCTGCCTGGCGCAGCGAGTCTTCCCAGTATTGTTCTCTACCTTCGGCGCAACCCAGACGAGACCGAACGCGCCAAGGTCCTGCCTGCACAAACAAGAACAGTGGCCGATATCGGTGCTGCAGAGCTACAGGCAGCGTACAAAGCAGTCGCTGGCAACAAGTTGGAGGAGGGAGAATTGCTTTTTAGGCAGATTCTTCATCGCCTCGTCCTGACAGCGGGCAGAAATGAGAGTGAAGGCCAAGAGGTAAGTTGGATGTGCAGACTCGCAATGATTTTGATGCTGACCACTGCAACCCACCTCCACGGCAGATCTTTGACCTCATCACCGTATGTCGCGAGTATCTACTCGGTCTTTCCATTGAGCTGGAGCGAAGAAAGGTCACTGCGGAAGAACCAGACAATCTCGTGCGACAATTGGAACTCGCGGCTCTCTTCACCCATGCCCAAATGCAGCCACCGCACCAGCAATTGGCTCTGAGGACAGCCATGATGTCGGCGCAAAAGGCGGGCAACACAAAAATGGCTAGCGCTTTTGCAAAGCGTCTGCTGGAGTTGCAGCCCTTGCAGCCGAGGGTGGCTCAGACGGTGAGTTGCTGAATGACGCCACGCGAGATGGTAGGCAGGTGTATTGATTTGCTGCTTGTGCTTCCACAGGCCCAATCCATCGTGGCAGCAGCCGATCGAAGTCCGCGGGATGCGGTGCCAGTGCCCAACTACGACCCTCATGAGAGAACCTTTGTTATCTGCGCCGGATCGCACACACTCATTCCTGCAGGGTTGGGTGCCATCGAAGATCCGCTCACCGGCGCCAAGTACAATGCAGAGTTCAAAGGAAGCCGCTGCAGAATTACGGGCATCACGGAAGTCGGCAAAATTGGCAGTGGTCTCAGGACCTTTGTCTAGCTTCGGGAAGGATCTGGACGGCGATGATAGGGTTGCGATACTGCTGACCTGTCTGAATGTGCCTTCTGCACGCGAAGGATGGATCGTGAATGTGAAAGGATGCTTGCACAGAAGAACGCAATGTACATGATTGGTCGAAGTCGATGCGAGCGCGGAACGCGTGGTGCGATTCAGAAGCGAAACCAATTGATTCGCAAATCAGGTCAAGCTAGAATGATCGCTAGCTGTCTTGCGGGGAGCAGCAGCAGGAGCAGGAGGTCTCTGCGGAAGTGTCTGGTTCAATTTAGAACGATTTCACGCGTTTGCATCACCGAGCTGCACGATCGCGAAATCGCGAAGCCTTGTGATGAGCGTCAAGCTATAGATAAGGCTCGGGAGTCCTGCGCGATAGCGCTCATCCGATTGCCCGCCCAGCACATAGCAATCGCTCCACGATCCTTTCGGTCTGCATCCTGGATGCAGGAACAGTCTCGAGTGACTTTTGCCAACGATCGATACGAGGTCCACTTGACTGCTCTGGGTCCCGAGGACTGCTTTCACCCGGTGCGCTGTATCGGGCGGGCGAGGGAGATTGCGGTTCATGTGAAGAGATGAGCCCGCCCGCGCTGTGTGATGCCGCTGCCGTGGAATGATGTGATTGATGGCCATCGTTGCGTTTCAACCCGCAATCTCTCAAGGGAAAGCGGTCCAGATTGCCATTCACATTCACACCGTGATCACAGGGTCGCTTTCGAGATAAAGATTGTCAGCAGCAGCGAGGCTTGCAGACGCGGTTATGCTTGGCGACTTGAACACTTGCAGCGGCCCGTCGCCGTAGTGGACGTCCTCGTGGCTGCAGTGGCAGCAGTCAAAAGTCACGAAGGAAGAATCTGGATCAGATGCTGGACGCGACCGCGTGGTCGATGGATGTAGTTGAGACGACAATCACCAATCACCATCCAGCACGTTCCCAGTCTCAAGGCTCACGACTACTCATCAAACCCCAGCTGCTCCCAAACGACCGCAACGATGAATTTCGACTCCGAGTGCTCAGCAAAGCAATGATGCATGCATAGAGGGCCCTGTCGGCGTTTTTCCGCGGCGCCGTCCCGTCCGCTTTTGCTCTCATGCTCGGCCCCCATGCAGTCGAAAGCACACGTACACGATCGTAGACAGCAACTCGACGTTAGGTAGGCGACGTGCAATAGGCGCGTTCTAGCTTGGCCACCAAGTTGGATTCACGCGATTGTGAACGTGCCGTCTGAGGACCATGATGCTGAGGAGCAGTTGCGGTGGGTGCCTTGGAAGGCGACGGACCGGTCCCATATAGCCGAACCGCGCGCACCCCTAGGTACCGCGGTAATAGAGCATGTGGCGTGCAGCTTATTTTCATGCTTCGCGAGTGGCTTACTCACACAACACTATACCATGATGACAATAATACAGCGGCGCATTGGCGCGTCACCGCTTTCCCGCGCTGCTCCGACCGAGCTGAGCTGAGCTGCAACTCTTGAGTTGCATGGCGATGTTGAGCGACCGTGTGCCCCTGCAGCTCCGTCACATCTCGGTGAACGCATATGTTGTAATTTCGATTCATGATCCATATCGCCGCGAGCTATTCAGAGCGTACCTGTGCAGCCCCGGCGGGGGCGGTGTGCGCCGACTCTAGCTCATGCATGCATGCACATGCATCGGTGCAAGGTGTCATCTGCACCTTGTGCGTCATCAGCATTCGCAGTTCGTGCTCTTCTTCGCTTATAGGCGCCTCGCTTATGGTCGCCGCGGAATGCTCCGGTGTTCGGGCTGACTGGCTCGGCGTCGCAGCGTTAATTGACATGACAGACTCACCGTCAGACCGCGGGCTGCGTGCATATCGCATGTACACAGAACCTTGAATGCACGGACATGCAGCGCCGCTCGATCCACAGCAGCATCTCTCGAAAAGGCAGGAAAGACAGCAGCTATACAGCAGACCACCCGAGCATTGCCGCCGCTACATGGCCAGCCAGCCTGATCCTGCATGCATATCTGGTCCTTCTGCCATCACGCAGCCACCGCGGCAGCACGAAAAACTAAATGAATTCGCGCAATTGCGATGAGTTTCCCAACTTAGAAGCAGACCGAAGGCAAGGCTCGATGAAGCTGTGTTGTTGACTCAGACTGTTGCCGTACCCTATGTAACTTGCACGATGAATTCGCTCCGAGTCGTGAGGTGAGTGAGTGTCGTTGCATCGCCAGGACGCGAAAGCAGCATTATAGAAGACCGTGCAGTCACGAGTCTGGTTCACGATTGCGATCCGCAATTCACGGCTGATGATGGGCGTTGGCGGTGCAGCTATCGCAATCACAACCACAGACCTGAGCCGCCCCTCGCCCTCTCTCCTGATGTATGCTGTATACTCAAACTTCCCAACTGTGATTGCGCCCAGTCCACATGCTTCCCGCGAACCATATCCAGCAATCGTCTATCACCCTCACGATCATCTCTTGCCATCAGCTGTGCACAAAAGTCATTCACAACCAGCACTCGTGACTGAAGCTCATGCAACAGCACAAACCTTCGGTGGCCACACATCGAACGTGTCCTACAGACTGATCAGCACAGGTGCAAGCTGCCAGCAGCTCTTTGCACTCACAACGTGCACAATTTTGTAAGGCAAGGCGATCAGACTTCCACCTTCATCAGGACAGTATCCCAGCGGCAGCCCCACTCGGAGCCTTGCCGAAGCATCATGGCAGCATCATCCCACGAGGACGTCTCAGCTCGTGGGTTGGAGCTGGGCCTCCCCGCGGCGTCCTCCTCTGCCAGTCCACTCACCAACATCAGCTTGGACCGCCACACAGCGCAGCATGGGCGCAGCACATCGAGAGACGCGTACGACTACAGCGGCAACGCTCCTCATGCTGCAAGTGCACCGTACGAACTCGGCTACGCTAGTCCAGAAAGTCAATTCTCCTCCACCCTTGGCTCATCGCACTCTGGAGCATCTACGGACGATGATGAGGCTACCGTCATCTCTTTCAATCCCAGCCACCATCACCGGCACAAATTGAGCATCAGCACTGTAGACGAAGAGGTGGCGGCCAAACAAAGTGGCGCTTGGTGGGACAACGTCAAACTCGCGTGGTTTGAGGTCAGGCAGAGGCTAGTCGGTAGTACTGCAAGCAAAGCATACTACTCGCTACCTTCCCATGATGCGCCAGGCGGTCATGCAAATCACCGGAGAGCGGACTCGATTCCGGCGCTCAGGCTGCTGCGCTCCGCAGCTTCCAAAGGAAGTCGCTTTTCGCTTTTCAAGATCATTGCTCTCGCCATTGTAGTCTCGCTTATCGGCGGTACCGTCATCCACGTTGCGTTCCGAGGGTACCGCTTCGAGGCGGCTTCTGAGCCTTACGGCCTTTCTGGTGTCAATGGCGCGGGCAATGCGGCCCTCTCGGAAGCGGAGCGGAACGATAGGACGTTCGATGAGGCTCGCTGCCAACGAGAATTTCCAGCTCTCTACCCTCAGCTGGAAGACTTGAAGGAAGTCTGGAGGAAGCGAGGTGGCATCAAACAGAAGCATCTAGACGCTAGCGAGCTTGGCACAGACGAGCGATGGGGCTACGCCCGTCTCGTCATCAAGAATGGGCAAGTCTTCATTCGCTCCTTTGTGGAAGGCACGGAGACGCGCGTTAGCGCGCTGGTTCACCTCTTCCATACCGCCATGCTCTCTGCACCAGCCGACCCATCCATGCCCCCGGTCGATCTGATCATGACGCCTGCCGACAAAGACGGCATCAGCCCGGAAGATGGGACTTGGGCAGTCACCAAGAGGCTCGACGCGCCACGGCACAAAGGAGTGTGGTTATTAGTGAGTCAAGGCATCGCCAGGATGAGTGTCGCGTGTCGTTGCTGACTCGCAGTCCTGATATCCGCTGCACCCTCAGCCCGACTTTGGCTTTGCTGGGTGGCCGGAAGCGGGGGCACCCTCGTACGAAGAATTTTTTGCTGAAGCGTCACAAGTAGAAAGCAAATGGCCTTGGGAACGCAAGATGGACCGGGCATTTTGGCGCGGATTCGCCAATTGGTACCCGACTCGCCGCGATCTGTTGGCGCGAACCAACATTACGGCCAAGCCCGACCGCGAGATTTGGGCGGATGTCAAACAGACATCATTTCACGACGCAGTTGGAGGCGAATTCGTTCCGATTGTGGCCCCGGCCGATCATTGCCAGCAGAAATACCTCATTCATACGGAAGGCAACAGCTACAGTGGCAGGTCCAAATTTTTGCTGTCTTGTCGTTCTGTCGTCATCGCTCATCCGCTCGAGTGGACCCAGCATTTCCACCCTGCGTTGGACCCCAATTCGACCTCGCCCGACCAGAATTTCATTCAACTCCCAGGCCCGCATTTCGAGGGGCTTGAGCAGACAATGGCCGAGCTGTGGGAGAGTGACGGCAAACCAGTCTCGTGGGACCCCAAGGATCAGCGACGACAAAAGACGTTGCAGGACAACTCTGCTCGGACTATTGCCGACAATCAGTACCGCGTCATGGCTGGTCGTGAGTGTGGAGTGCCTTGATCAGTGTGTCTGTCTCGGTCCGACTGACGCCTCCCCCTGACCCTGCTCATCAAGGCTATTTGACCCCAGCCGCCACAATGTGCTACACGCGAAGTGCTCTGAGAGCATACGCGTTCTCTCAGAACCTTCAGTCATGGGGCACCGCCGAGGGACCTCAGATCCGCAAAGGGTCTGGCATTGTGCCGGGCACCTCAAAAGGCTCCGACTTTGTCAAGGACGGCGCTCATGGTGACATTGAGGTTGGATTGTGGCGCTTGTTGGGGTCGCCGGAATGGCCTCCTGTGGCGGAAAAGAAGAAGATCAAGGTTGCACCTTCGTGGAACGTTCCTGCTTGAGGCAGCGGCTCGCCAGTACGGACAGGACCGAATCATCACGACGTCGTATCAGCGCCAGCAGCGCTTTAGAGTTGTACCATCACGCTTAGACCTTTGTACAATCATCATGAGACGCTTGGCTCTTTGAAGGGCCCCAATGAGTTCCCCGATCGCCCTTTTGCGACGTGAACAATTGACATTGTGCGCGTGAGACAGTGTAATGTCAACAAATTTTGAGGTGGCAGTCGTCATCATGATGCCGATCAAGAGACCCGTCGCTCACACTCGTGACTGTGACTACATGCTGTACAGCTCAGTCTGCCTGGACATGGTCTGTCCGGGCATCCTCGTTGGGGCCTCCCGATGATCCTGTCAAGACTGCTCTCGATCAGTGCTCGGACCATGCGGTCATCACAAGCAAAACGCATATTGCGATAGAAGTTGAAAAGGCGCAGTCCACCGCCTGATGCCGCCGCATGTGCGAGCGTGTGCATGTTTGACATGAATATGCGCAAGCGAGAGCTGGAGGATGGTCTCATGTTCATCCTGCCATCCTGCGCCAGCAACACACGTATGCGGCCCGGCGCGCTTGGCACGCAAAGCCCCTAAAGCTATAAATTTCTCCAGCGTTCATCCACGCTGTTAGCTGAGCAGAGGTCCGCACTCGTCGTAACTCATCAGACTCACACTGTGACTGACAGCTTGCGCACACGATGCAGCAGGCGGTGCTGCTGTTTGGCTTGCATGCAGCTGTTGCATTCGCGTGAGCTGCCCGTCGTGCGTGCACCGCCTCAACACGCACACGCACACGCACACGCACACGCACAGGCTGTTTCTGCCGCTGCTGTGCGGTGCCACGCGTGTCTTTGATGGCAGCTTCATCGCGCGCCGCTGATGTCCGCATGGCGTGGACACGACAAAGCTTCACTCATCAGAGTTGCAGGCGGGCGGTGACTTCTGGCTTGAGCTGTGTAGAGGTCGCGCTTGTTGCTGCACTACCGTCAACTCACCACATTGTGATTAGCCATCGCTACATACCACCACACCATCGTCTTAGCACCATCGCCCGCCCTCACATCGCCGCATACAAGCTCAGCACACGGTCATCGATCACGGGCTGCAAGTGTATGGGAATAGCGGATTCTTGACGAGCCAGCGGGTGACAGCATCGAAGCTGCACAACGACACTTGATCCTTTGGTTGCCCCCGGCTATCGCAGCCCGCACACACACATCCAATTGAGCTCTTCAGAACCGAATGGTGGACTTTACATCTGTCAAGCGACTCGTGGCGAAGGTGGGAGGAGGAGAAGGAGGGTACACTTCAGAAGGCAAATCGGGAGGCAGGTTTGGAGGAGGCATTTCCAACAATGGGCCAGTCAATACCATCCCGCTGTCAGAGGTGTGTGCTGCGCTTCGCTCTTCTACGTCCTCGTCGGTTACTGCGGCTTCGCCTAACCATTTCTGTCGCTTCGGCCCCACACAGGACAAGTTCGCAAAGTACGGCCTGATTGTGCGAGGCGTACAGATCTTTTTGGCAGCGTGAGCACCGGGACCACAGCTTTCCTTGCCGTATGAAGTGTCGCAGCCACATCTGACAGCCAAACATCTGTTCCCTCCTCTCTCTTTCTCTCTTTCTCTCTTTCTCTCTTTCTCTCTCTCGCAACGCTTTGACAGGGTGGTCTTGATCATTGCCATCATACTGTCGTCCTTCCAGTCGAAATGGATTGGCGGCCCCTCGGGGCTCACGGGACTGCTCATAGCCATCTCCGTCCTTAGCTTGATAACGTCAATCGTCTTTGTCGCGGTACCCCTGATTCACAGTCAGTCGGATTTCACTAGGCTGAAGAGTCTAGCGAGAGCGCTTGGTGAGGCTCGGGTGGGATTCATCTTGAACGGAGTGTGGGTGGGCATCAGCTTGTTGATCGCGTGAGTATGTGCTAAGTATAGCTCTGGTAGATTCGTGCTAGCAACTGACTCCCTCCCTCGACCTTTGCAGCTTGACTCAGACAATCAGCGCTAATGTCAAGGGCTGCAAAGCGCCTGCTTCGGATGATCACGCCAAATCGAGTAAAGGCAAAGAGGAAGACTTTCTGAAGGTGCTGCCCGGCTTTTGCAACACGAAGCGAGCTCAAGCTGCATTCACATGGTTTTTGTTCAGTGAGTATATCGAGTGCGAGCAGGATCCCCTTGCTGCATGGACAGGCATGTCGCACATGGCTCATGCTGCCGCGTTGCACTCACCCTCTTGCGCAGTTTCGTGGCTACTTGCGCTCGGACTATTTTTGAGAGCCTGGCGTCTGTCACGCAAGAATGGTCCTCGCATTCCGCCGTTTGTGCATCCCACAGACGACAGCGCATTCGAGCCGATCCAAGGAGAAGATGACGAAGACCTTCATCAACAAGACGCCAACCCTTACTCGAATTACGGTGGAGGCGCTTCGGGTGGCAGGTACGGAGATGGTGGGGATGGAAGGTATGGCAGTGGCGCTGGTTACGATTACGGCTCAGGAGCGGCAGGCCGAGATTCGTATGGTGCACCCATAGGCAGGCCCAGCTACAGCGCGGAGAACCCGTTTGGAGACGTCCAAGCTGCTAGGCCTTCGTATGACTACGGCGCGTATGGGAATGCCAGCCAGGTCAACTTGCCAGGTTCAGGCAGAAGAGACTCATATGCGCCCAATGACAGGCGCAACAGCGTCGACCCGTATGCTGCCATTCAGAATCAGCTGCAAACGGATCGTCCTCCTACCGGTCCACCTCAGCTTCCACCCCTTTATCACCATTAAAAATCTGGACGCACGTATCTGCTTTGTCAACACCGCTTCTGGTGCCCAGTGCCACGTCCGAGCCTGAGGTGCATACCACCAAGCAGCGGAAAATCCTGCCAAGAGCGTGCAGTGTGCGCTACAGATCGACGCTCGCAGCACCCTGCAAGGTAGCGCAATCACCAGTTCGTTCAAAACTTGATGGTCAGGACGCTCCGCTTCGCGATAGCTCTGCCGCTGGACAATGCTCTCATCACAAATCTTCAGTACTGCCAATTCTAGCCACCAATGACGACAATCTGTTGTACCGTATCACGCTGCTGCCGACATTTCTGTGCTCATACGGACCTTGCGAGTTCCAATCCAATGCATGGGTAATGAGTACATGCTGTTTGTTGGCTTGAACTTCCACTTCCGGCATGTGGGGACCACGTCGCGGCATTGGTCGCTAGGATCTCGACATCTCAGCATCAGCTAGCCCTCCAAACGTGCAAACGCCTATCGTAGAACGAGCAGGAAGCCACCAAGTTGTCCGCCTTCCGATCAAACTTGCTTTGGCTTATCCAATCGCATCCGTAAGCCAAGCTCTGATGTTCCTCGAAAGTTGTGTGAATTTCCGGGCTCAAGCTGGCGTCTTTCCACATCGTCTCCGAAGCGAGTTTGGTGGAAGGAGGCGAGAGCGCAACAATTCTGAAGCCAGCGTGCATGGCTCCTATCAGCAAGCGGTTCGGATCGGTAGGGTGCCACTTTGTTCGCCAAATGCCGCCTCCCATGTCAACCTGCTCGAAAGGCCTCTGGGGCTGTCTGGCGTCGAAAAGGCGCAATTGTCCATCATAGCTGCGGGTCGTGCGAGTCGTGAAAGCAAAGTCAGCACCGAGGCAAGCGACTCCTTCCGGGACGGGTGCGCACCTCCCAACGGCCCACAAGTGTTGCCTCAGGTGGGAAGACTGCATGGCCGTGACGCCGCCTTCAAAGCTATGCATTCAAATACGATGATCAACCTCGAGAATCAGCGAATTATTTTAGTGGCTCGACTGTAGCACGACTCACCGGCGACACGCAAAAGTGCTCTCCCGGCGACCGCTACGACATGGTGTGCGCAGGTCCCACCCTTTGAGCGTCAGGTCGTCCCCGCCTGCATTTGCATTAGAAGGGTGTGGCAGGCCACGAATCAGCTTACAGTGTCGAGCGGCGTCCAGGACACCTTCACACCCTGGAGCTCGCTTCGAGTTCTGCGTCATACCACAAATTTCGCCACTCACCGCTCCAGCAAACGTTACCCTCGCTCCACCGATCGAATGCTGCTATCCAAGCTTCGTGATCATGAGCTCGCCAGACCTGGATTGAGGGATGTCTGGCGGTGCAAGAGGCTTTCTGAAGGCTTACCGGCTTCTCGCCTTCTTCTTCTTCTTCTTCTTCCTCGTCGCTCTCGTCTTCGAGACCTGCTGTCTCGTCGTGCGCAAGGATTCTAGAACCTGACGATGCTTTCCCGATTGAAGCGCGAAAAGTTGTTTCGTGGACTGCTGAATCGTGTATGGTGAAATCCAGAGATGGTATCAGGGCGAGTGTGCCATCTGATTGAGAAACGACGACGCTAGAATCGACTTGACCAAAATCTGATGCTGCCACGTGCTTGGCAGACTGATCGATGGAGAGAGCCAGCACACCGCTCGTCGTCGTACTCAGAGGAACTGTGGCTTCCTGCTGCAGTGAGTAAGAGCACCCACGACTGGTTCCAGGCGACGGCAAACTCGATTTAGACCTCAAACTGTGAAGCGACAAGCTCGAATTTGCTCGCGCCGAGAGCAGACACAGAGGTGCCATCTCTCTTTCAGGCCTTTGAGACGATGGGTAGAGAGCCGGCAATGGAAGCCTTACAAGCGCCGTATCCGAACATCAGCTGGTAAACGTCAATTCACGTGCCGAGCAACACACCACAGCCCATGCCAGACGTACCAGCACATGTCCAGAATTGCTGCAGCATCCTCGCTCGTGTAAGCGAGCTGAACGCCTATTCTGCAATCTTCGTCCGTAGCGCTCTCTTCGCAGATCGCACTGGACGTCTGCGTCCGGTACAGCAGTATACGCCCCCGTCGAGTATATTCGGGCGAAGAAGACGATGGCTGCTGTTCCTCATCGTCTGATTCGCCGCCATCAGCCAGGGGAGAGGCCGATTGTTTGGCGCTTGAATCGCACTGCTCGACCTCGTACGTGCCGAGAGCAAACAATTCTGGCCAGTCTGCAGACGTCTCAGCCCCTCTTGTGTCGTAGGGATAAGCCGCTATGCTATCTGCGCACAGTCCAGTCGAGGCTGTGAACAGGGACCGGGCGGGAGAAAGCTCGATCTTCATGGCTATTGTCTGTCTCTCTTTTGTTACGTCTGTTCAGAATCACCACCTAGGCCCGCTCCAAGTGCTTCCTTCGTTGTTGTGCGCATGGTCTTTGTCAAGGCTGGACTGACCAAGGAATTCTCTTCTCAGAAAAGGTGCGACGCGTTGATGGTCGTAAAGATGATCGCCATGAGAGCTGCAACAGCAAATTATGAATTGAAGCCCGCGCCTAGTCACCGAGTTGGCGTGCGAACGCGCATATCACGAAACAAAAGCCGGCGGGGGTGGGGTGGGGTGCACATGCCTTTCGATTCTTTCAGCAAAGCGCAGAATGCGGTCCCTTCTTTACAGCTGCTCACTCACCACTCGTGACTCGTGACTCACTGTACCCTCACCCTAATTCTCCTGAACGCGCGAGTGGGGCCTTTAGCTCAGGGCGTGCGCGATGGATGATCTTCAATCAAAATCATGAAGTTTCATTCAACGGATCACGTGCGCGCTTCTGCAGCTTCTTGGTCACGCGTGCCAGTCACGAGTCATGATATCATCATTATCACTATTCACATTCAAAATCCGCGATGATTTGTGTGATTTGTTGTCGTTAGGGTGCAAGGAAGCACTCGTTCCTTGCCTCGTCATATCCACTGGCAGCCTCCCCACATTCGATCGTCGTCTCGCTTAGTCCCTCCATCTGGCTCGACAATCCTTGGCCAGTCACATCGCATTGCTTCTTCTCGACTCCGCACTCCTCAAGGTCCGCGCCTCGATCGTACTTACAGCTTCCACCTCCGCTCTCCTCGCGACTCTAAACACCTTGCTGGGTCCGCGAGAATGACAGATCCAAACGATGGACACTCTGACCTTGCTGCTGCGGGCCTTCCGCTGTCATTTGGAGGATCGGTGCCTTCAGGATCTCGAAGGGGCGGGGGCGGGGGCGGTGGCGGAAGAGGAGAATGGAGAGGGAGGGGCAGAGGCAGAGGGGGAGATGGAGGTGGAGGGGGAGCAGATGGAGGTCCGTCAGGCGCAGGATCGGGTGGCTACCAGCACGGTCATTCTCCGTATGCGCCCGGCGGTGCGCCTCGAGGTGGGAGGGAACGAGGCGGTGGTCGCGGAGGAGGTGGTGGTCGCGGGGGGGTTGGCAGGGGAGGCCATTCCAGGAGAGGTGGCCACAAAGAATTTGCTTCGCGAGGCGGTGACACCGGCAATCGGTACATCGTGAGTGCTCGCATCGAGACGACTGGTTGCTTGGCGATTGATCATCTGTCCTCTCTGTGATGCGCTGCGGCAGCGGCCGCCCACTCCGGCACATCTCGTAGGTGAGCACCCAAAAGCAGAGCATACATTGCCGCTCCTTTCGATACAGCCTCACGCATGAGCGAATGGTTCGATTCGTCGATGGCCTTGGCGGCTGGAGAATGATGCCACGACAGCATTGGATGTTCATGCGTTCTGGCAGACCGCAGGGCTGACACAAAGTCTTCCGCTACCTTAGAGATACACTTTCGGCGGTCGTTCATCGAAGACCCTTGGGCGCACTTGGTCTGATTGCACACCTTTGGATCTGCGCATCTCAAGCCTCATCCCACCGTCGAGCATTTGACCAAGCTCATCTCGGCCGGACGTCGGCAGCTGCCGAGTCGGACTGCAAGAATGGCAAACATCTCGAGCAGCAAAGTGGGTGTGAAGAAGGGCGACAGGAAGAAATCAGATCTCGCAGATGGACTGGCTTGACCCGATCGTCAAAGCGGGCCTTGTGGGCCTTACTCGAGGATGCGCCCGTCATACGCCAGTATCTGAGGGTTTGCAAGACGATGCCACGCCCATCCAAAGGACCCACCCCAGCACAGAATGCCCGCTGCTTCGGTGGTGCTTTCGCACTTGCAGGCATCATCATGACGATGCTCGCTCGATGCAATGGATCGTGCCAAGCGCCTTCGCAAACGCAGTTACGGGTGCAAAAGATGCCGACGAGATGCTCTTTTTTCAAAAGTCCTGCTCTTCACTCGCATTGCTTCACCTACCTACTGCTCCCAATGCATCATTTCCTTTCCTGTATGCCTTTGCGCAATGACATACCACTGCCGGATTGATTCACGCGCGAGCATGTCACTCTTGACTCATGAGGTAGGATCGTCTGCGCCTCGCTCATCTGAAATCACGATTCAGACATCGTGACGCTCGTCTGCGCCTCGCTCATCTGAAATCACGATTCAGACATCGTGACGCTGAGCGGTCCACACGATTCTCTTCCAAGTGCTGCTCAGAGCCTCAAGCACCGACTTGAGAATGGGTGGGAATCATTGCGCTCGCAACGAATTCTACTCGATCGAAAGAGCCTCAGACCAGCGGTGTAAAGCATTCAAGAGCATCGAGATTTGGAAGAGACGGTGACGTATGGAAACCGAGCGACGTGCGTTACAGGAGTTTGAAGCGGGGATGGGGGGTTCAAATTCGTCATGAGATGGTGCAAGATGAGTCCTTGATCGAGTGATTGCGTTCAAATGGAGCGGACACTGCGCATTATTGAAATCAGTAGTTGCGAGCGTCGCCCGTCTCTACGTCGAGTCCTTTCTGAGATCCTTCGTCCTTGCGCTCGGGTGTGGAGACGCCGTCGTCGCGGTTGTTACCGGATCGCTCAAGGGTGTCGGGATGAGCTCTAGGCAGGTTGTCCGAAGGCTTCTCGCTTTGCGCAATGTCGTTGAGGATGATCTCGCCAGCTCTCCATACTGGTCTTGTGGCAAAGAGGTCGTCCATTCGCTCCAGGGGGACTTGCCTGGTCTCCGGCAACACGAAAAAGACGTATGGGATCGAGACGACCATCAAGCAGGCAAAGATCAGGAAGAAGCCGTAATTAGACCAGGCGAAAGCTGCTGGCGTCGCCTTGGAAATCGCAAAATTATAGAGCCAGTTAGATGCCGCAGCGATGGTCATTCCAACGGACCTGGAGGCAGTGGGGAACATTTCGGCGGAGCTGAGGGTGCAAAGAGATGGTTTAAGAATAAGTGATCGCGTTCGAAGGTGGTTCATGCGCGTTCCGGTGCCGGCGAAACCAGGCTGCATGCGCGCGCGCGAGCGCATGCACGCGTAGGAAGTCTGCACGTGACTCGCGCGAGATTTTTCTTCACAAGCTACTCACTAGCACCAAGGCGTACCGTTCCAAGTGGATCCATAGAAAAGCGTCCAGAGGTAGAAGGCAGCAAGAGCGCTTCGTCCACCGGCAGATAGCTCGCCAGAAGTGTGGCCAGGAGTGCCGACCTTGGAAACAGCAATGTAGATGGCGATCCAGAACATGCAGATCGATCCTCCAAAAGCACCTCCCATCAGGATCTTGCGTCTACCGAGCTGCTCGATGAGCCAGAGGATCCAAACGACACTTCCGAGACCCTTGATGATACCGAAAACACCGGTCGTGAGCAGTGCAGTGGATGTGCCGGTCAACTGTGGCGTTCGAAAGGAGCACACTGGTCAGCCAGAGCACCAAATCATAACGGTCTCCTTTATGTTTCGACTCACACCCAAAGCCCTGAACACGGTTGGAGAATAGTAGTTGATCGCATTGATACCAGTGCCGTTTTGGAAAGCGAAAAGAGAGCTTGCGATGAGCATTCGGTAGCGCAGCTTGCTCTGTCCAAAAGTGTAGCGGATGGGACCCCAGAATGACGCGCCGACGACTTCGCGTTCCGCGCGGATAGACTCGCGGCAAAGCGCAAGCTCGTCGACGAGGTACGGGTCAGACGCAGGTAGCTTTCTGATCTTCTCCAAGTTGCGGACGGCTTCCTCTTCGCGGCCGCGGGTGAGGAGCCAACGTGGGCTTTCGATCATGGTGAGGGTGCCGAAGAGGAGGAGCGCGCCGGGCACAAGCTGGAAACCGTATGGGATGCGCCACTGAGAGTCGCTCGTGTCCGGTTGGTGCTGCTTGACTCCATAGTTGATCCAGAAACCGATGATGGCTCCGACTTGCCAACCAACTTCCCACATACCGATGAGGCGACCACGGATAGCGGTAGGTGCGATTTCGGACAGGTAGGTGGGAGCGAGGTTGGAAGCCATACCGATGGCAAGACCGGCGATGGCTCTGCCGCCGTAGATGGGTCCAAGGCCAGTGTTGTTGGATGCGATGGTCATGATGATGCTTCCGACGTTGAAGATGAGGGACGCAGCAAAGAGACCCCACTTGCGGCCGAGGTAGACACCGGTTGGGTAAGCGGCGAAGGCACCAAAGAAGGCACCGGCTTGGTACGTTGACACGAGGTTTGAAGAGGTGCTGTGAGGAAGGGTGCAGGATGTTACCATGGTAAGTATCGACGGTGGTCTTCATCCTGCGACGAGGCACTGGCACGTGTCCGACTCACTCCTTGTCAAGGGTGCCAAACTCCCTAAGGAAAGCCGGGAGCGCCAAAGTGCCACCGACAAAGGCGCTGTCGTAGCCGATCATGCCGGAGGCAAAGGCTGCAACGGTTGCGAGGCCCCATATCCGGAGATTGTTGATCTCGGGTGGGTACTCGATCTTCATCTTGTGACGTGGAGAGTGGGCGAAGAGGGGTGGTGAAGATGGTCGAGACCAGAGAAGGTTGACAAGAGACGTGGAGAAGTGGAAGCCGAATTGGTTGATGAGGAGGGAAGAACGGAATGTGGAGCCCCGGACTGCCTTCTTAAAGATGACAGCGGTTGCGAGTGTCTTCCCCACGGGGTAAGTGAGCCACCTGATTGGATACAGTGAAACGTCGATACTGTGGTCTGTACGATGTCGTTCCTCCCCAATCTGGATCTGGCCAGCTGACAGTGACTGTGAGGGGTGAGAGAAGCAAGGGAAGAACTTCGCTCCGGTCGCTCGAGCCAGTTTCTGCGAGACCAGCGCAGCGGAGCCGTTGCAAAAATCGGGGCGGGTCGAGCAGCGAGCGGCAGCTGTTGGGCCGATCGAGTGGCGCTGCCGCGTCTGTTGTGAGCCGTGGCTTGGGCTTCAGAAGTCATTCAGATGTCCCCTGCTTGGATCGCGGTGACGGCTGCTTCATTGGGTTTCACGTCAGTCCCGAAGTAAGCGCTCTTGGGTGCGGGATGGACTTCAAGATCCACTGCTTTGCGCCAGTTTGCCGCGAGTCATTCTCCCAGTTGAGCGCCGCGAGGGCGGCAAAGCCTGAGGAAGCGAAGAGGGCAGTCGTGATCAAAAGGGCCAGGCAATTCAGCGCCGCCCTGCGTGTTTAGGCACCAACCTCCGCGGCCGGAGCCACTGCGGAGGAATCGAAGGAATTGCTGCAGATGACTTGAGCGCAGAAACATGCAGCCACTTTCCGAGTCTCGGGTGCCTGTGGCGCTGTTCCGACCGGCAAAGGCGGCGAGGAGCTTCGTGGCTGAGACAGGTGCGATGCCCACGAACCAGAGCTTCTTGAATTTCCCGAACGGAACCAACCCCACACCCGTCACGACTTGTTTTGCGCGCACGCCATGCAGTCAGTGCCTGCAGCAGCTGAAGAACAGGTTTCCGGCAATCAACCGACACCGTGCTACTACTGGCCACGCATGCTGCAGACACTTGCGCCGGATTCGATGCAGGTCTCGGCCAGGGCCATGACTCGCCAAGCAGGTGTTCGGATGAACACTCACGCGTTGCGACAGCAGCAGCACCGTGCTTGGCCAGCGCTTGTCGAGCTGTGTAAGGTCGCGACTTGGACTGGGACACTGGGTGGCACTCTAGCTGCAAGGGTGTTGGGTGCAAGTCTCGGCAGATGGCAGCGACAAAGCCACGTGGCGAGCTCAAACCTCTGGGAATGCGGAGAATCAATCAGCCGGATGGGTAAACGTTGCCAGGACCAGCACCAGACCACTCTTCCGACCGTCATCGCTGACGGCTTTGACGACAAGGCGAAGCGTCATTCCGGATCATTTACGTGCCGTTCTCCACATTCCTTGGCAGAGCGACCAGTCCGAGCGATGAAGACGTTCGAAATCGCTGACGCGTGGTCTTGCGTCCTGACGGATCGGAACGCAGTGAATGGTGAATATGGAGGGAATTGCGGTGAAAGGGAAGGGGTACGTAGGCAGCGCGCCGGAAGAATGGGCTTAACAGGTGCGCGCAATTCAGCGTCTCGATCCTGCATGATCGTGCACGCAGCAGCACCGCAATGGTCGTGTGCGGTGAAAGCGCACCACCAAGCCTCTTGCCATTCGTGATTGATGCTTGCGTCGCTAAAAAGGCCAGCTGGTCGTAGCTCACACCTCGGCAATCCATTCCAGTTCGATCTTGTCCTTCGTACTGCCGCATCGTCAACCAGCTCATTCTTATTTCAATTCTTTCACCGAAGACTTCTCTCGACATGGCACCCGTAGCAAACAGCACCGTGCTTGACGTCGCCGTCGAGTCGAGCACTGAGCAAGCAGGCCCCTCCACTTTGGCCCTCGCACCTCCCGCTCATCCAACCTTGCAAGAGATCGAAGCTTCTCCCAGAAGACATCGTCTTTTCGGTTATCCAATCTCGCATTCAGCGTCGCCTGCATTTCAGAACCTTTTGATGCAACGCAGCTCTCTACGCAAAGGCGATTGTTCCTACGAAGGGCCTTTCCCAACGTACAGCCTGTGCGAGACGCGCAGCATCGATGAGAAGCACATGCGACGTTACGTGCGCCAAGACGAGAGGTTTGGCGGAAGCGCCGTCACCATGCCTCTCAAGGTGGCTGTCGCTGCCCAACTCGGCAAGGAGCACATCCTGGACGAGCTCGATGCCATTGCTCAAGCGACTGGTACGGTCAACACGATCGTCGTCTACCCTTCTCAGTCTGGCTCCACTCGCCTCGAAGATCGAAGAATGGTCGGTACAAACACCGACTACTTGGGCATCAGACACGCGATCCTTCGCAACGTCGCCACGCAACATGGTCTCGATCCCAGCTTCTACATGCGCGCTTCGGCCACCTATCAATTCCCGCTGGACGGTCGCAGAGAAGGTCTGAAGCACAGCGCCCTCATCATCGGAAGCGGCGGTACGTGCCGCTCCGCTGTGTGGGCTGCGCATCGACTTGGCTTGTCGCCGCTCTACCTGCTCAATCGAGATGCCCCAGAGACTGCCGACGTCGTGCAGTACTTCGACCAGCGAGGTATGAACTTGGATCTCAGACCTCTACGCTCAGAGCAAGCCTGGCAAGAGGAAGCTCTCAGGAGGGAGACTGGAGAGACCGGCCAGCTAGCCTGCACCATCGGCGCCATTCCCAGCATGGCGCCACAGACAATAGATGAGAAGATGGTCTACAATCTGGCACACATGTTCTTCGAGAGCGAATACCGCCCGGACTTCGGCGCACACGCAAACATTCAGCCGGACGTCGAGGCATCTTCGACAATCCAGCGCTTCCCGCTTCCATCCGCTCGACCATTCCTCGAGATGTGCTACAAGCCGCGCGTGACACCGCTGCTGGCGTATGCTGCCAGTCAACCGTCTGCATCAGCTTGGTCGCCCATCTGTGGAGTCGAGGCAATGATCGAGCAAGGTCTGGCGCAGGCCCGAATGTGGGCGACCAGCGCCAGTATTCTGAGAGGAGAAGCACCTCTCCAAGACCCACTTGGCTGCGCCACCGCTGCTGGCGATGCGGGTCCGCTGGGCCTGGAAGCTGAAGAAGAAGCAAGAGCGATGGCTACTGCTATGGGCGACGTCGTCGTGGCGCCACCGAACCACGTTGCCGCCTCGATGAAGATCCCTCGCACATCTGCGTCTCCGCTCACGACTGGACTCGACACTCCTCAATCATTCGTCGCGGCTGTTCGATGAGTTGTACTGTAACCTTCCCACGCGCACCGTTTAGTTGTCCATTTTGTTCTGGAGCCCGTTTGCAATGTATGAACTTGACGAGCAAACGGCTACGCGAAATAAGGCAGTGAGCGGCAGCAGGAAAGCATCTGCACCAATGCTTTGAGGACACGTTCATTTGTGCGTCCGTCGATTCGATCGAAGCTAGTTCCTTGGCACGCACGCCATTCAGTCGTAAGTGGTTCGTGAGCTGTTGGTATATAACCGTCAGCCGAGGAACGGGACGATTGCCTAAGTCCGACGGGCATAAGGGTCAACCGCCGGCAGGCAGCTAGCTAGCTGCACTTCCTCCACATGCCCCGCGCACAAAAGCAGCGTGTCGTGTGCACGTCGAGAGTCACGAGTGGAGTGAGCAAAGAAGGCTCAACTTCGACCTCACAGGCCTTTAAGAGCGATGAGAGGCGGGGGCTCCCATTCACGAAATTCCAGCTCTGCTGTCTCTGCGAATTGGAGAGGCTGCGCACTGACTGCCTATCTTTCCACTTTGCTCTATTCGGTGCTCTTTTTCAGGTGCGATCTGCACTTTCCAGCATGAGCGCTTTCACTCCAGTCGACAAGCTTCCTGCAAGCAACAATGTCTCGACCGTGCGTGTCATCGACTCCACCTCGACGATTCACTACCCAGCCAAGTATTTCTTTGAGACGCCCATAGAAGGTCACGAAGATCTCAACTGTCCTGCCTTCTCTTTCCTCGTGACGGACTCTAGCGGCAAGAGGAATGTTCTGTTCGATCTCGGCATCCGAAAGGATTGGGAGACCGGCTTTCCAAAATTCTTTGTGGACGGCTTGAAGAGCAAAGGTAGCTCCTTAGAGGTCGAACGTGACATTGCTGAGATTTTGCAAGACGCTGCGAAGCGAGACGCATCGCTGCCGTCGCTCGATCAGATCGAAAGCATCATCTGGTCCCATCATCATTTCGACCACACGGGCAACCCTAATCTCTTCCCTCCTCACGTATCGCTCATCGTTGGACCAGGATTCAAGTCGGCCATCCTACCGGGCTATCCCGCTGATCCCGAGTCACCCACAGTTTCCGCAATGTGGGAAGATCGCGATCTCATAGAGCTAGACTTCAACGATTCCTCTCGCACGCTGCAGATCGGCCGATTCCAAGCATACGATTACTTTGGCGATGCTTGCTTCTATCTGCTCAACACGCCGGGACACGCACCAGGTCACATCAGCGGCCTGGCGCGCGTCTCGCCCGACACGTTCGTCTTGTTCGGAGGCGATGCAGCTCATCATGCCGGCGAGATTCGTCCGCACGACGGACATCCTTTGCCCGCCAACGTGATCATACCCTCGAGCCAGAAATACAGCAAGGGAGCTGGATGCCCTTGTGAGGTTCTGGAGCGCATCAATCCTCAACAGAGCAAGACAAAGCCATACTACGTGCCGTCCGACGACTTTTGCTCCAATCGTCAAGAAGCGCTCGACTCGTTGCTTGGTTTGGGCGAGCTAGATGCGCAGGATGGTGTCTTCATCATCCTAGCTCACGACAGGCTTCTCAAAGATGCCTTGCCACTGTTTCCCAAGAAGATCAACGATTGGAGGAAAGATGATCTGGACGCCAAGACTAGATGGCTATTTGTCGATGACTTCGCGGCAGCCGCTGACAAGGCGTAAAAGGTCAGATAGGCAAAGGGGAAATCGGAATGCAGCATCGTTACTTGGACACCTCTGAAAGCTTTGACAGGCCTCTTGTTCGTCAGACGTGGATATGACGCCGATGTCCCTCGAGTTGAGGGTACGTACAGGTGATGAGCAATGTGATGGCACTGAAGAGACTCCAGGCGCTTCGGCACCGCCGTCGATGCATAGTATTGCAATGTGATGCCCGGAACAGACGCAACTACCACGCTCCGCAGGACCGGAGCACGCATCCTAAGCGTCGTCTCCCCAGTCAAGGTGCTCCTCCTCCCCATCAAATCCAAGCGCAGGTGATTCCAATTCTGGGCTCGTGTGAGGCAGATGAATCTCCGGCGAGTGCAGGGGTTCTGGTGAAGGAGCTCTGGGCAGTGCCCAGCCCAAAGATCTAGCAAGCTCTGCAAGTCCAGAAGTAGAGGAAGATGTGTTGGGGCCGACTCCTGCTGAAGACACAGCATCTAGAGCTGCTTGTGCCCCGGTCTCTGAGAGCATTTCTAGCCTGGCCAACCTTTGCGTTTCTGGAGAGCGAGAGCCTGAGGGCTTTGCTCCCGGGAACTCCTGTTCTTGTTCTTGTTCGTCCTTGTCATCCGACTCAGAGTCTGAAGCGTACGACGCCAATCCCGAAAGCCCAACTGCAGGTCTTGGAAGCGGAGGGGGAGCTTGCCTTGCCTGCGCAACCCGCATCATGGCAGCTTGTGCAGCGGGATTGTTCAAAGCTGCTTGGGCTGCGCTAAGCGCTAGGCCAAGCCCAGAGGGGGGCGCTTGAGCAGAAACCGCTGGCGCGGGTGCTTCATTGACTGCTGTAGAACTCGAGACTTGAGAAGAGTCCGATAGCTTTGGTCGCTTAGAGTTGGGACGCGTTGGCGCATGCTCCGATGGCTTTAGCCGCTTTGCTCTGGGACCCGTTGGTACGTCAAAGATGCGCTCAGGTGGAGGCATCATCTGAAGTGAGCCCTCCGCCTCGATTGATGGAGCCAAGGGAACTTCCTCTGCTTTCGGCGACTCCTCTGTCTCTGGCTCGTTCGGATCACGCAGCTCGTGCACCTTCAACGTCCCGGCTTCGACAGCCTGCGAGACCTTCTGCAGCGGCCAAATTTCCAGTTGCGGGTACTCTATGATTGCAAGTCGGCGCGGAAGACTGCAGAGCATATCTTGAACCGTTGTCTCCGCGCTTCGCAGAGCTACGACTGTCCGCGTTGCCGTATCGACAGGGCCGCTTTGATGCGCCGATGTATTGGGGGCTTCACTGCCGCTAGCGGTTTGCGTCTGTGGCATCACAGGTGCTGAATGCCCTGATGAACCTGAACGCTCGCTATCCGCTCTAGAACCCGTGGGAGTGCAGGTCGTGACAAGTGGCTGCGCTGCAGGACGAGGCCCTGAAGTGCTGGGACCTTCCAAGCTGTTCGGAGCGACATTACCTCGACGCACTTGCGCATGCCACCAATTGCTGAACTTTGCTGTGCTCTCGTTGCGTAGACGGTCCGCGTACACCTTCAACAGTACCACGGTACCTGGAGGCAGCACTGTTTGTAAGGTCTCGCCGTCTTTGTGGTCGCACGCTGCTTCTTTGGAGTCGGTACGAAGGCCAGCTGCCTCGAGTACCTTTGACGAATATCTCCCGCAGCTTTCGGCGTCAGAATGCGACGGCAATGTGCGGCCATGCTCTGCCTTGGATGTCACGCTTCGAGGCTGCGGCACGCCCTGCTGGCGCGCCATTCTGTCTAGCTCGTCCACGAAGATGGTATGCACGCGTTTCGCTGGATCAATGCGATGCAATAGGGCCCTCATGGGTTTCCCTTTGCCTTTGCCGGCGCTTTGCATCTCTGACGCCCGCGCCAATGCTTTGGGCGCAAACGGAAAGCGTAGATCGATAGTGAATGAGAGGCGCTGGTCCCTACGATTGAGAGTGCGAGGGTGAGAAGAAAGCTGTGAGAATTTTGCGCGGTCGGAGGCCAGAAAGCATAAGCCTTACTTCTGGTGGCACTCACCGACCCGACCAGGAGGTGGCATTCTCCTTGCGCATCTGCATCCCCACAGGAAGCAGCATGATGGGCAGCCTGCGATACGAGATTTGCTTCTGCAATGCCTGCGCCTTCGCCTCTTGCGGCGGCAAACGCTGCTGCGTCTGCTGTCCCTGTCCGCGCTTCCCATACTTTGCCTCATTCTCACGACCATTCGCGACATCCTTTGCGCGCACGGGCTGGGTGGCGGTGGAATTGGTGAGTCCCAGATGCACAGCCAACCTCCCAGCATTCTGAGCCTGCTGAGCGATGGCGCTTACGAAGGAAAAGTCTGCCATGAGGTCGTTGACATCTCTGGGTCTCTGGGGTGCGATCCTTCCGGCTAGCCGGCCAATTGCTTGAGCTCTTTCCAGTTCGGTAGGATCATCGCGAGTCTGCGCGACGAGCAGCGTAGTCTTGGACGTGCTTGCATGCCGCACATCGCAGACAGCCTTGTGATTCTTGGAGCACGCCAGGCCACATGTGGACTGTCGACACGTCGGGCAGTTGTAGCGTGAAGGGTTGGTGTTGCACTCCACACATGTGCGCGTAGCTGCCGATGGCATCCTCAGATCCAGTGCAGTGCACCACAAAGAGGTGCGAATAAGCGCCCTCTGTCGTGGACAAGGGCTACAGAGTTCAAAGTCCGACTGAGAGCGCGGAATGGATGCAAACGAGAAGAAAGAGATGAGTCGGAGATAACATTGTTGCGTCACGAGGGGTGAGTGATGGCAAGTTGTGCTTTTGGGTGTCAAGTCGACGCGTGCGAAGTGCGTGCGAAGCGCCAAAAAAGTTGCAGGTCTGCTGCAATTCCTTTGTCACGTGCAGAGCCTCGTCTGTGCATGCTTGACTGCATGCATCCCCATACTCAGATGCACCTTGTGGATGACCAGCTCGAAGTCAAAGTCAGAAGTGCAATCACGAACACCACCTCGCATGCTCAGCCGACCACCATTCATCCTGTCGACGTCCCTTTCACTTAGCGTCAGGGCACCAACGACCTTGTTGCTCTCCCCCGAGCTGGAGTGTGCCGTTAGCTCTGCACGCCTGTACTCCAGATCCGCAGTCGCTTATCGCGTCAGGCGTCCGCGTTTTGAGTGTGAGACCGCCAGCGGTCTACCGCTATCTGCTACCCGCTCCCAACTACTCTAGCAAGAAGAGCCGCAGCCTGTCCCTCAAGTCAAGATGGCATCTGCTTCGATTTACTACAAGTTCAAGTCGGCAAGGGCGCCCAGTCGGGTCACCTTTGACGGGGTGGGAATGAGCGTGTGGGACCTCAAGAGGGAGATCATGCTTCAGAACCGAATGGGCAAGGGAACAGACTTTGATCTCGTCATCGCCAGCACAGAAACTGATGAGGGTGAGTGTATGCAGTCCAAATTTCTGCTGTGCGCTCCACTTGACGCATCAATGTGCTCATCGGCACGTCACCTCGCAGAGTACAAAGACGATGTGATCTTGCCCAGAGCCACCTCTGTCCTCGCTAAGCGTGTTCCGCCCGCAAGAGCTGGCAAGGGCACGGCCGCCCAGTACGTCGCCGACGTCGTTGCTGGTCCATCCGCAGCGCCAGGTCAAGGTGGTAGGGATGACCGCTTTTCGCAACCCAACGCTTCTGGTGTTGCGTCCAAGCCAGTCCGAGGTGTAGGTGGCATGCTGAGCAAAAGGTTTGATGGCAAAGACGACAAAAGCGTGAGTAGCTGTCACTTGAGGGGCACTATGTGATCGCGTCTCGGCTCACACAAGCGTTCGGCATCGCTGTCAGACATCTGAGGATCCCACTGTTGCCGGGGAGTCGTCGCTCGGCGATATGCCCGAGGGCGGAGACGAAGAGGCACGCAACATCGCCGCGATGTTCCAAGCTTCCACGGAAGCGTGGGACGAAACACAAGAACGAATGCAACAGTCAGTAGTGTGCTCGTGCTCGTGCTCGTGCTCGTTGCTTAGGGTTTTGGTCTTACCACATGCTCATTGCAACGTTCTTTCGTTCCATTTCAATTCACAGTGCAACGTATCGAGAACGCGGTGGCGCACCACGAAGAGGAGGCCCTCCTCGAGCTTTCACGAGCGCCAACAGCTCTCACATTGCTGGCCCGGACCGGCCACCGCCCATCGGCTACATTTGCTTCCGGTGCGGCACGAAAGGTCATTGGATTCATGATTGTCCCACCAATAATGATCGCGAATGGGATAACAAGCCGAGATTCAAGCGTACCACGGGTATTCCGAGGAGTATGCTTCGCAAAGTTGAGGTGCCGGAGGGAGCCTCTGCAGCTGAGGGCGGTGCCGTGCCGATGGTGACAGCAGATGGTGACTACGTCATCGCGCAGGTAGACAAGTAAGTCATCCGAAGCTCTCTTGGCCACTCCAACACTGTTGTACTGTTTCGCTGAAACATTCGCATTTTCAGTGCTACGTGGGAGCGCGCTAGAGCGCAGAGAAAGCCACTAGGTAAAAGCGACGTCTTCAGCAGTGTACCTCAGGACGCGAGTCTGGCATGTCCGATCTGCAGCAAGCTGCTCAAGAGAGCAGTCAAGACACCTTGCTGCAGCACACGCTACTGTGAGGACTGTATCCAGACGTTTCTGCTCGAGCACGATTTCGCATGTGCGGAGTGCGATAGACGCATTGCGGATCTGACGAGGTTGGCTGCGGACGACGAGAAAAGGGAAGCAGTAGAAGCTTATGTCTCCGCTCAGCTTGCTAAAAGCGAGAGCGAGAGAGCTGAGGGCGTCAATGCCTTGGAGAATTTGCCCCAAGCTCAAGTCGCTGAGCTCAAGGCGGCCAGATCCAACAAGACTGGAGCTAGTGCGTCTGCGCGTGATGAGGCGGGTGCAGAGGCAGCCGAAGTGCCCGAGGCAAATACAGCGGAATCTACCAACGAGGAGACGAAGGAAGGCTCAGAGGAGAAAGTCAAGGAGCAAGTTCCGGAGAATGCGCATGGTGCCGATGACGCAGAGAAGGCAAGGTCCATAAGTGACTCCCCACCGAGAGAAGAGGCGGTGGCTTCAGAAGAGCCAGAGCCTGTCAAGGACATCATTCCCACCACTGCCCAGTGGAACCCTCGGCCGGTGCAGCAGACGTTGATGATGCTGACTAACGCTGCCCTGCCCCCTCCGATGAGGATGCAACTGCAAATGCAGCTACAACTTCTTCAGATGCATTTCATGAAGATTCTCAAAGGAGGTGGGGAGGCGCAAAGTCAGACGCAACAATTACAGCAGCACATGCCGAATCAAAACATTATGGGCATGAACATGAATCAGATGCGGGCGAATGGCTTCTCTCCCGGCTTTGCTGCCAACAACGGGATGTCCATGGGTTTTGGCGCCATGATGGGTATGAATGGAATGATCAATCCTCAAGCGATGCAGCAGATGCAGAGCATGGGTATGGGCGTAGGTATGCAGATGGGCAACATGAACCACATGGCATTCAATCATCCAGCGATGCGAATGCACACGGGAATGGGGATGCCAATGGGGATGGGGAACGTGCAAGGAAATGCCGGGAATCTCTGGCAAGCCAACCAGATGCAGCAGCAGCAACATGCTCAACAGGGATATGCACAACAGCCGATAGGTGGTGCTGGCAGCGCATATATGAGGGCGCCAGTCAATGGGTTAGTGTCATGGTCGCCCGTTTCGCAACGTGGAGCATTGCGCTGATACAGACTCTTTCCCCTCATGTGCACAGCTTTAGAAATGATGCTGGTCGACAATCGGGAAACAAGAGAGAAAGACCGATGGATTTCCACGAGCTTGGAGGAGGCGGTGTAGGAGGGCCTGGGCCGGACAGCAAACAAGCTCGTATGGAATAGGCATGGATGACGAGCCTGCCTTGACCTCGCTCGTCGCAATGCTTGCGGTGATGGCACGACTGCACGCCTGAACTTGCTTTGTAATCGTACAAATGTATTAGTCAACCCAACAGCAGCAGCACGCTGTGGAAGACTGGCCTTTTGGCCTTGGAGCCAATGAGAGCAGCAGCCACCTTGAGGAGGGAAAGTCGCTGGCTCGGGACGCTTTCTGCTTCTGGGCCAGGCTGTGCATCTCTGCACACGTCTTTACATTTCCATGGGACGCTGCTTGCTTCGACGACTTTTGCCTGAGCTATGATACAGTGCGCGATTATCATGAGTACGGATGGGCCAGGCTGAGCATCTCAGCTGCTTACACTGAGACGTGGACTGCTGAGACGGTTTGAAAGGCGTGGTGGCCTTCGCGACATGTGCAAGCCAGCGAACGCGAGGTGGCCGAGTGAGCAACGCGTCATCCTCAACCAGGGTTCCTGAACATCGCCCCGGAAAGCCTGACACAGTCAGAAAGCCGCTTACAGGACTGTTTGATGGTCAGCCTCATGAGCAAAGCGCGAGCCTCTCTTTGAAATGGACTCGGCTCCTGCCTTTAACCGACCGCGCGTGAGGTGACGATCCGTGGTGCGGGTTGTCATTCTTGATTATTTACGATTCAGATTTACATGTGCAGCAAGCAAGATCTTCCGACCCATATGCTGGCTGGGCGCGCGCGACACAGCACCCGCACGTCTCGGGCAGCAGCCGCATGCATGCATGCGCACGCGCGCTCGCTCAGCAGCGCGGCACGGCACAGCACAGCACAGCAC
>CCYA01000254.1:996597-1009210 GCA_900000165.1 Ceraceosorus bombacis
CGCGCCAAAGCTTCCGCGAGACCACGTCATGCACAAAGTCACTCACGACTCAAACTGGTGACTGCCAAGCAGAGCGAAGCAAATGACCGAAAGCAGTGTGTAGTCGTGAGTCGTGAGTCGTGAGTCGTGAGTCGTGAGTCGTGAGTCGTGAGTCGTGAGTAGGTCGAACATTGATTGGCGCCAATCTGGTCCATCATCACCTTTACCATGATTGTCGCAATCTTCACATAGTCCGACTTTGAAGCGCTAACCCGAGCTTGTGCGATATCATCGTCAGAAGCAAAGACAAGGCCGATTTGGTCAAGGCGCAGGCAGCAGTCTTCTCGTCAGATCCATCCGAGCGCAAATCGATCACGAGCATACACTTTCCGCTATCACCAAGCATGATGCAACCTCAAGATGGAGGCGACCACAGCTTGGATGCACCGCCCGTCATCCAGAACCTCTTGACGCAGACCAGTCAGGCTCAACAGAGGGTGCAAGTGTTTCTGGACAGCACCACTCCCTATACTGCAAGGAGATGGGGCGCTACCGCTGCTCTTTTGACTCTGTTCATGCTTCGAGTCATCTTTGGTCAAGGCTGGTACATCAGTGAGTGGAGACTGCTGCATCGCAGCCAGCCTGTCGACCAGACCGAAGTGGGGGGCCTGTTCGTTCATGACTTGACGCTAACCAGAGTCTGCTTGTTCTTTGGCGCTATCTCCCTCTCGGAAAGTTTGCTACGCTCTCTTCATCTACCTGCTCAACCTCTTTCTCGCCTTTCTTCAGCCCAAATTCGACCCTTCGATCGAGGCTGACTTGGCAGAGCAAGATGTGGAAGAAGGAGAGCCGGGTCTGCCCACTTCTGCATCTGCTAGCGGAGGGTTTGGAAAATCGGGCGGGGGAGGATTGATGAGCGGAATGTTCGGAACGCCTGCGCCTTCTGGAGAGGAGGAGTTTAGACCCTTCATCAGGAGATTGCCTGAATTCAAAGTGAGCCATGGGCAAAGCCAAAAAGCGCCTCGATGGTTCTGGACAGAGAATCACCAGCGGGCCCAGCGATGCATACATGCTGCGAGGGTACGCGCATGGTTTGTCACTCGTAGACGCAATCCTCAAGCAGCTCGTGTGCAGAGCGCGCTTTGACAGGTCGCTAGGGTGCCTGCGCTTCTGCGTAGGCTACCGCAGTGGACGCACGCTATCCCGAGGCAAAGTGCGGTGGGCGTTTCTCTTCCAATCAATACCACGATGCTGATGATTGCTGTCCTCTCATCTCAAATGCTCCCCACACAGTTCTGGCTAGGCGCAACCCAAGCCATCCTAATCTCATTGGGCTGCACAATCACACGAGCGTTCGACATTCCAGTCTTTGTCCCCATCCTAGTTCTCTACTTTTTCATCCTCTTTGGCATCACCATGCGAAGGCAGATTGCGCACATGGTCAAGTACAAGTGAGTTGTTTGGGCGTGCCATTGCTGTTGCGCCTCGAGCATTCAAATGCTCATTCGGACCTGCCACGATTTCTACTAGATACGTGCCATTTGATTTGGGACGGAAACAACGCTATGGGGCCAAGTGACGCTGAAGTCTCTGGCCTAGAGGATGAGCATGGAATGGAAGGGTTGAGGGAACAAAAATAAAGGTCGCTCATGGTCGCGCGAGACCCATGAGTGCAGGGAGCTTTTTTGTATAAGCGCTCGTATGTCAAAGAACAATGCAACATTTCATGTCATCGCATTAGCATGCAGAGCTGGAGGCTCTCAATGGCCCGAGGAGGGCGCCACGCGCAAAATTCGGTTGATTCGACTTTATTCATTGCAGGGTGCTTTTTTTCGCGTGCCGCCTCATGCTACGGGTGCAAGCTTGAGATCTTGTCTGAGCAGGTTCCGGCAAATTGGGTGGTAGAAGCTCTTGGACTCCTCGAAGGTTTTTCGCGCAAAGTCGGGATCGACAGCGTACAAGGCTCTGTAGAGTTGCCTGGCATACTTCATCCTGCCAACCGTCTTGACCCATTCTGCGCATTGCTTGGCATACTGCGTCGCTGGATCTTCCAAAGCGATGACGAAGAAGGAGAGGAGAATTTCCCCGCATTGTGCTTGACTGAATTGATACGTCTGGTCCAGCTGTTCGGCAATGGACGCTTTGACTTTGGGTCCGAGGTGCAGCTGCTCCAGAAAGACGACCTGTTGATCGACAGACCATCCCTCGATGTCCTTTTTGCTGAAGCCTTCCGCTTTGCCGCCCTCCTTGATCACCTTGAGCCACCTGTCCGCAAGCGCGTACGACTGCTTGGCGAATCGATCGTCGTAGGTCTGTTGGACAGGCAATTTGCCGCTCTCGCTGTTGAGCCAGGCATCCCAATCCACCTCTTTCAGCTTGTTCGTCACGTGCTCATTGCCCGCAAAAAAGTCCGCGAGGTGTTGCCTAAACTCGCCAGTGGTGACCGATCGATCGTAAAATGTTGCGAACCAGGATCGGATGAAAGGAATGAAAATGTCCAGACCTCCCACTAGCCTTTCCAAGTAGAGGATGAGGTTAGAGCCTGCTTCGTAGGGAATGCGTGAGAATGCGTCGTCGGGATCCTCATTGCCAGAATACTTGGGAACCAGTCGCTTGAATCGTGGGGTGGCATCAAACTCCTTGTAGGCGCCTCCGAGTTCCTTCTCGCCGATGAGGTAGCTGATGTCACACGCGCGAAGACCAAAAGCCGTCTCAGCGATGTGACCGCGACGCATCACCACATGCGATTAGGACGCGGCCAGCTCTCACTCACCTGAGGCCGCGATAAGCAGGACCCACTTCCGGCCCATGTATCTTTTGCAAGATGAGACGCTCGATCCACACATTGATGCCCTCATTTAGCCAAAAGTCTGCCCACGTAGCGCAGCTTGTCAAGTTGCCGCTCCAAAAGTGGGAAAGTTCGTGTAGAACGACGTCGCATTGCGATCTGTCTCCGCACACGAGCGTAGGGGTGAGCAGGACCAGGTTGGGCTGCTCCATTCCGCCATAAGGAAAGCTGGGAGGCAGCACCACGCTGTCGAATCGCGTCCACGAGTAGGGGGAGATGAGCTCTTCAGCTGCCAAGAGGTATTTGTGCGTCGTGGATTTGAACTCCCACTCTGCTCTATCCGCCATGGGAGGCTCAGCCCAAACTCCGCAGCGCGGCCCCAGCGACCTGAAGACAAAGTCTCCACCTACAATTCCAATGAGATACGAAGGGATGCCAACGGGCTGCTTGAATACGTAGTATTTCTCCTCATCGTCTGACAAGCCTTGGCTCTCTGCAGCCAGGGGGTCTCCAGGGTGATCCTCGGACGCCTGAACGGAGCCAGCAGGCAAGGCGGACATGAGGATTGGGATCTTGGATTTGACTCTTGCAGTGTACTTGATCTTGTGGCTCGGAGTGTCTTGAATCGGCACGAGGGATCTGGCGTGAATTGCTTGAGCCTGAGAGAAGACCAAAGGGCTCTTCTTGCCTTCGGTCTGAGCGGCGGTGAGCCAGCCGAGAGCGGTGCATTGATCCGTAGTGCTGTAGTGCACCACCACCCTGCCCTTGCTTCCTTGGCTCCACACTTTGCCGAGCGGTACGGTCAGCGCAGCTCCCAGCGAGCCTTTGCGCGGAGCCAGGTGCCAATCCTTCGTCTCCCTTCCTTCCACCTCCACCTTGTGAATGTCGATGTAGCTCGTATCCAGCACGAGCCTATCCGTTCCCTTCTCCCCAATCACCTCCAGCTCGTGGGCAGCACTGCCAGAGATTAGTTTGGCATCCCAATCCACATGCCATTCCAGATGAAGGTTCAGTGTGCGAATGTCTGCCAGGTTGCTCAGCGTGTGCTGATCAGTGAAGGGAGGTCTGGGTGGAGGTGGGATGCTGCCCGGAGCGGGAGGGACCCAAGAGGAGGCGCTCATCCTGCTGCTGGTAGAGAATGAGAATGAGGATGATGGTGAGAGTAGGGTCTGCTCAAAGGCGCCAAGTCTCTGGAAGCGATTTGGCACTGCAAAGGGCAGACTAGCTGTGTGCTTTGGCGAGCAAGACGAGAATTGGCGGCCAAGTTTTGAGCCAAGTGATGAACGCAGTGCTGACGGCTGTTGACGCACAGCGATGCGAGCAGACATTCGACAAGCACGAGGGAGGATCAGAGGCGCAAAGAGGGCGCTGTGGGGCTCAGCTGGAGATGGCGGTGAGCAGGAGGTGTAGATGGATGGGCGTGAGCAAGTCAAAGATGTGTGAGCACCGCGTTGCGAGGCAAGTCGTGCGCACAGTTTGAGTGGCCAGCGTTCACGCAGCGACCAGCGGTAAGGCCGAAAAGGCAGCTCGTAGCAGCACAATCACGTGAATCACAAATCACGAATCACAAATCTCGAATCTCATCATTCACATTCCGTGATTAGTCGCCTGCTGTTGTGTTTGTCTGATGAGACACACACGGCTCACAAAGTCGCGTGAGTGGGCCGTGCCGATCGAGATGTCGATGATGTACACACCAAGACTATTTAATCACGTGAACCAGAGGAGCTTGCATCACAGACCGGAGTTTCACGTGACCTGCTCGGAGCTGCTACAAAAGTTGTAGCCGTGGGGGATGTTTTGCGAGTTGGCCCAAGGCGCGCTAGCAGCTGCTGCTGCTGCTGCTGCATGCACGCAGCATATGCTCTTTCCTTCTGGACTTCTTCTCAGAGCCCAGGGAACGCGGGGCAGCATCCTCGAATGACTCTTGACTGCTGACGGCTACGCTTTGCATCATCACTTCTCTTTGATCACCGGGACTGGTTGGCAGGTAACAGAACTCTCCTCTGGTGTCCTACACTGGTGTCTCTGTGGAAGTACAGACCAAAACCTGAGCGAAGACACCTCGGTCCCCCAAGCGCAGTGCCTCCACAAAGATGCTTGAGCCACCTCCGCGGTCGATGACGTCTCGATTGGCAACTTGGTTGAGCGGCAACAGCAGGAACAGTCAGATGCAGCCGGTCAATGCTGCTGGTGGTGCATTTGACATTGTTCCCCTACCCCTCTTCCATTGGAGTCTTCGCTTCGCCGCGCTGGCCAAGCAGCATTCGCCAACTTGGCTTGCGGATGTTGTTGCCCAGATCGAACCGCACGCGGGGTCAATCTTGACAGCTGCTTTGACCATTGTGCTGATCGCCTTTCTGACCTCGACGATCATTAAGCGCAGAAAAGAGTCCGCGAGACCAGTTTCTGTGGCTGTGCCTCACGCCGTCCAAGCAGGATGGAATGGCATGGTGCTTCCCTACCCCACCGTCTCCTCCAAAGCCCATCCTCGACTAATCACGTGCTACGATCCATCCACTGCTCAGCACATCTCCGATATCCAGGCTGATGATGCGTCTGCAATCTTTGAGAAGGTGCGCAGAGCACAAGCGGCGCAAAGAGCCTGGGGCGACTCGGAATTTGCGAGGAGAAGGCGGGTACTGAGGACAATCAAGCAGTGGCTCGCCAACGATATGGAAATTGTGGTCAAGGTGGCTTGCAGGGACACTGGCAAGACGGTGAGTGATTCGAAGTCGTCTTTCGAGCTGTCCCGCCTACAACAACACTCAATCGACGTGCTCTGACCTTCCGTCTTTAGGCAGTAGATGCGCTGCTTGGCGAAATCCTGACAACCTTTTCGAAGCTCGACTGGCTCATCGGCAACACCGAGGCTGTTTTGAAAACGGAAGTGCGGCCCTCAAACCTTTTGCTGGCACACAAACGATGCAAGGTCTTTCACAGACCTCTAGGTGTTGTCGCCGCCTGTGTCAGCTGGGTACGTTCTGCGCTTTGGGCTGCATCGGCCCCGCGACTGGGTTCTCATTCTGTCTTCTTGTTGCGCAGAACTACCCCGTCCACAATCTAATCTCACCAGCAATCGCAGCTTTAGCTGCTGGAAACTCTGTGGTAGTCAAGGTGAGCGCAGCATTGTCGACTCTCCACTTTGAGAGAGTCAGGCTGCTCAGCTTGCCCCGCTCAATCATGTAGGTTTCCGAACAAGTGGCTTGGTCCTCTCGGTACATTTTGACAGCCTTGCAAGCGTGCCTCGTCGCTTGCGGAGAGTCTCCAGATCTCGTTCAAGTGGTCGTATGCTATCCCGGAGATGCCGAAGCCTTGACAGCCAATCCAGCCATCAAGCATATGACGTTCATCGGATCGGAGACGGTGGCAAAGCTCGTCGCGCAAAGCGCCGCCAAAGCGATGATACCGACTTGTATGGAGCTTGGTGGTGCAGACCCGATGATCATACTTGAAAATGTGGACCTCAAGTATTTTGCACCTACCTGGATGAGAGGCACCTTTGGCGCCGCGGGGCAGAACTGTAGTAAGTACAACGCCGTGTACGCACCACTTATTGTCGCCACTGTCTCACACATCGAAATCTCTGCGATGCAGTTGGTGCCGAGCGCTTCATCGTCAGCTCAAAAATTGTTGACAAATTCATTGCATTGATGGCACCTCGCATCGAAGCGCTCAAGCCAGGCTCATTCTTAGCTGATACACCTTTCTCCGACTCCAAGGACGTGAAACAGGCCGGCGACCATGTTGAGCACGTAGACATTGGCCCCCTGATCACGGGTGCCCGGATCGAGGCTTTGGAGGCCATCATTGCCGATGCGGTCAAGGCTGGCGCCAGAGTCATCATCGGCGGCAAACGCTACGCGCATCCCAAACACGCACACGGGCATTACTTCCAGCCGACCCTCATAGTGGACATCAAACCTGACATGACAATTGCCCAGGAGGAGTTATTTGCGCCTATATTCCGCGTCATGTCCTTTGACAGCTTGGACGACGCCATTGCTCTAGCGAACGGCACTCGCTACGGGCTCGGCTCAAGCGTCTTTGGCTCCAACAAGAAGCAATGTATGTACGTGGCTAGCAAGCTCGATGCCGGCATGTGCAACATCAACGATTTCGCGTGTGGCTACCTCAACCAGGGCTTGCCTTTCGGTGGAGTCAAGGCATCCGGCTACGGTCGCTTTGCCGGACCAGAAGGCCTGCGTGCGCTCACCTCACCCAAGGCCACGACTGAAGACATCTTCTTCTCGGCAATTCGCACAGCGATCCCACCCCCGCTCGACTACCCTTTGACCAACCCAACGAATGCTTGGAGCTTTGCGCAAGGTCTTGGCAACTTTGTGGGAGGCAGTCTCTCGCAGAAGGCGCGGGGAATCTTCGCGCTTATCCGTGGATCGTTGTGAGCTTGTGCGGACAAGGCACGTCAGGACGTGTGAGCGAACAATGTACGCACCTGGCTGCCATCATTCCACGCATTCCTACCTGGTGCTGAGTATGTGAAGGAGCTCGCTGAGGCGCAAAGCTTCTCGCTTCTGCGTGGGGGCCCTGAGCAGGTGCATACAAAGCTGCGCCAATTTTCCTGCCTTTCTGCTGTATTCGTCATTGTATGACGGACAACCCGTCCATGCATCTATCAATCGCTTGGCTCGATGAAAGCTCATCAATATAAGCTGACTCTAGAAAGCTGTGCACGCACCCACATTGCCAAGAGAATGCCGAAAGTGTGAGTGCTGAATAAACGATTGCAGTTGAATGAAAGCCCAGTGTGAGTCAAGTGTCAACGAACAAAGTCACGAGTGACTCCTGAGCTGGCCTCAAATCGGGAACCCGAGCTTCCCAGGCCCGATTTCTGTCCGCACGGGATGCCGAGTGGTCATGCGCACACAGTCACTCGGTACATAGGGACACGAGTGCGGTTATCGTGAGTTTGCCGGCGCTATGCGCGACCCGCAACAGCAACCAGAAAAATCGCGATAGCGGCACTACGCCGGTATCATACACTCATGACTCAAGCCTGTCTTGCGTGCCCCTTGTTTGCTTACTTGCCTATCGTCATTGAGTCGTGAACATCCCAAACGTAGCGCGATCGCATCTTTGGATTATGCCGGAGCGCGCGTCAACCTCCGCGCGCGTTCGCCTTTCTCATGCTTGATTCAGATCGTGATTCAACACATTAGAAGTTCATTTGATGATTCTGTCCTTCAACCAGCATCAATCAAAACGGCGCTCGTCAGCGCATCCAGAATTGTATGGCAACGCCTTTTCGTGCAAGGTGGCTAGCTAGCGCGCATGAACGCCCTAACTGTATGAGGGTTTATGCGTGTCGGAATCACTGATTCTCGTCGTCTGGTGCTGGCAGCGACTCAAGACTGTTTGTATACTCCTTGCTTGCAGGTAGTGTCACTGCGCCGATCGAGAGAGGTTTGCGGCGCCTTGCTCCGGAATAGAAATAATAATAAAACAGCTAGTCAGAAAAGACGCGCGGCGTAAGCGAGCCTTGCGGGCGCAAACCAAAACATCAGCTGCTGGGTATGTGCATGCGCTGACCTATCCAGGCGTTTACAGCAAATCTGAATCTTGCCGCTGCACGAAGCGCCTTCGCCTGGTGCGGCTCGATCGCCCGGCCTCGTAGCGGCGCAGGGTGCTCTGGTGCTGCGTTGCATATATGCTGATGTCGCCTATAGTGGCCATTCCACATGGCCGGAGCGCTGCCGCAAGGCCTTCCTCCGAGACCTCCGCCACAGCGCCGTTCACTCAGACTGATCAGCAGCAGCAGCAGCAGCAGCAGCCCAAACGCGTTGGCGCGCTTCGCCCACGTCTGCCCATGCACGCATGCGTGCATGCGCTGCATGCATGCACGCACTCGCCGCTCGTCTCATGTCTCCGACAAGAGCGCGCCGAGGCTTCTTGTCTCGAGCGAGCAGGCTGCGAACGCAAGCGCGTCCCGAGCGGCTTCGTCGTAGCACCGCTTCCGGCTCGTCCTCTCCCCTCCTCTTCATCTGCTTTGCGATCTAGAAAGCAGCGCACACGCGTGTGTATAGCTAGCTGGTCTCCACGGCAAGGCCCAACTTGATTGCGCGCGTACTCAGGCCTCCTCGCCAGCATTGATGGTGATTGCTCCCTACCTGCGCCCTTACGACCAACCCCTCTCCTGCTTGGCACGCGTTACGGAGCCATCTCACTGGTCGCACCGATCGGTCGCACGGCAAGCCGTCCGTAGTCACCACCATACTGGCACACCAGCTCCCTTGCTCTCGACACCAAAGCCCTTAGTCATCCAATATACATTCCCGCGCCCAACGCGATCTCGACGGCCCGAATTTCTCCCACCAACTTCTATCCGACTTGCCTCCTCTCATCACCCTTGCGCCCATCTGCCCCTCATTCCGACGCCCACCGTCCCTCGACTCCTCATTACCCTACGACTTGTACGCGCCGCCACCTCTTCGCACATCGTCCGGTCAAGATAAGGGAGTTGCCGAGATAGTAATTAGGCGGCAGGCGCGGAACTTTCTTTGGTCTTCTTTCCCGACTTCAAAATAAAGTTGCAGCCGCTCATTTGGGTGAGTCTTTCCGTTGGCAGCGCACGTGTCTGCCAGGATAAGCGTCTAGCGAGTTGGCCAACTCGCTTTGTCGCGCGCGCACTCCCATCGCGATGCGTAGACAGGGTAATCGAATGAGTGGATTGCAGGACACCTCCGTCTTTTGTGCTAGGTTGAGGTGCGGCTTCAAACCTCGAGGAAGAGGGTTACCTGGCTGATAGTGCGCATGGAAGCATGTCGTCCGCGTCCAATCGATCGTAGCGGAGGGAGGAATATGGTCGAGCAAATACCGCCTCCATGATGATGCCTCTTGACGGCCTCTCGTCCATTCATGGCTGTATGACCACGGCACCACGCCAGCCACCTTCTCGACTGGGATGATCATCGCAAAGCGAAGAGTCGGCACAACAATTCCGGGGAGACATTTCAATGAGGCGGGACCGTCTGCTGCACATATATGGGCATATCGATCGGGAAGCTTGATTTTGCGCAAGCATAACTCTGTATGAGCAGCTCCACGAAGTGAGCTGCGTTCAGAAGGGCTCGCAACCCGCTTCGGTGGCCGTGGTGCTGCTGGGTAGTCCTTCGTGTGAAGGTGCACAAGCGATGAGACGGTCAGCCAATCTCGAGTCACTGGGCGCGTGCGCTTTACACACCTCGGCGAGCCGGCGAGCGCCATCCATCGTTAAAGGCACAACAGACGTAGACCAGACAGACTCTGGCTGTTTCTGCTCCTTCGGCCTCGATCCTCGTTTGCGTCGTCCGACCAGCGCCGCCTTCGAAAGCACGCAGCCGAGACCCGAAGAATGGCAGGACGATTCAGTTGATGCAGCCACCTCGGCGGACGTACTGGCATCGCGGCGGCGCAATCAGAATCTCTTGCAGTTCTCGCGTGTTGTGCATACGGCAGCCGCAATTGAGCTTTGACGATGAAGTCAGACAGCAGCTGTTTCGCACATGGCGCGCAGACTCGCAGACTGTGACTCTCACGATCAGACTCATCAGACTCATTCGCGACTCGGATGGGCGAGGCTTCATACCAGCGAAGTCAGCGTCAGCCGTCAGGGCTGCATGCTTCAGTGCTACGCGAGGTATAGGCTTCAGTCTGCGCGCAGCCCTAGCTCGCACTCGAGGCGTGGTTGCAAGCCACTTTGGCGTCGAAATGAGCGTAGAAAGGGCGCACAGCCAGCCCTACCTTGGCGCAGCAACATGCCATATGGCGATTGAAGCGGAGATGAGCGACGTCGCTATGCTGCTGCTTGCCATGGACGTGCAAGGCAGGCAGTGTGGAGAGGGCGTGCGGTCTTTGGAAGCGGGCCGCTTGCGTGCAGTACCTTGTTCTGTTGGGCCACCCACCATCCGCCGTCGAGCTGGTACTGCACCTTTTACCACCTTGGACTCGCTCATTTCAAATTGCCACCTCATTCTTGCTTCGCTGGGCGGTAGTCGTAGCTGGTGCGGGGCGACTTTCAGTCAGCTGACCTTTGCGCTCCTTGCCCCCCCTTTCTATCCCTTCTATCTTGCTTCTCGTCCCTCCTGGGCCAATGCTTTGACGCTGCTTCGATCACCTCACCTCATCTTCACGCATCTTCGCATTCGATTTGGCCCACGATTCTCGCTTGGGCTTCTGACTTTGTTCATTGCACGATGTCCTTGCAATACGCAAACACAGGGCGGAGACGTGCTGGTACGATCGAGTCATCGCACTTTGGCCAGGTAGCACCACAGCAAACACGGCCGTTGTCTGCAGTGACGTTCAAGCATCGTTCAGAGGTGAATCCGAGCATAGCAGTCACACACAGCACCGGAACGCTCGATAGCTCGGTCGAGCGTCTGCCCTTCAATTCTCGACCGCAGCTGCCCGGGGACCACTTCCTGGTCCCAGCCACTCCCAGCTCGACGACCTCTCATCCATCTGCGGGCCTCCCGTCGGCCACTTCACCGAGACCCAAGCAAGTCATTGAGAGCAGTAACAACAACAAGCTTTTGCTTCGCGAGCGAAGTGCTACGGCATCGCGGTTAGTGCCCACGGTAGTCGCTGTGAATCCTGCGGATCAAAGGCTTGACTTGTCAGTGAACGGTAATACCAAACTTCTTACGCACGCCGCTAGCCTAGGCGAGAGCGGTCTCATCATGCAGACGCGCCATGCTGACGAAGGCGCAGCTTGGGAGGCGCGCAAACGCAGGAATGAAGACGATTCTCGGTTCGTGTCGTAAGTGACACCACTGGCACTCACAGTCCGAAGAGATCGTCCCACTACTGACCTGCTGCACCTCAATAACCTTTAATGCAGTCCGCGAAGCTCGCACGCCGCGCTTCGTGCGTCGCCACAAACCCGCACGGCCGCTCTGCGTGAGGAGAGCCGGCCTTTGCCACCGCGAATGCTTTCGGGTGCCACCGCTTCGCCAGGTGGATATGGTGCTTCGCCTCACAATGGCCACGCTTCTCCCCACATGCAACTACCAAGCTTCAATCATCTCGCCTCGGGCGGGCCGGACGATCCTGTGAACGGCAAGAGGAGGAGAGTTACAGTCTCTAGGCAAGACGAAGAAGCGAGAGTGAGTATCTGGGCAACGCAGCTAGCGTGAAGCGATGCAGTCTTCTGATAAATTCGCTGCTTTCGTCTTTGTCCAGGCCCGAGACGCCTACGACTACGTGGATGAAGATGAGGAAGCATATCGTGCTGCCGCTCGAGCAAGGCGTGGGCCAGAACGTGACGGGGCAGCTCACTACTCTCCAGAGTCTCGCCACTACGCTGCTGGCCCTCCACAAAACGGACCAGTTCCAACTTCGGCCGAAGCCGAGCAGTACGAGGGTGTTGTGCCTCTCAGTCGTCGGCGTGGTGACTTGGCCCATGCGAAGGCTAGCCGATTGCATATTGACGTTGGGAACAGCGGAAGCCCCACCGCCGCTGATCTCCCATCATCGGGCAGTCGTCGAACAAATGCCCCAACGCCCGTTGCGCGCTCGGCGCCAGCGCACAAGATCAGCTTTGATGGCGAGCCTGGTCTCTCCTCTCGTCATCCGGGCGCTCACCAAAGTCCTGCAGGCACCGGCATGGCTCCAGGACCCATCGGCCGACGAGTCGAGTACGAGATCGATGAGCGTTATGCTGGCGCTTCGCCTCCGCAGCGAGGATTGGCCCCACGTCCCGAGCCTGCTGGATCCCAACGATCAGCCATGGGCCACGGGTATGCAGCTCCCTTAGCATCTGCTCGTTTTGTTCCTCAGACTGCCACGCTGCCATCTCCTGCATATCATACGACTGCTTTCATGCGAGGTGGAGGCCCACCAGGTGCA
>CCYA01000254.1:1026558-1039069 GCA_900000165.1 Ceraceosorus bombacis
GTCCCTGCCTTCCAATGCCTTCTCAGCTTTGCCGGCTCCGCAAGCACCCCACCTGCCTGTTCCACCTCAGCCAAAAGATGCTCAGCTTCACTCCTTCTTGCCGCTTTCGGGTTCAGAGTGGACGAGGGACGACGGCAAAGCTTCCTCATCCTCATTCTCCGGTGCTGGTGCGCATCGCAAACAAAAGTTTCAGCGCAGCCGTACTGGCTGCCTGGTCTGTCGCAGGCGCAAAGTCAAGTGCTCCCAGGATGGCTTGCCCTGCAAACAATGCCGCATCGGCAATCGCAATTGCCACTACGACGAGTCTCAGCCCAAACAGCCCTCCAAAAGAAGAGGTAGCGTCGGTAGCAGCTCCTACCCCGGCAACAAACACGAGCGCCAGCGCGACGCGGACAGGCGCCGCTCTCTGCAAAGTGATGTTGCTGCTCCTCCTCCTCCCCCTCCTCCTCAAGCGGCTCTAGATCACACTTTGCAAGATCCAAGCACATTTAGAGGACTCAGCATCCCTCCTTTTGTCCAGCCGACCTTGGCACAATATCCAATGAGTCAAAATGCAGCTTCATCTGTCGGCTCCTTTCACGATCCACGTCCCGCTGGCGGCATTCCTTCGAATCCGTTCAACTCCTCCGGCTTCGTCACAAACACTTACGATCCTGCGGCGGGGATGCGGTACAGTGGCTTTGCAGATCTTTCGCATCAACCCTCTACTGCCTCTTCTATTGCAGAGTGGCAGCAAAACGTGCCATGGCCATCTGCTCCGACTTACCCGCCTCTTCCGAGTCTCCATGGTCAGGAAGATGCCTCTCCTGCGCTGAATCCAAGGATCAACTGGCCCCGCTAAGTGGCGTAGAAGAGGTCGCCCCCAGCGCTTGAGGGCGAATGCGCTCTGGTCGCCAATGCGCCGCCATCAAAGGGTGATGTGAACGCGTCAACTACATCCCTCGTATTCTCAAGTTTCCATCCTCGTTCACCTCGCCATCTCACCTCAGAATTTGTCTGTCTTCCTCTTTCGTTGCAACGCAATCCTCGACACGTCCGTTTCCTTGGACGATCCTCCCTCGCATCGCATCGCATCGCATCGCATCGCATCGCATCGCATCGCATCGTCTGGCTTTGAAACACCTCCATTCCTCCTCCTTTTCTTTCCTCCTAGACCGCTCCAAGCGTCCTCGCCTGTACTATCTGTATGCTTTGCAACACCTAAAAATCTGATCACGCATCGCCACGACTAGCTGCAATCACCACATTATCCTGCGATCGACCACCAGAGCTTTCCTTCTTCTCTTGTGTCGTGGCTACGTTATGCGATAGAGACTCGGTCGATCAGTCGCAGGAGAACACATGTCACATTAGGTGTACAAAGGAGGTTGCTGTGCCTCTCGGTGCGTATCAGGGAAAGGCTTGGTCAGTCATGATGCTCAAGACTGCTTTGGTGGTGCCTTGTCTTTTTTTGCACCATCCTCTTGCATGGGAGCACCATTGCCCGACACACTTCCTTCTCCTTCATTTGTTGTTGCTGAAGTACCGCTGCTTGGCCCTTCCTGTGGCACAGCGCGAGCTTGCGTCGCCCCATGTCTCGTTGATGACGGATGTTTGGCGGCGTACGCTAGCCAATGTGCGTGTCTTCGTCTGAAGACGTAGGCGTAGCTACCTGTAGTGTCCGCTTTGTCTAGCGCGACGGGTAAGGAGCTTACCAGCGGTAAGGTGCAGTCATGCCACCTGTCATGTCCGGCGGTTGACCAGCCACGGTTGCGTACGTCTGTCACGCTTGGATTCGCCAGTTGCAAGCAGTACCTTGCTAGGCTCGCAAGCTCGTCGTCTAGAGGGGCATCGGAGTAATACGGTCGGATGACGATTCCGTTGAGAGGATTCATGATGAAATTTCGGCCGAGATCGTCGACCTGGACGTTAGAATGCGGAGAGCTCAAGAGTCAGGTCTTCAGTGATGCGTGAAAGCGCAGCCGCATCACGTACGTGAACAGTATTGTGTGCGCCATATACTTCGGGAAACCTATTCCATATGACGTCAAGCGGTTTGACCTCCTTCTTTGTAGCTTCGCGCACGTGAACCGCTGGCATAGAAGATCTGTCCAAGATGAATGTGATTTGATACCGCGAGTCTTCAAAGCACCCAAGCTCTGTAAGCTTCATCTCTAGAAAGCGCCAACTGGTTTGAGACCAGACAGCAATGTCGTAGTATGGGTAGACTGCTGCCAGGAACTGAACAAGGCGATTGAGGTCAGCCACAGGAGGGCAGAAGAGCGACCAGAGAATGCCCCACCTCGTGAAGGCCGGGACGGGCCGCCAAAGCTACGGGACACTGTGGGTCCATTAACTTGTGGGTATCTGCTATCGTCCAGTCGAGGTCCTGTGCGGAGTGCTGTACAGCATGAGGGTCGAGGTGGCTTGCACAGTGCCGGGCCAATGCTCTCACCAAGACAAGAAGTCCGCCAGATAATCCTGTACGAGGTGGATGTATAGGGGCAAATTCGCGAAACCTTTCCACCGTCTTGCGAACCTTCGATAGATTCTGCAAGGATGTGGTGCGTCGAGCTTATGAGCCCGGCACCGCTGTTCTACACTGCCTTGCGGCTTCTGGAGACTAACCGAGGGATCGGACATGCTGTTTTAGATGTGCAAACTTGGACAATGTCAGACTTGACGCGGGAGAGGCAATGCTGCATCCGGCCATGATACCCACGCAACGTAGTCGGGCTTTCCGCGGTCGGCCTTTCGCTCGTCCTCCGTTTTGCTGCGCTTCTTCTTTCTTCCATCTCCGTTCTGTCCTCCATGCTAAGTCGTAACGGCATGACTCGTCAGATCTGTGGACTTCACACTTAGTTGTCAACACATTCGTCATGGAGCTCACCGCATCCAGTAGAACTGCTCTGTCTTGAAAGGTGTCCTGAACTGGAGTGCCTACCAGCATGATGCTGATCGTCTTTCCGCTTGTATGCGTACCAGATGACGCAGGAGAGCTAGTGCCATCCACATTGACAGGATGCTTTGCCTTTAGACTTCCGGGTGGGATAGCAAGACTTGACAAGGGCGCCTCGTCGATTGGTAGCTTGCCACGTGTGAGGCCCAGAAGTTTTTGCCTCTCGGGAGGGACATCTGTGAGACTGAAGATTATCTGGGAGAATCCATGGATCGAAGAGAAGGACACATTAGTAATTGTTCCGCAGACTCGCGCTACAAGGGATGGACTGACCATCTTGAGCTCCAGTACTGAGTCGTCCTCGGCCAGTCGAACATTGTGGAAGGTCTTGCCATGTCGTACGCTGAAGGACATCCACTTTTGCTCGTCCACAGTATCAGCTTCAGACATTGCGACATCCGAGCCGCTAGCCGCTTGCGAAGCCATACTGGTGCCGAGCTTTGCGCCGACGTCCGGACAGGGCAAACGTTGCCAGACAGGACTTCCGTGTGGAGACGGACCTTGGTAGCCTCTCGGCTCTCGAATGCACCTTGTTCCTCTTGACTCTGAGGCCGCTATGTATGCCCCCTTGGACTCGCAGAAACCGTGATCGATCGAAAGCGTCCTCGCTCAGGTCAGCTATGCTCATTCACGATTGATGGTGGTTGCTGTGAGATTTCAGCCCAGTGCATGGCGGTGAGTGCCGATTAGCTCGAGACAGCCAAGGAAAGTCGCACGCACAAATCTAACGGTGCGCGCGTGCAAGCCGCTTCGGTCCGTGCGGCGCCATGCACAAGCCGCGTCACCCACAGCAACCTCATCGTGCTACAGGAAGTAGGAAGTGTAGGTACAGGAAGCGGCACGCTGCAGCCCAGCAGCGACCCCCTTCTCTCCACCTCCGTGACCATCACATTGCGAGTCAGCTTGCACGAGGCTCGTAAACGAGTTGGATTAATGCCTCAGGCACAGTCTGTGCACGACTAGCAATCGTAAAGATCGCACACATCGGCTCGCGTGAAGCGACGCGCTGCTGGGCCTGTGAGCGCGCCTGAAGTCCGAAAGCCTTCAATTCGACTCGATGTCTACAGTACAACATGCACGATCCCATAGGATTTGGGCGTTTCATCGTTCAGCGGGAAGTGAGCCTCGATATGTGCGTTCAGCTGTGATCGCGCAGCGAACTGTTTCGGCCGCAGCCCGAGAGCGCGTTCGAGGTTAGGTGAGATTAGACCACACGCCGTTCGTAGGGGAGACCTGTCACGGACACATCCGTGCATCGCCCGGGCGAAGACGTTTTCAGGCGAAGCAAGTCCATCTGTCCTCGTGTGAAGAGTTCAAAGAGGTGGTCATCTGCCTTGCGAATGCAGCTACGAGGTGGGATTCGCAAAAAGTAGAGTCGCGTCAGTTCCAGTCAGTCTCAGTCGGACAATGCAAACCTCGTGGTGCACTCACCGCGAAGCTCTCCACCTGCTCAGGATCATCGTCATCCAACAAAGATGCCACTGGGATGTTTGGAGGCTGTTTACCAGCTGCGATGGCAGCCGACGTCGAGCGATCTGCCCCTCTCGCAGGCTCTCCAGCGATTTCAAGCAGCTCTTTGTCAGTCTCGCCAAACTCGATCAGCATGCCCTCCACGTTGGTAGGCAGCTTCTTTCTTCTAGGCGCCATGCTGCGGTTCTCCAACTTTCTCAGTGCCGAATGCGCCATGACGCGCAGGTTGGCGTCTGTCCCCGATTGCATGCTTGTCAATCTGGACAGACAAAGCGTTCTGAATGCGTCCGGAGAGCTCGCGCTTGTGCTGGATGCGGCTGGTCGGTCCTCGCCATCCACCAAACCAGCTTCTATAGCGCATACAAGCGCTTCGTACAGCAGACTCATGGCTTTGGTTGTCCTGATGAAGCTCTCTAGCCGAGATGCGAGCAATGCAGCAAGCTCGTCCGAGTTGCTCTCTGCGGCAAGAGTGCCCAAAAGCTTGAGCAGCTTGATCAGCGTCCAATTGTTCGTATGCGTCTCGAGCAGTGAGCATAGGTCTGGCGCGTATTCCAAAAAGGCTTCTGGTCGAGCGTGAGAAAGCTCAGTGATGACGTTGACTGCTGCTCCAACCACGCCAGAATCAGCATCATGCAGTGCCTTTTGCAAAGCGGGCAACGAGGTGACGAGAGTGGAAGAGGTCTCGTCGTGCGCGATGAGAGCGTGCAGAGACAGCAGAGCGCGCTTTCGCAATGCTGGTAGAGGTGAATCTTGCAGGATAGAGAGGACGTCGGTCAAGAGGTGAGGCACGAGCTCTGCTGATGCGAGGTGCGACAATCCATTGAGAGCTATAGAGACCTCTATTGGGTTGTTGGAGTGCAAATCCTGCGCCAGAGGAGAGGCGACATGAGCAACAGAATGCCGTATTGCAGGCGGGAAGCTACAGCCTTTCAGCCTGCCGCACCTTTTGCATCAAATTTGTGACCAGCACCCGGACGTCGGTCTCGGGCGTGAAGCTCATGCTTGCACCGAGGTAGCCGATCTGCTTCTCGTGAAGCTTCTGCGAGCTCATGACCTCGAGCATGTTGAAGCTGTTCGGTGCACTAGACGTGTGTCCGAGCATTTGCAGCTGCAGCACACGACGGCATGTCTCAGCGTTTGATGTCGAAAGCCATCAAGAACTGCGCTCCAACTACTCACGTAGCACAATTTGAGCACCGCCTCTGCCTTGACCGCTCGATCTTCGCTGCGCATCTCCACCCTGATCTCATCCAGCTGCTGAGACACGTATCGCGCTTCATTCCTCTGTTGCTGCCGCGTCGCCCCAGACAGAGGCACCGCATTTGCGCGCAGCCCTTTGATGAGCGAAGAGAGGGATCGCTCGAACATCGTTTTAGGGAAGAGGCGGCGAGGATGGAAGAGCAGAGGCCCCGGTGCTAACGTCTGGCGACTGGCGCTGACGAGAAGATCTGGATGCGCGCAGCTTTGGGGGATGTGACAGCTGCGGCAAGTGTGTTGTGGAAGTGGTAGATGAGACGTCTGCGACGTCGGTCATCACAGTGTTCCGCAATGACGCTCGTCTCGCAGAGTACGGTGAGAAAGGAGGAAGAGTTGCGCTCACAAATCACGCACGAGTCGGGATCAGCGAAGAAGCTCTATGCTGCTGCTGCATGACCGTGTGGTGGTGTGCCTATATCAAGACAAGTCACGCGCCGCGAGACATCATCGATGCGTGCGATTCGGAAGGCCGCGGAGTTTGGGTGTGCCCTCGCTCACAACACAAATGACATCTCCGGTTCGGTAAGCTTTGTAGCTTTTGCCGGACCTCGCGTTGGACATCCACACATTCGCGATCGCAACTTGTCCACCTCCCTTCATCATCTGAATGCGATCTCAAGCATACATAGCTGCATGAAAATGTCTACAGTCGGCAATGTACCTCAAGAGCTGCTGGATCGCATCGTGCAAGGCCTCAAGTCGTTGGGAGACAAGACGGTGGCTGTGGGAGAATCGTCATCTGGAGGTCTGATCAGCGCTGCGCTGTTGGGTGTGGATGGGGCCGGTGCGTGGTACAAGGGTGGAGGCGTGCTGTATACCAAGGGTGCGTCATCTCTCGCATTATTTTGGTAGCGCCTTGGCTGACGGCGACTGTGCCACGACTTGCTCAGAAAGCCGAGTGAGCTGGGCTGGATGGACAGAGGCGGATCTCAGGAATTATAGGCGAGTCACCACCACCGCAGGGTCGCTGCTTGACTTTTGCCATGAACGCTGCTCAGTCGGTCTTGACTGGCTGCTTGCTCCCTTTAGAGGTCCCACCGATGCTGTAGTATCTGGATTAGCTGAGAGTGTGGCCAAGCAGCTGGGTGCGGATTACGCTGTGGGTGAGAGTGGCATAGCGGGACCGCACGGTATCGGTCGGAGATTGCCAGCGTGAGTCCAGACCATCTCGGTCGGCCTGCAAGATTGCGCGCAGCCCATTTGAACACCTTGCGTACATGCGCTCTCCCTTTCAGCGGCTTCACCTGCGTCGCAGTCTCTCGTCCGCAAGGCCGAGCCTTTACACGGGTGATTAGGACGGGCAGCGAGGATCGCGTGCAGGTGCGCACCGTTTCTTTCACTGGTCCACTGTTCAACCCTTCTCGGCCGCTTTCACTGACTAAACTATTGGCGCATCCCCAACTCGACAGAACATGCACCGATTCGCTCTCGAAGGGCTGACGCTCCTTGCAGAGGTGCTGGAGAGCGATTTGAAAGATGCACAGGGCGGAGTGAGGTCGAAGTTGTAATGGTAGCGTAGACCCAGCCACTGGAGTTTGGACCATGGATCGTCGGGCCGAACCCACCCTCTTATCATGTGATTCGCATCGAGGTCAGCCGAGGAGCTTTGTGTGTTATTCAAATCAAGGATCGACAAACATAATCGACAAACATAATCTCGAATTCATCTCCTGACTGCTTCTTCACGTATCGCTTCGATCCCATCATCGCGTCTTTTGCTGTTTCACGCACGCTCACGTCACGCTCACACGAACAAATCTTGACGGTTGATTCAGAAGCTCGCTTGCTCTCTAACGAACGCGAAGTTCACCCAATCACACGCAGCCCATCCATCGACTCGTTAACTCGACAGTCAAGAAATCACAACGTTTGAGTGTTACCAGTGCGCAGCCGAGATCAAGCAGACATTTGAAGCGAATTGAAAGTGGGTGATCTTTTGGCCGAAGTTGACCTCTTGCGAGTATGGGGGTCCTCGCGTGGCTCATCGCAAGCGCTGCGCGCGCGGGCGCCCGCAGACCGCCTTAGCCGCCTTCGCGGCGTGATGCAGTCACAGTCGAGTAAAGCGGTCATCAATTTTGCATGCCCGCGTGGCCGATGCAGCCTCGATGCGCTGCAACTCTGGCTCCTACCACCACGACCACGACACCAAGATCGCTGTCTGTTCGTGCAGAGAGCTTGCATCACAGGTGACAAGCCCTTAACAGCCGTCGAGGGCGCTTGTCGCCCCAGCTCGCGTCAGAGCTCGTCTACTTCCCTCACGCCTCCCCTCACCTCGCGCGGACTCTCCCACTTCAAAGATGGACTCGTTGCTCTCTGATCTGTCCAAGCTCTCAGCACGAGCACCGAGCCTGTACAACAGCACTGTGCCCTCATCCTTCGCTTCCAACTTGGACGCATTCATCACTCAGCTCGAGACGGAGCGAGCGTCATCCAGTCCCAACCTGCCCCTCCTCGCGGACGCCTTTGCCTCGTTGCAATCCAGCAGCTCTACGCGCGTAAAGGAGTACTACAATGCTCTGGCTCGGCTGGGCAAAGCGCTGGACAAGAAGTTCCCGTCCAGCTTGAGTGGCATCGCCGATCCCAACCTCTTCTCCTCGCCCTCGTCAAAGTATGCGCTCGACTCGACTGTCGCTCTGCATCTCATGCGAGCTGGGGAGTGGGAGGTTGCCGAGACGTTACAAAAGGTGAGTCGGACGATGCGCGCCGTCGTTCCGTTTCTATCATCCTATCTATTGCTTCCCACCACCACATGGATGGTCTTAAGAGCCATGGACGGGCCTCGAAGGGAAGCGATTCCCGGTCCACTTTTACATGTCCAGCGTTTGAGTCATAGCCGTCCTACATCGCGTCGAGGGAGCATGTGTGCCCTCGAGATCTTTCTGAAGCGCTTCGCGAGGGCGATCGATCGTGTCGAACAGCTGCTGTATAGCGCTGGTCGAGGCTGTCGCTTTTTGCAGCGCTTCTACACAGGAGAGATCGCACCGTCTTGCTTGCTCTCGTTGCAGACAGCACCTCTTGCCTTGGCCGCTGCGCACCCTCATGGGGTCCGGGCTGCAGGCTGTGCACAAAATTTTCTGCCATGACATAGCAAGTGTGCTACATGTGTACACGAAGCCATAGCTTGCCAAATTTTCTCATTTCAGCTGACGCCGTGAGTCAAATTTTGACAGGAAGCAGGCATTCCGCACCCCTCACCACACGTCAATTTTAAGGAGCTCACGATGGTCTTGGAAGCATTGCACGCTGAGCAGCCTGGACTTGCCATCGAATGGGCAACCACGAACAGCAAATGGCTGGCTGCCAGAGGTTCTCCGCTGGAATTTGTATTGCACCGAAGCGTGTTTCTGCGTTTGGCTACTGGTCGTCTCGAGCATCCTGATGAGACATCCGGGCGAAGCAGAGCCTTGCACAGGAATGGTAACAGCAGGCTTCACATCGATGGCACCGAGGGGGACGCAACGATGGAGCACTGGACAGATGCACCGGAAGAAGGTGGCGGTGCGTCCGAGGACGGGCACAGCAACGAAGCCCACTCAACTTATCACGATGCTCATCCCACGATGAGCATGAGCGGCGTCATCAACCAGCATGGATCTGGAGATGGTCGTGCTGAACCCAATCCAATGCTTTCCCAACTGAGCGCAATGAAGTATGGAAATACGGTATTCCCCAAATTCATGCACACCCATTTGGTCGAGGTTGAGAAGCTGTACACCTTCCTCATCTTCCTCCAGCCTCACGCCAGCGACCTTTCGGACCAAGTCTTGTTTACGAGCATGCCGCTGCAGTACCGCCATTTCTTGGACAACAATACCATGCATGGACCACTACTCGCGCCGCTCTTTGAAGCAGAGTGGTGCGCCAGGAAAGGCGTGGCGAAGGAAGCGCCCCTCAAGCTAGCTGTCGAAGTCGGTGCGGGCGGCGCGCTGAATCGCATCGCCAAAGTCAGGGCTGTGATGAAGCAAAGCGGCAACGAGTGGAGCCAAGCCGACGAGCTGCCGGTGAGTACGCTGATCATGCAGGGTACAGCGTGCCTTTGGTCTTCTCGTGTCTTTGGTCTGATCGAGTGCGCTCGACTGTCGCTTTGCACAGGTCGAGATTCCTTTGCCGCCCCATCTTCGTTTTCACTCAACGTTTGCCTGCCCAGTCTCCAAGGAGCAAGGAACGGATGAGAACCCGCCGATGATGATGACTTGCGGACACGTCGTCTGCTTGGAGTCTCTGAGCAAGATCGGCAAGGGCAGCGGACGAGTCAAGTGCCCTTACTGTCCTACCGAGAGCAGAATTGGCGAAGCTCATCGCGTCTACTTTTGAGATCGCCTGCCACGCAACACCAATTATTCCAAACGTGCTTGGTCGAGCCACAGTCCCGTTCCCATCTTGCGACCACCACCGCTTCCTGCCAGCCCAACATCTTCGCCTACAGCGCCTCGTCGTCTATCGTTCTGCGTCCGAGTCCCGTCTAGACTCGCCTATGTTCTAATCAACACGTGTACTTGTCGCACTGCTACATCTCAGCTCATCGTCTCGCTCCCGGCCCCACTGCCGCACACGTGTTCCTTATCCACTCATGCTCTCCATTCCACTCCGCGGCCCACTCCATTGTAATTGTACGGTACTCTTGTAATTCCGCAGACACATTCGTGGCGTGGCAAATGTCTATGATATGCTCTGTGCATCAATTGCCGTTCTTCGTAGGCATGTCCGGTCTCTGCCGATTGAGGAGTCGATGCAGTGGACGTGCCATACCTACTCATCAGACTGTAGATACGCATGCACGCACGCGTCTGCACCGGCCCTGTAGCAGTGCCCGCGCGAACATGCGTCTTGTTTGCTTTCTCACCTCCACCTCCATCAGATCCAACTTTTTGGGACGCGCGGATGGTGTGTCAGTAGCACCAAGAGATCAGAAGGCCCTGACAAGTGCTGGCAAGAGCATCACCCGACTTTGTTGATCCACTCACGACTGGCTGCCACGTCAGCAGGCACCATACAAGGCGCACACCTCGGCTGTAATCAGGAGGCAGCAAGCAGAAATTGTTTGGGACAGCTGGGACAGCACAGGATAAGGCGACGGACGCGCTTTAAGCGAGAGCACAAGCCGCCGTTCTGGAGATCCATCGGGCATCACCATGAATTACGCACGGATCTTGTCGCTCGCTCTCCTCTTCATTTGCCTCATCAGCTCCTTGGCATTGGCGAGGTTCGTGTACATCCTGCCATCCCGTGTCAGAGCGCGAGGGCCACCCACATCGGATCGCAGACCGAATCATCGGAGATGCAGCGTGGCCATCTTCCTCGGCAGCGGTGAGTTGCAGGCTGTGTCAAAACAAGCGAAGGGGAGCCTGGTCAGTCAGTGATAGGTGCCAGTGGAGGCAGAGCCAGTATCGCTGTGCATTTTCAAGTCCCACCTTTCAGCTGACTCGAGCAAGTCTCGACCATCTGCTCTCGATGAATGCAGGCGGACATACAGCCGAGATGCTGAAATTGGTCAGCGCGCTCTCGCCAGCTCGTTATGGACCTCGAGTGTACCTCATTTCCGGAACAGATGCATTCAGTCGCTCAAAGGTCCAAAGCTTCGAGGCGAGCATGAGCGCGGCCCGTAGCGCTGCGGCGGCTGCCTCTGGCGCTGAAGGGGATGACGGCGAAGCCAGCGACTATGCGGTGAAAGTGCTTCCACGCGCCAGAGCGGTCAAGCAAAGCTTTCTCACCTCGCCCATCACGACGATCATCTCCTTTGCAGCTTGCTTTCAGCTCATCGTTTTGCCTGTCATCAAGGCTCGGCTAGGCATGGCGACGAGTGCAGGCGCTCAGGGCGACGCACCGCTTTCCGCCGACACTGCGGCAATGTTCAAAACACACGCTTTCGACGTAGTGCTCATGAACGGCCCAGGAACTTGCGTACCGCTGGTAGCTGCAGTGTACGTCTTGCGCGTGAGTCTTCATGCTGCATCGCTCCCTTTTGTGGTGCGCAAAAGAATGCTAACACGCTCAACGGTCCCTCTTGACAGTTTGTCGGTATGCCGTCTCCCAAGCTCTTATACGTGGAGTCCTTTGCTCGCGTAAAGTCTTTGAGCCTGACGGCGAGGATCTTGAGGCCCTTTGTAGATCGCTTCGTTGTGCAGTGGCCAGAGGCGGCAGGCAAAGCGGGTCACAGCGACGGCGCGGTCTGCACAGGCTGGTTGGTGTAAAGACAGACGCCTCTTCACGAGGTCTTCATCCGGTTTGTTCAAGGTGCAATCGCATTTCTCTCATCGCAAGATCGAGTGATTCTTCTCATTAGCTAGACTATCTGGCACAACGAAAGCTTGTAGACGAGCGGGACAAGGGTGACCAAGCAAGAGCAGCACGAGCGCATTTTTCGTGAGAAAGAGTGTGCAGATGGCAACGGAGGAGGCGTCCAAGGAAACGAAGAGAAGAAGATGGTGCATGCTCATTGGAGAGAGCGATCAAGCTTTTAGCGAGAAGATTATGGACGAGATTACCACTTTGCTAAGAGAACTGGAGGCGGAGTACACTACAGTATAGGCGCGGAGAAGGTGTCTTTAGCTGGAGTACGAAGAGCACACGAAAATGCAGAGATGGTCAAGCCGCAGGGTTGCTCGGTACGTCGCTCAGAGGCGAATCTTGAGTGTGCTGCATGGACGTGGGCTGGGAGCCATAAGTGGAGGAACTGGACATGGCGCTGACGCCCATTCCTATGCTCAGTGTAGAGCCTGATTCAGAGCCACGTTGTTGGGCAGCATCGCTGATGGAAGGCAGGGGAGCCATTCGACCGTGGGGAGGAGCCGACATCGTCCCATGCTCGAGCACCTTAACATACGAGCTTGGAGGCTGTGTCGGCTG